>JANAVB010030184.1:0-84810 GCA_029216955.1 Iris pallida | reverse complement strand
GGAGATCACCTATTTGGCATTTCAGACGAATCTTGCCCAGGGGCTCACTCTTTTCCAACGTTAAAGCCGCTGATTGTTGTTTGACACGGTCAGCCGATGCATCGAGATCTCTAAAGTTTGGAGTAAACTTCGAGAGACGATGCTGAGAGAAGTCATGGTCAATGTGGATGCGATCCCTTAATGGACGAACATGCCCTGTGTAGTACAGGGCCTATTGTGCTGGTTGTTCTTTAGTAGCATGTCCTGCTGAGTAAAGGTGATATTTGGAATCACCTCGACCACACTATGACAATGTGGGCATGCGCAAGATACTCGTTGGGCGATTACACCTGGGTGAGGAAGGAGTCAGCGTTCTGTAAAGCTCCATTAAGGGCATCTCGAGTCTCTTTGGAAAGACGGAGAAGCTCAAAGAGTGGCAGTCGAGCTGGGGTATTGGCAATATATCTAATATATCGAAGTTGTAGGGTTGATCGTCCTTACTGTCGAGTCTTTTCTTAGAGGTTTGTCAAAGTGAATCTCCTTTTACCTCTGCTTATCTGCCGTAGGGCTTGAGATGGGCCTGCTTCCGATGTATTAGTGCGGTGGCCGTAGCAGGTGGGGGTATTTCTTCCTCTGGAGCCTGGTTATCTTCTCGCTGGTGAACCGAGCGAGTGGTAGCTAAAGTGTTATCAGTCAATGTAAAAACTATATGACATGACTTGACTTCTTCTCTCTGACAGAGTATACTGTAGGCGTCATCATGTCTGGGGCGAGATCAGGGTGGATCCACATAACTTCGCCTCATAGTGTTGTAAATAGGACGAGGCCTTGAGCATTGTCACAGGCTGGTGAAGATTGACTACTTCTATTGTTTTCCTCGGGATGGGCATGACACCGTCTTAAGCCTCTATCCTCGAAAACTTCCAAAATGGAGGGTGACCATGTTGGCAGTGACAATCTTTTCCTCGTAGTCAAGCAAGATGACCTTGGCATCAATGAGACACTGGATCTGCCACTTCAACACGTAGTAATCGTATGTATAATGGTGAACGTACTGGTGGTAGTGACAGTATTTCGGATTGTCTACCTTTCTTACTTCATTAGGGCACTTTGGAGGCGGGAGTTGAAGCTTGCCACCCCTCGTCAACATATCGAGAAGTTCTAGTGTATCTTCGTCGTTGAAGGAGTAGGTTTCTTTCGGCCTCGGTGCCTCATCTCGCTTCTGGTTTATTAACACTGAACCATTAGAGATGTTACGGTCATGACTTGCTTCCCTTTATCGTCCTTGGGGACGAGTTTATTGCTAGATGAGCGCTTTCCTTTATCTTCGAGCGAGGGAAAACTCAATCCCACAGTTGCGCGTCCCTGGCCTTTCTCTCGGCTACATCTGCCTCGATGATGGAAGGTGTCCACTCTATGTACGGAGTACTGTGTCACAATTTAATTGCAGAGAGCATGTGCTTACGGCATGATTCCATGAGCATGGGTTCGGGCACACCAAATGTAGCCTCAGAGCCGCCTAACGGAAGTGCTCAATATAAGCACGTACATGCTCTTTCTCTTTCTGAACAATGTCCATGAGAGTGGACATTGTCATGTCCATTCCTCTTTCATAGAATCGAGCAAGGAAGATGCTTCAAATCATCGAATAACGAAATACAATTATCGGGGAGACTGTAAAACCATTCGTAGGCTACCCCATACAATGCTCCTACGAATATGTTTGTGAATAGAGTATTATCTTTTGGCAGATGCCCGGTTACTGAGGTGAAGTACCTCAGGTATTGAAGGAGACTACTTCGCGTCAAATGGCGGAAGCGTCCGCAGCTTTACTTGGAGGATATATCACATTATCCCATTCGACAGGATATGGCTATCGGATTCCGATCTTTGAAGTGATTCTCGCTTTTCTCTGGCAGCATAGCGAGCGTACAATTCTTTGAGGGCTGTTGCATGTCATTTGACATCGCAGGTCCCGTTATTTATGGAGTAGATAACAGCATTGCTTGACTCAAGATGGGAAGCACATTAGACCCATCGTTCATCTCCAGGGTTGGTTTACAGGAGCAGGGACATTGGATGTTAGTTTCTCCTTGATCTCTAGGACCACCGAAGTCAAGGCCTCTATAGTCTCGTTAACCGTATTCAGACCTGTCTCCAGGGCCTCTATACACTTTTGATGACTGGATCCTTCACTGCTTTCTGTGTTGTCACCTTCGGTCATGAAAATAATCATGTACGGATAGATAGAAGGGACAGTAGATCATTCACTCTCGGGTTCAGACACCTGAGTCCCATCGTCTCGAGGAAAACAAGTAGATTGCAATCGTCCTCGGACTCGTTATAGTTGCTACCCCTAACTTTTTGGCTGCTTGCGCCTACGGAGGCATCTGTGTCATACAATCCTTCATTGAGTTGGAACGAGGGATTGTCATGAATGATAGAGGGTTGGCTACCCCCAGCTAATGTTAGGACTGAAGCAATCCCCGTGTGGCAGGGATCCAGATTTGGCACGTGTGTGTTAGAACACACCCGTACTGGGCCCCGTTGTTTTGCTACCCCCAGGTTAGCCCTTGGATTTTTGGCCGAAGCGGAAGGATTCTTGAAAGCTTCGTGAGAGATGGAGAACCCCGTGTCGCGTTGCATGAAGCAACACAGAGTTCATCTTCTTCTTCGTTTGACGATCCTTTGTCGAGTCTCTGATGTACAGACGCCATCAGTCGCAGTCTTTGGAAGGTGGACCTCCTTTTTGGTAACGATGTGGTTGTTTGGCAATAGCAACAGTTGATGTAATCTTGGTACAGGTGTGTCTTTGGCCAGACACGTTATATCGCAGAACCCTCCCTGGCTTTGTGCTTATGGGAGATTGCCTTGCGTAGGTCCGAAGTCTCCCCTTCTATCCTGCTTTCGTGCATGCAGGGAAGCTGTGCACAGGAATAAAGATATAAAGGTAGGTTCCCTCTTTTCAGTCGCATGAGATACGCTTAGGTCCTGATCAGAGAGTTGCTGGTGAGGCAGACTTACTCCATGCTTACAATAATTCTTTTCGTACGAGTCTATCTCCACAGTATATACCACCTAGATCGAATCAAGCGCATAAGTGCTCAAGTGACAACGAGATTTACTGGTCGAGGCATCGAAGCACTCGAACCAGTTTTGTATAGATTTCCATCAGCTGCGTGTGTGACTATCAACGCAGGCCTTTGGTCAGCTGATGGCATAGCATGTTGATCGTGCAGGATGCTGTCTTGGATATCTTCCTGCTACCACTAGAAGGTGCTTAGTATTCAGAGTCCAACTGAGTGGTCAGCATAGCATTTTGGTCGTGCTGCTTAGATTTCTTTGCGTCATCCCTGGAAGGTGCATGGCATTCAGAATCCAATATGATTATTGGCATAGCACATTATTCGTAAAAGACGCGTGCTGCCTTGGACCTCTTTATGTTACCCCTAGAAGGTGCATATTGGTTAGAGTCCAACATAGTCTTACCCGATGGGTAGGCAATTCTGTCAAAGACAGAAGTTCTCGTCTGCGCAGCTGTCTTCGTGTGCAGGTAGGTAACTGTGTGTTTACTCTGACGTTGTGGCTTCGTCAGGCCTGACACATGGGAGTTGCACTCCTTGCTACACTTTTCAGGAGTGGGGACTGAACGAGGCGTCATGGCAGCAGCAGTTGAAGTCCTCTTCGGGGCTTCGCCGTTCAGGGGTTCTGGAGCGCAGTCCCTCCATTTTGATGCTCGTCGCAACATCCTTCGGCACCCAAGTATGCCGAGTCTTCTTCAGTTTTACGAACCACTTCAAAGGATTGACTTCTCTTTAGAGAGAAGATCTTCAAAAGCTTGATGGTCGAAACGTACGCCAACATCTTTTGAGAACATCAGGAAGTCCCCAACAAAGTCGCCATCTTATTTGCCATAACAATGGTTGAACGAACTTTTGTCTTCAAATGTGTAAAAAGTACAAAAAGAACCCCTGAATAGGAGATTTAAGTACAAGAATTTCTGGAGAAGTATGACAATGGAGATCGAGCACTACAGCCGCTCTTTACACCATTGACGATCTGCGATGACTTGAACTTGCTCTACTTTTTGACGCTCGAGATTGGTACTCTGGGTTGCTAATCAGAAAAATGCTAACATTTATAATAAAGGATAACTCCTTCTATTTATGGCCTAGTACATATGCGATGTGCTTGAGGTTTGTTGGGCACGCAGGAGCGCTGCGCGTTGAGATGTGAGAGAATCTGCTATCATTGTTCTGTGAGGGTTGCTGCTGAGCGGACACGTGGCGGATATTAGATTCCCTACTATCAAGATCTTTGGGTGGTTATCAGCACAACCGAATAAACAACATATGACGTGCATCTATTGCTCGAGACATTTTGTTTAGATGTAGCCGAACGGGTTTGGCTCCTATCTAGAGAGTCAAATTCTATCTCTATCTTTGGGGCAGCAATTTTAAACAAATCGATCGGATATTTCCCTTATCAACAGAACCAAATTCCGTTCTTATCTTCGGAGTAGACGTTTAAACAAACCGGTTGGGTCATATCTGAAAAGATAAAGGTACCAGACTAGCCCCGTAGAATAATGCCACCTCATAGGAGTGCTCATCTATACGAGCTGTGCTTCGGGTGAGGCTTTGATATCACTACACTTTTAGGTGACGAGGATACTTGTGTTTCAAAGTCGACGGAATCACTGCTCTTTTGGGCGACGAGGAGACTGTGTTTCGAAGGCAACTGAGTCACTGTGCTTTTGAGCAACGAGAAGACTTGTATTTCAAAGACGACAGAGTCACTGCACTTTTGGGCGACGAAGAGACTGTGTTTCGAAGTCAATTGAGTTACTGTACTTTTGAGCGACGAAGAGATTGTGTTTCGAAGGCGATTGAGTCACTATGTTTTTGGGCAACGAGGATACTGTTTCGAAGACAACTGAGTCACTATGGTTTTTGAAGACAACTGAGTCACTGCACTTTTGAGCGACAAGGAGACTATTTTGAAGACGACGGAGTCACTGCACTTTTGGGCGATGAAAAGACTATTTCGAACACAGCCGAGTCACTGTGCTTTTAGGCAACGAAGAGACTGTTGGTGGGGTTCTGTGAAGCCACTATGCTTTTATGAAGCAATGAGGGACTTTTGAAAGCTTTGTGAAACTACTACATTTTTATGAAACGTCTAAGGACTGTTGAGCTCTTTGTGATTAATGACTCCCTTTGTGTCGGCTGAGTCACTGTATCTGTAATTGCTGCCGTCTTTTGTGGAATTCAAGAGGTTTGTGGTCTAGGATTCAGGCAAATTAACCAATTAAATGAGATTCATTGTGCTGAGTCCCAGGTTCATCCCATTAATTCGGGGGTCTTTGACCGATTGACACGTGGCATTTGGGGTTGGATCATATACATCCTATATAAGGGGAAGCTTTCGGAGGGGCCACGTCCATTGTCTCTTAGCATTGACACCGTCATGCTTGATCCTGACTTAGCTTCGAACGGCCGTTGGCCTTGCACAAATCGACTTTTGGTTGTGGATCTCTTCGTTCAAAGAAGCTGTATCCTTATAGAAGAATGGCTACTAGGTTTTGAGATGCACTTGAGCGTTTGGTAAAAAGAGTTCGAACCTGAACAACATCTTGGAGGTCTTCGAGGTCCAAACTATTGGGTTTGGATTTATTGCCAACCCGAAGGGCCACAGGTTGTGCTCTGCCCACTCAATAATGGCTTAATTAGCCATATTGGGGTAGAGCTGCGCACCCTATTATGTTGAAAGAGCCGCGGGCGGTGTTGCGAGCAGAAGCTATGTTCTTCGTTTGGGCCAATAGCTGCTTCATTAGCCATACTAAAGTTTCTCCTCATCTGACTAGGAAGTGGCTCGCTATGACGAGGAAGTGATTCGCTCTGACACTGCTGCATGTTTGGGGGGCTGCGCTCTTTCTGAAGACTGCACACTTGTAGACTTTAGGGTTTTTAGTCTTTATATGTAATCATGAAGAATCTGTAATAGATCTTTTATAGACATGATTTAATAAAGAACTTCTTTTTATGCACCATCTTTTGTATGTCTTCTATGATTTTGTTACTGTCTGCGCTTTTGGACAACTGCACTTTTGTGAAGAATATGCAGCGACTGTTTGTCATCTGTGCTTTTGTCACTGTTGTGCTTATTTTCATGCTTCTACAACTATCTATCATGATGAGCACATTTCTAGCGCGCGTCGAGTGTTGCACCTCTTTCATGTCTATAGGATACATTTGTCTCCCAGCAATTTATCCACCATTACTTTCTTTTAGCCTGGATAAGTCGGGTAGTCTGCAGGGTATGTAACTGAATTGGAATTCTCAAACTTGCATATGTTAGTAAATAGGATTATGATAATCCTAGTTAGTAATGTATCAAGACGTACTCATTGCTTGGCTGTAATTGATGGATGGAGTCCATTTCTGTTTAGTTTAGTCTAGTCGTGTTCCAGTTTATCTTATTGCAGTACCTAGCTTCCTATTTTTTTCACATACTATTTTTTCTGCTACAGGCTTGGTTTCACTACATGTCTCGCATGCTTGTCTTTACTACTTACCCCATATGCTCGGTTTCATTATATGCTATATACCAAGTATACTCACATGTTTACATGCTGAATGCTTACATGTTTCCAATTTTCTTTTATACACTGTGGTATCAATTTATTATTCCGGTCTTGTTTACTGCTTTACTTAGTATGGTTATGAACTGTAAGCTGGTTTTAGTTCATAGTTTGGCTTCCTTTGGTACTTGCTATTGGGGGTTTGACCCCAATAGTTTTGTTTGACCAGATCTAGTTGAGGGGCCCGAGGATCTTCCGGACCTTTCACTCGATGGTGACCACCATGAGCACTAGGGTTCTTAAGTGGGTGTTCTTTCTCTTCCCCCGCTCTTATCTGTACTTAATTTTTTGAGGCATTTAGCCACCAAGCACGTATTTAGTTCGTATTTTGGACTTGACATTTGGCCTACTGGCTTAGACATGATTATATTTATTTTTAGACTCCAGTTAGAGTTGATCATGTATTACTTACACTTTTGCTAGTTTTTTATTTTGTACTACTAGCTTCATGATCATCTATATATTATAGCTTAGGACTTTTTATTGTCTTATATGTCTGATGATCATACTCTTGTATTTTACTTTCTTACTAGTGATTGAGATATCTTGGATTATGTGACCTAGATCGACTGTTGGTTTGTAGTAGTAACCCCCATCTATACAGCTTATACGTTATTTCGGAGTACTGGAGTACTTTGGTATACGTAGCTGGCATGGTCCGTCCCTACTTGCCAGTATCCTGTTCTGGGTGTGACACGCATGCAACTCGCTATATCGACACAAGTATAGGTGTATATTGTCCAGCTCAAATCAGTCAATCGAGCCTTACGTGAAACCATATTTGTTCAACCAAATTTTCCCTCATGATATTTTATAAAATACATAAACTTACTGTATGAAACATTCCACAGTACATTGAGAAAGAGTGTCATCAATATCGAATGTAGAAACAACACATCTGAGTTATAAAATTTAATCTAAAGTCTAATGACGTAAAGTCGTGCACTGGTACCATTATGTTGCCCCAGTTCCACAGAACCGATCTTCCTCGCTAGGGCGTGATGCCATGCGAGCCTATGTTCGCTCGCGCAAGACGGGTTCTATAATGGTTGATTACTGGCTAAGCGACGGGGTCGTCTCACAGAAGTCTTAGCAGAAACATTGAATAAACTAAGGAAACACAAGTATTCGAGGAAAATGAGTCTTTTTATTGATAATGAAAAAAAGATTACAAGAGCATGAGCCAAGATTACAATTCATTCAATCTCGCTTTCTCTCTGAATACAATCACTCAGCTATCTCTCATTCTATATACAAAGGTTCAAGGCTTGTCACTTGCGAATGCTTCAGAAGACAATGTCTATACATTATGTCCCGTATAGGTGAAGACTCCACTGCAGCCACATGCCTCAAAATGGGACCGCCTCGACGATAAATGCTCGCGTGAACTTTCCATTCTTTGAAACCCAGTAATTGGCTACTGCATAGCCTTCATACTTAACTTGAATAAAACGTGTTTCATACCTGCAATAGACCGTGGCATACGTCTTATTGAACCAACCGTGTTTCATGCCTTAAACCAATTGTGTTCTATACTGATGGAACTGGGGATTCCCAGGACCCCTAGTTTGGTGTGCATATTGATCGATAGAAGTTTAACATATCTAAGGCATGTTCTAATCCTTCATAGCGGAACTAGGGTTCACAAATTATACCTACGATGGAAAGAGAAGACATTTCCAGAAACTTCGAGCAGTTATGACCGCAAGATCTTCTGCACGTATTCCTTCCCCGGGTTAGACGTCGTGTGGACGACGATCTCCCAACCTTTTCTTCTCTTGGCAGCCCTTCCTTTCTCACCTTACATGAATCACAAATTTAGAGAAAGATTCTTATTTTTGTTGAGATAATGATGGCCAGAGAATAGAGGATATATATAAGGCTACGACAGGAACTATGAGGAGAAATTAGGGTTAGGTCTCCTAATGGATCTGGATATCTCATGTTCAGCCCGAACACACAACCCAGGCCCATTAACAATGGCTCGGTCCACTAAAGAGCTATTGTTGCACTACCTTCCTAATCCCAAATTATGATTGTGCGCTCCTTTTATTATATGCTCTTTTGGCTCCCCATGTTAAGTTATAGAATGTTCGTCGAACAAATTAAGTTAATGACAACTATATTGATCGATATCTTTTATCCTTAAGTAGTATCACTCAACTTTATTTGTCATGTCGGATATAATCCACCTGCAGGCTTTATATGACAATCCTTATGAGCTCCTTAAGGGGATGCCATCAACTCGACTATCGGGATATGGATTCCTTTTATAATCAACAGCGCATCATACATACATTATTATTACCCCATTCATTGAGGTTGTTGACCCATAATGAATCTGACTCTTTTATGAGTCAAAGTAATGCACACTACATATACATGCCTGTTATTATATGCGGATTAAGAGCACAAGCATCCCTAATAACAGAGGTGTTTATTCTCTAATGTAGTCAGTACAAAAGAACAACCTCAAGTGGTCTTTTCAATACACACAAAGTGTACTAGTGTAAACCTATAGTCAAGATAGACTAATACCAGATTACACTATAACCTTTCCAATAGATTGTCCAAGTCCATCTAGGTTGTAACTATTTATATATTCCATAGGGAACTGATAATATGATCTTCTGTGTGACACCACACACCATATTATCTATAATATAGAATATCAGACACTTGCATTAACACTTGCAACAAATACAATATGCAAACATTGCCCATATGATTCTCATTTAAAATTTAAGGAAATAAAGTTAATAAAAAGTGATGATTTTAGTATATAACCCTAACAATCTCCCACTTATACTCAAAGCATTGCTTTTCAGTATAATTTTACAAATCTCATACTTATACTTAAAGCCATGCTGCTACATATCTGACTCACATTCCCTCAATATGACTATCAAAAGCCTTAGTTGGTAAGCTCTTTGTAAAGGGATCAACTAGGTTGTCGGCTGATGCTCTCTTAATCACAACAACTTTTCCTTTCTTTATAAAATCTCGTTTCAGGTGGTACTTGTGCTCAATGTATTTACCTGTCTTATGGGCTCGTAGTTCCTTCGAGTTTGTAACTGCACCACTATTATCACAATAAAGTGTAATAGCCTTAGGCAAACTAGGTACCACATCCAAGTCCAATAAGAAGTTTCTGAGCCAAACTGCTTCTTTGGCTGCCTCAGAGGCTGCTACATACTCGCATTCCATGGTGGAATCAGCAATACATTTTTTCTTAATACTCTTCCACACAATGGCTCCACATTCCAAAGTAAATACATAACCTGAGGTAGATTTCTTGAAATCCCTATCTGACTGAAAATTTGAGTCTGTATACCCAAGGAACTAAACTATTTGCCTAGTAAACTAGCATATACTCTTTAGTCCTTTTCAAGTAATTCAAAATATGCTTTACGGCAGTCCAGTGCTCTAGTCCTGGGTTAGACTGATATCTGCTGACCATGCCAACGACAAAGCATATCTGGTCTCGTACATAGCATTGCATACATTAAGCTTCCTACTGCTAAAGTATAAAGAACTGCTTTCATGTTTTTTATCTCTTTAGGTGTCCTCTGACACTGCTCCTTTGATAGAGCAATTCCATGCCTAAAAGGTAAGAAATCTTTCTTAGAATTTTGCATGCTAAAACGAGTTAGTACAATATCGATATAGGAAGCTTGGGACAAGCCCAACATCCTTTTCTTGCGATCTCGTAGAACTTTGATCCCAAGCATGTGACCTACTTCTCCCAAGTCCTTCATATCAAACTGTTTGGATAACTATACCCTTACATCAGATAACACCTTCACATTGTTTCCAATGAGCAAGATGTCATCTACGTAAAGTACTAGGAATACCACTACGTTTCTGTCACACTTTCTGTATACACATGTTTCATCTGCCATTGATCAAATCCATAGGATTTTATCACCTGATCCAAATATATGTACCAAGATCTGGAAGCTTGCTTAAGTCCATAAATGGACTTCTTGAGCTTACAAACAAGATGCTCTTAGCCCTTTTCAATAAACTCGTCTGGTTGCTTCATATAAATGTCTTCCTCAAGACTTCCATTAAGGAAAACTGTCTTGACATCCATTTGCCAAATCTCATAATCGAGATGAGCTGCAATAGATAAAAGAATCTGGATAGACTTAAGCATGGCTACTAGCGAAAAGGTTTCCTCATAATCGATACCCTCTCTTTGAGTAAAACCTTTTACAACAAGCCGAGCTTCAAAGGTTTCAACCTTACCGTCTGATTCTCTTTTCTCTTATAGACCCACTTGCATCCAATGGCTTTTACACCAATGGGTGGTTCTACAAGCTCCAAGACCTGATTAGAACCCATAGATTCTATTTCAGATATCATTGCTTTTTGCCAAGACTTTGCATCTTTATCTTGGAGTGCTTAGTTGTAGGTACATGGATCATAATCTTGTTTCTCAGGGTCGAAGTCTGACGACTCTCCCAAGAACATATATCTATCAGGTTGTATCGCAACCCTCACACTACGACGAGGACTATCGGTTGTGGTGTAATATTTATGACACGTTATCAGTTACTTCCGGTTCATCCTCTTGTACTGTTGGTACTGAAGTACTTGGTGCCTCACCTCTTAGTTCTTCTAGAACAACTCTACTTGTGGGTTTATGGTTCATCACATAGTCTTCCTCTAAGAATCGGGCATTAGTGCTAACAATGACCTTTTGATCCTTAGGACTATAAAATAAACCTTCTTTCTTTCCTCTTGGATAGCCTATAAACAAGCGTACTTCTGTACGAGATTCAAACTTATTTGCTTTTTTATTCAACATATTTGCTAGACTACCCCAAATTCGAACATGTTTCAGACTAGGCTTATGCCTAATCCACAGCTCTGTGGGAGTAAGAGGTACTGACTTAGAAGGAACTAAGTTCAAATATAAGCTATAGTCTCTAAGGCGTATCCCCAAAACGAATCTGATAAATCCGAATAACACATCATTGATCTAACCATCTCCATAAGAGTTCTATTCCTTCTTTCGGCTACACCATTCTGCTGGGGCATTCCAGGTGCAGTCAATTGTGATTTAATCCTAGCCTCTGATAAATAATCCTTAAACTCTCCAAAAAGGTACTCGCCACCACGATCTGAACATAATGAGTTGATACATTTTTTGACGTTTCTCCGTTTCAACCTTGTACTCTTTGTATTTCTCAAAGCACTCAGACTTACGGCACAACAAATAAATGTATCCATACCTTCAATAATCGTCAATAAGTGTGACAAAATATTCAAAGCCACCTCTAGCCTGGATAGTCATGGGTCCACACAAATCAGAATGAACCAATTCCAACACATCTTTGGCCCTATACCCCTTCGTCGTAAAAGGCCTTTTGGTCATTTTACCTTCCAAGCAGGATTCACTTACTGGTAGTGCCTCCACTTCCAATTAACTCAAAGGTCCATCTTCAACCAATCATTGAATCTTTCTTCGGTTAATATGCCCCAATCGCAAGTGCCAAAGTTATGATTGGTTCATACAAGAAGGTTTTTCTCTTATTTAAGTTAGATGACATATTATTCATTTCCATAAGTTGCATTGTAGGCGAAATATGATTAATGACATACAGATTATGTCACGACCCGCACCCGGATGTACGGATACAGATACGTGGGCCACGTCTAGCCTACGTCGCAGTATCGGCGTAGAACGCTGTCTAGTACCCAATAAAAATACTACATCTAGAAGGTCAATGAACTACAAATATACTCAATCACAACTTAACATCTAAAAAGACAAGACAGGAAAGATAACTAAGGTACAAGAGCAATTAGAAACTACTAAAGGAATCATAAGACAGGAAAATAAAGAAGGAAAAAATAAGACAAACTAAGGATAACTACCAGGCAACTCACATAGAAGAATAGTGAGATCCACCTCAGCTAGCAACATCATGAAGTCCAATAATGGTATAACAACTCCTAAAATATTGTCAATATATCCAGTCAGGATGGAAACGGTACATAAACTAACAACAGTTTCATAGTATTGACAAATTCTATAAGAGACAGTATAATAAATACAAGACAAAGATATGGGATGACTTAGGAACCATTCGAAAGCTGAGTTACAACCCTTAAACCAAACAAGGACCGAGATTGTGGCCCTTCTCCCGAACAGAACTTAGTCTCTAATCAAGGTACAACATAAAGGCATGTAGAACATGTGAGTAACTGAATATCATAGCATGGTGAGAAAGAACTGAATGTAGAACAGAGCAGGATATAAGATAAAAAAAGTAAATGTAAAATGTGCCTTGAATTATTAGAGCGTTATGTGATCGACTTTGGAAAATATTACAGGACAGGCTATCCACTTGTCCCGACAATCACAAAAAATTTGGGAAGGGTCATGCCGGCCAACCTGGATAGCAAGCACAAAGAAAATAGGATCTCGCTATAACCCTACATGAGGGAAGAGTGGCGCGAGCACAAGAATATAGTGATAGGGTGGCTTTGATCACATAGCCCCTAATAATTCCCCATTTTTTTGAATAGCATACGAATCCGGACATAGCACGTCATGGCACGAGATTCCCTAAGAAGGTAGATACTCCTTCTCAGGAATCGATGTCAATACAAGTACAAGAACAAGATCGAGTAAGTGCCAGTATCCTAAGAAAATCCAAGAATGACATGTCATGACAGGAATCCGGTATATACTAGTCCGTGTACCATCTTGACGAGAATCACGTAAAATACTATAACTGAATCGGATACAGAAAATATCAAGACAATGAACTACTATCAGAGAATGTACTCGCCTGCGATCCTGAGCTGTCAAATGGGGTCGATGCTCAGAATGATGCCACAGACCTAAAGATAAGATATATATTATATATATATATATATATATATATAAGCTAGTTAGGGTTCAACAGTATTAAGGTTGATTAATTTAGGTCAATCTCAGTCCACTAAGTCAAACTAGGTCACACTGAGTCACACTAGGTCAAACTAGGTCAATGGTTGACTTACAGTTGACTTTGGGTCAACTGGTCAACTTCGGTCAAGTTCTAGTCAATTTTAGGCTACGGTTGACTTCCGGTTGACTTTTGGTCAAAATAGTCATCTGGGTCAACCAAGGTCAAAACTAGTCTAACCTAGGTCAAATGTTGACTCTACTTCGACGTTCAGTCAAAGTAGTCAACCATGGTCAAATGTGATCAAAGCTAGTCTCTATAAACATCTACATGGTCAACATATCAATTTCAGTGATGGTGGAATCACTGGAATCGATGGATCTCAAAATATAACAAAAGGAGAAAGATTATAACAATAGGGTGAAAACCTACATATGTTGTCGTATGGTGAAACAACCATCCCCAACGTGTCCAGAATGGTCAAATTAGCTATGATAGCCTATCCATAAGTCCAATTTGGACACAGGGGCAAAAAGGTAATTTCAGGTCAAAATGGTGTCCGTGTCAGACCCACTTTGTACCAAAAAATGTGCCAAAATAAAAGTGCACTAAACCTAATAAATTATATGTCCATAAATCCAGAATGACGATACAAACTCAACGGTATATCCGAAATTGGATTCCGATGACCCTCTCAGATTGGTCCGTTGACCCAGATATTGGAATCCGATTTGCACGAAAAAGTGTGTCGGAGCCAATGTCCACAAAACTCAGCAAATTATATGTCAACGAGTCCAGAATGACGATATGAACCCAACGGTATATCCGAAATTGGATTCCGATGAGCCGATCTCAAAATGACCCGTTGACCCGGATATTGGTATCCGACTTGCACCGAAATATGTACCGGAACCCAACGGTATATCTAAAATTGGATTCCGATGAGCCGACGTCAAAAAGTCCAGTTGGCCCGGACTAGGGGCCCACTTTGCACCGAAATACGTGCCAGGCTCACTCCTCCAAATCTAACAAACTCTATATAAAAACGTGCCAGAATGATGCAATGAGTCTACTGGTGGTGTCAGAAATTGAATCCGGAGTCCCAGGATTAAAAAAATAGAATTTACAAGTGCAAAATTAAGAATTCGGACGGCCAACTTTAACGTCGAATTCAACCAACCAAACGTGCTCACAATGAAACAAAACTTATGGAGCAAGAAGTGGGTTATACCAGCTGTGCATAGGAACTAACGACGCACCAAATGGAGCTGCGACGATGAAGATACGATCCCGCGAAGTTGGCTCCACAAAACTGTCCAAAAACTGTTCAAATTAAAACGTCAACTTGGTGGCCGATTTTGATGTATCAAACGACGAAACTAACGGATGAAATTTGAGGGGAGTAAAGGGGATATATCGAGATTGTAACGGAGGAAGGAGGGCGGTGATCCAACGGTTGGATTGCCCAGAAAACACATGCGAAGTTGTTGTCTCGAGACCCGTATTCTGGCCTCTCCAATACGCGCGTCACGACGGGATTTCGATCCCGAAGTTGAAATCGACTTCCCGTCGAACTGGTCGCTGCCTGGGTGGTGTGCGATGGTGCATGGGAGTTCGCCGGAGCGGCGTCGGCCTAGGGGTGGTGGTGCGACGGCCGGAGATGGCCACGCTAGGTGGCCGGCGAATGCGACCGTGTCACGCGCGCGTAGGGCGGCACGGTGGTGTATGCTGCAACAGCGAGGGGGTCACTTGGGCACGCCAGGGCTCATCAGAGGTGCAGCGACCGGCCTCGCTTGCAGCTGCGTTACGACGAACACGCGACAGCACGACAAACGCGTGGCAACAGCTGTAGCAGCGGTAGCAGCTGCAATGGCAGCATGAGGAGGGGGAAAAGAAGGCTGCGGTGGTTCTGGTGGTGGAGGTAGGTGATGGTGATGGAGAGATGGAGAAGGTGATGATGAAGAAGAAGGAGGACGAGAAAGGAGGAGCTCGGGTTGTGGGGATGGTGATGTCGGGGTGGTGGTGTTCGGCCATAAAGGAGTAGGGTGAGGAGGCTGTTGAAATGGTGATGTTGTTGCTGTTGAGAAAAGTGAGTGGAAGAAAAAGAGGGATGTTAATGAAAGAGAAATAGAAAGAAGAGAGAAGAAAGAGGGTTAAGGGTGTTCGGTCACATGAGGGAGGGTTAGCTGTATGGTGTGGAGAGAGAGTGAGAGAGAGATATTATTAGAGAGAGAGACATTAATATATATATATATTATATATATATATATATATTATAATATATATATATATATATATATATATTATATTATAAGAGAAAGAAAATGAGATATTTATATATAGAGATATTTTTAAGTAGGAGAAAAATAAGAAAATATCAGTGGGGTGTATAGGTAGACATGGTAGGGTCACACCAATTTGGATTGGGTGTTGGGTCAAGTTGGTCAGGCTTGGGGCCAAGATTTAATTAAAATAATAAATTAAAATCACGGATGAAATGGAAGCACAAGGAAGATCAATTTGGTGGCACGAAAGTGGCACGTCCATAGTAGACAAAAACAGGCCAGAGCCATGTATTGGGTCGACTGGATTGGACCGATGTCGGGCCCGGAAATTAAGTTGGAAATTAAGTCACGAATTACGACGGACGATAATTTGGTCTAAATTGACCCGAAAGTTGTGCGAAACAAATGAAGCACAAGGGAACAAGTTCGAGTGGGACACGATATATCAACATGAAGATAATCTCGTCTACTATAAACTTCAAGAAGAAAGTTTCCAGAGACTGGCATTCTTGATGCTCTTGAAATCCAAGTAACGTAAAGAGCATTTAATAATCAAAATTAATTTAATAAAATGAATTATCAAGAATAAATCTTTTAAAAAATTCAAAAATAAATCTCGAAAATTCAGGGGGCTTACATCCTACCTACCTTATAAAAATTTTGTCCTCGAAATTAAAGGTTGGTAATGGGGTTAAAATATGATAAAAGTTTTAAGCAATACCTTAGGCACGATCCAAGAATGACGAGTTTTGCACGATCAAGATAATCAATTCAAAATTGTTCAGGCACAACGAAGAGTTAGCAAGATAGGATCATGATATGAACAAAATCGTATGTGCATGATTTTAGAATAAGTCAAGTCATTGGGGCACAATTTTAGAGACGATTAGGAGAATCGAAGATATAAATGAAGTTTAAGTACGGGTGATCTGTAGGACTTAGGTTGATGGAAATCAATCTGAAAGTCGCACAGGCCCGATCAAGATGAAAAGCTAACCATGACCAAAACAAGGTTTAGCATGGTTGAGATAAAATTTCAGACACAAACAAAAATCAAAGTCAAGGTCTTATAGGCCCGATCAAAGATTAAGGAGTATGATTAATAAAATCATGAAATACGATCCAAGTTCGAACGTGATTAAAATTGGAAATAGTCTAAGTTCACTTGGCACGATAGAGGTATGATAACGAAATAAAACTTGAGCTTCGTCCGATTAAAATCAAGTCAAAAATTTGATTAACAGGATTTCAGCTCGATGAAATTAGATTTAGGATTATACATAGGCACGATTAAGACGAAAATAATGTGGTTAGGTATTGTTAGGAATAATAATACTTAGCACAAACAGTGATCGAGAATTTAACCACCTGGTCATGAGTGAAATCAAGACCCAGACGCGTTCAAGAATTTTGGAATGATTAACCACTTAAGCACGAAGTAGAGTAGAGCGACAAAAATTGCAAACCTAGTCATGATCAGGAATGAAACCTGAGCACGAGTGATTAAAGAATCAAAATTCAAGTACGAAGGAGATCTATTTCGACACAGTCGATTAGGATTCAAGATTTTTAGCACGATTTGAGGGTTAAGATTATCAAGATCATGAAAATCAAAGTCGGATAGTCATGATCTAAAATAGGGCTAAGAGAAGCAAATGGAGAGAAAATTTGAGTATAGCACGATTGAGAGATAGATTTGACAGAAATCAGATTATACGTCACATAAGCACGATCAAGATCCAAGTTTAGTTGTGAATGACGAATAAATCATGAATTCAAATTAAGGTCTTAAAAGCACAATTTGGAAAGGAACCCAAGTCAATTAGGCATGGTAGAAAGTCAAACATGTTTAATTTTCACAAGACTAATTTCGTAGTCACACTAGTTAGTCGTGATTAAAAGTCAAAAAATTTAGGCACGAGTTTGAGGCAAGATAAAAATGTATAATTATGATCGTTAAATGATGATCGACTGACTCAAGTCAGCTTAGTCACGCCAGGTCATCTGGGTACGACTAAGCACAATGAGTTCAGATATAATCAGAAAATTAAATCAGGGTCGAAAAGAGTTTATGCACGAGTATTCAAATCCAAGCATGATCAAAATCAGAAGGCAATGCACGAGGGTTAATAGCATTGAAATCCAACCATGATAAAGAAATTAGTCTCAACACGATCTAAATTGATCAACTTTCGAGTAAATCAGAATTTGGGCAAGATGGAGAATAAGATCGACGAAGGCTGGACACGAGCATCCAAGGATGAAAATCCAAGTCACAAAGGAATTTTAAGTCATCTAGAGTCTAATCAGCAACCAAGACTCTTTGGCATGATAAACAAGACAACCAAAATTGATTGGTTATGGACAGAAGGGAATCAAAATCTTAATAGTATCGAAATATAAAAAACAATTGAGATATAAAAATTTCAAAAATTTTAGAGTTTTTAAGTGTAGATGACAGATGTAGATATGAGATAGGTGATTGGTGTAATCAAGACATAGCTAAACAAGTCAAAGGAAATGATGGCAAGATGAGGAAATCATCATACGATGAGAAAAGAAATGAATGGTAAGTCGAGAAATAAGGGTATGAATTGTCCTCATCATTTGGTCAAAAAGAAGTGAATCAATTTAAGATACGACCTGATAACCATACACGTCTATCCAAAACCATGCTGCCAGAATTTACGCCATGCCAGTAAGCATAGCTGCAATAAACGATAGAGTCCATAACTAAGGTATACACCCTATAATCATGTCATCTAGATTCCTTACCACGCCAACCGGTATGGCTGCAAGAGAATCTAAATTTTATAACTAGGATAGTATATCCAAAATCAGGCTCCATGTCCCTGTCATGCTAGCTAATATGGCTGCGATAAATTCTAAACCCCATGAATAAAGTAGACATTTACCGTACCCATCGTCTCTATCAAATATGTTTATCAGAATATCTTAACTCAATCCAGAGAAACTTATCTTCCAACAGAATCAAAATCGAAGTCAATAACGAACATCAAGATTCAAAATTTTCAACAACGAATCAAGGATAAGTAGATAGAAACCAGCGAAAACAGATCCCGAGACAGGATTTAGGAAAAGTTCTCAGAAGAAGTCCCAAAGGTACTATCTAGGTCAAGATTGAAAGTTCTAGAATATAATCTAAAATAAATCTCAACCTTGATATAAGATTGGCAAATCATGTTTGATTCTCAACCTAGAGGATATATAAGTTCAACTTATACCTTCTCTCTGGGGTCCACAAACTCATCTCAAAGAAAGAACAAAGTTTGATAACGGACAGATGTTTCAGAAATCAGGACGGATAGAAACGAATGGAAAAAGTTTTGAAAAGTTCAAAATAAGATTTCCAGGAGTCATCCCTAGAATCTACCAAGAGTTCCTAATATGTGACTGAGTACCAAATTCCTAAAGTATTTTATGACTCAACCTTAATCCTATGGCAGGCTCGTAGGAGTACAGATAAGCTCAAGTACTACCACGACTTCGTATTAATAGCAAAGACTGACCTGCATGGGCCACTGTAATGCCTGTGTTCGTATTATGTATTTTGGGATACGTATACGTATTTTATTCTGTATTGCATGATTCCTTGTTTAGCTCTCGGCTTGGTTTAACTCTCGGTTTGGGTTGGCTTGGTTCGGCCGGCCCAATGCTTGGTTCATCATGGGCCAAGGGTGGAACACCTTAGCCTATGCTTCTCCTTCATTTCCACCACAACCCCCCTCTTTATTATCCCCACCAACCTTCTATCTCCTCCATAATTCTCATTTACTTCTCCTTCCCCCACCATTACTCTTCTCCACCAACCAAGAACACCATAGGCAAGTGCAACTTGCTTCCACAAGAGAACTCCTTTTGATGGTTTCATTAGCTTCTCCTCATGATTCTAAACCATATTAGAACTTGTCATTTTCCATTTTGAGGCTTTAATTCTAGTAGATCTAGAAATTAGTTATTTTTAGATTTTGGTGGTTTTGATCTATCAAACTTCCTTGTTTCAAGTTTTGATGGTTCCATGTTGTAGAGAATTTCATTCTACCCAATTTTGACCTTTGTAAAGTTGGATTCAGACTTATTTTGACCAAGATATGGACAATTGAAGCTTAGATCCAACTTTAGAGTTCTTGCTGTTCTTGCCAATTGGAGAAGACAGTGAACAGTGAGCTAGCTTTTTAGCTTATGCTACTTAAGTACGCTGCTCTTTAGCGAGCGTACGCTAGCCTTGAGTACGCTGCTCTTTAGCGAGCGTACGCTAGCCTTGAGTACGCTGCTCTTTAGCGAGCGTACGCTAGCCTTGATACGCTGCCTATTGGCAGCGTGTCTTTTGCGTACGCTAGCGTGAGCGTGCCCTAGACCCTTTCGTACGCTAGCTCAAGCGTACGCAGTCTTGAGCGTACGCTAGCTTGAGCGTACGCTGACCTGTAGCTTGAGCGTGCCCTGGTGTACGCTGACCCTTGCGTACGCTTCCCATTGGAAGTGTATGGACCCTTTGGTACGCTAGCTCGAGCGTACGCAGACCTGATGCGTACGCTAGCTTGAGCGTACGCGTGCCTTGGTACGCTAGCTTAAGAGAGCAAGGCGTACGCTGGCCTCAAGCGTACGCATGACTCGAGCGTACGCTGGCCTGAGCGTAGCTTGCACTGAGCGTATGGCCTTTGGCTGACTTGGCCTTATGTCAGCATGTCAGATTTGGTTTTATTTTCCTTAGGCTTGGCTCTTCTATAGCCCTGTATATTGATATTTTATTAGATATTTTACGCCCATTTTATATCCTTACGCCTTTTGTCATGAACTTGATAATCGCAAATTTACTTGATATGTTTGGAATTGATAACTGAGCCTGACACGATAGTGACCCGTAGTGGTGCACTCCTGACATGAGTAACCTGACTTGGCCTGATAGTGGCCCGTCGTGGCGCACTCCTGACTAGTACACTTGACCTGATGACCTGACATGATTATCTCGAATAGCTGTTGCGACGGCTACCTGACATGACATGACCTGTATAATAACCTGGACACCGAGGGCGATTGTGCTTGTATAAATAATCCAGTCTTGTCTTGTATCATGTCTAGGAGGGGACTCCTGAGTACCACGGTCAGGAGTACCTATTGAAATAAACTAAGGGCTAATAACTAGATTAATACATTAGTCATGAAGAGATTTCCCAGCTGCAGGCAATCCCGTTACCTGGGCACGCCTTGGGATCTGTAGCCTGCCGTCGAGTAGGGCACATTTCCAGTACACTGTCATGTGTTGCACCCTTCAAACTACCTAAGGGTACATTCATTTCCTGGACGATGTACCCACCTGAATTCAACTCTAATCTTTTAACCCGGATAACCTGGATGGTCTGCAGGGCTTATGGCTGTGGAATAATCTTACTGCATCTTGTTAGTAATTAGGCTTGTGACAACCCTAGTTAGTTAAAGTATCAAGCCGTAATTTTTGCTTGGCCGTGAAGTGATTGGACGGAGTCTAACCAGTCTAGTCCTGCCCTGATCCTGTACCATTACTGCATGACCAGAATGCTTGTATTTATTTTATCGATAAATGGTGAGAATTCTAAGTTCTGTTCAGACGAAGGGTTACAACCCCGATCCTTGTTTGGTTTACGGGTTGTAACCTGGTTATCTGAATAGTTCCATGGTTATCTCGTCGTATATCATCCTAGTATATTTTCTTTATTTCTAGTTCTTACTTTTATTTATATCTTGTGCTGATTGCTGGTTTTAGTTCTTAAGTGAAGCCTCCTTTGTGGCACTTGCTCTTTCTGGGGTCTGACCTAGCTGGTTTTGTGTGGCCAGATTTCGGAGCAGCTACCGAGGATATACCGATCTTCCAGCCAGATGGTGACCACTAGACGGAACCCAGGCAACGAGTGGGTTTTTTTGGCTCTCCTACTCTATTGTAAAATATTCTTTTGAGGCGTTTAGCCGACGAGCACCTGTTTAGCTCGATTGTACTTACTTACTGTCTGCCTACGGGCTGTAACATGATTGACAGATCCTAGGGTTGATCATGTATGACTAAACTCTTGCTAGTCCTAACATTTTGTAACGACTAGCTTCATGATCAGCTGAATATGTAATATTTAGGATGCCTTATTATTGTATATTTAATGATCATACATCTTGTAACTTTACTTACTTGCTTGTGATTGAGACAATAGGCTGTTCATGACCTTAAGAGACTGTTGGCTTGTGATAAACCCTCATGTATCTAGACAGCCGTGACCGTATAGCGAGATGGATTCCATTTCATATACGTAGCTGGCTATGTCTACCCCCGCTCTCCAGTATTCTGGTTCTGGGGCGTAACATGGTTTAAGTGGTGGCCCATGCAGGTCTTGTAAATCAAGATATGTGAGGGTTTACCGAATAGATGTCTCAATCAGTATTCGTCCTTGATCTCTGCTCGTATCTTCTGAATCCCTGGATTCTTGTCCTGATCATATGCTTGTATCGTTAATCTGTCCTGGTCCTTCTTTATTGTTCCCTATGTCTGTCTTCTCGCGGCATTGTTCGTGGTCCTACTGACCAGCAAGGCGGAGCACCTCCCGCAGACCAGCAGCAACCTGGAGATCAAGTCCAGCATTCCGGAGTAGCCTCCAGAGTCGAGCCTATTGGAGAAGAGCCACCAGTCCAGCCAGTTCAACCTGTAGAACATGATGATGGCACTTTGGTAGGACTCGTCAGGACCTTGATAGCTTCTCAAGATCGTCGTGGAGATGCCTTACAACAGGCAGTGGCAGATGCTTTGACCCGGGGTGGTCATCAGGGTAACAGCGCGGCCAACAGCTTCAAGCGCTTGAACCCTCCATTCTTCGACGGTAGTGAAGATGCTATATCGCAACAGATGCTTGGCTTCAGGACACAGAGGTGATTCTAGAAGCAGCCAGGACCCCAGAGAACGAGAAGGTGGCCGTTGTGCGCCTGCAGTTGTTAGATCTTGCCCGCAGCTGGTGGGCAGCGCAGGCCGTTGGATTAGCAGCACCCATTGCTTGGGCAGTATTCAGAGAGAGATTCCAGACCAAGTATTTCGATGCCGTGGCTCGGTATGATCTGCCGACGAGGTTTACCTATCTGAAGCAAGGAGGCAGGACGGTTGACGGATATGCGGCCGAGTTTTCCAGACTCAGTCGGTTTGCTCCCACTTTGGTGGCAACCGAGTATGATAGAGCCCAGCAATTCCAGTAGGGACTTCACCTGGAGATCTTGTTGGCGGTTGAGCAGTTTGAGCATCAGACTTTTGATGCAGTGTTGAGGGCAGCCCGGAGGCATGAGTATACCTCCCACAGGATCGTGGACAGGGCCGGAGGTCGAAAGAGATCTCACGGCCAGATGAATCAGTCTTCAGCACCGGCCCCGGCAGCCAGGGCTTTGACTATTGGAACTCCGAGGCGAGCGGCCTCAGTAACGTCGGTTCAGCATTCAACTCCGACGCACCCTTAGCAGCAGCAGAAGCAGAAGCAGTCTTCCACAGTGGGATGTTCTCATTGTGGAAAGCCAGGCCATGTGGTGGCAGATTGTCGCAGGGCATAGGGATTGTGTCTGGCTTGTGGAGCACCAGACCATAGGGTTGGATCCTGCCCGAATAGGGGTGGTTCATCCTCGTCCAACCTTTCTAGCTCTTCGGTGAGAGGACCAGCTCCGGTCCAGCAGCAGCAGTATCCATTGCCGAGGCCCTTGCCGTCTCAGTCCCAGATGTTCCAGCAGCAGAATCCCCAGCAGTATGTTCAAGCCCAAGCCCAGAGTCAGAGCAGACAGCGCGGATTTCAGCAGAGGGGACCAGCACCCCGAGGGCACGGTCAGGCTATGGTGATGACCGTGGAGGAAGGATTAGCACCAGGAGAGGTAGTGGCAGGTACTATTCTCGTCAACTCCTTTCCAGCTTCAGCTTTATTTGATTATGGTGCATCGTATTCATTTATGTCTGCACGATTTGCGACACGGATAGGATTGGAGCCCGAGTCATTATCAGTAAGGCTCAATATACTTATTGGTAATGGTCTTGTGGGAGTAGATCGAGTGTTTTCCTCGTGTCGGATCGTAGTTAGCGGTAGAAAATTCCCCGCTAGATTGATAGAGTTCCCGATGGCCGATTATGATGTAGTCCTAGGGATGGATTGGTTGAGGAACCAGTATGCTAGGATAGACTGCCCACATTGGCAGGGTTGTTTTTAGCATTCCAGGTGAGCCGGAGTTTTTTCTCCTCCGAGGCGAAGTTGAGTCATCTCCTCCAGTATTGCGGATGGCAGTAGCAGCAGTTCAGTTGCCCAGGATAGTCGAGGAGTTCCCAGATGTTTTTCCCGAAGAACTTCCAGGTATACCTCCGGAGCGGGAGATCGAGTTCACTATAGACTTGATTCCCGGGACAGCCCCAGTGTCAGAGAGAGTCTATAGGATGGCGCCGTCAGAATTGGAAATCTTGTACAAGATGATTGAAGAACTCAGAACCAAGGGATTCATTCGTGCTAGTGGATCGCCTTGGGGAGCCCCGATGCTTCTTGTGAAAAAGAAGGATGGTACGTCCAGGTTATGTGTTGATTATCGTACCTTAAACTCAGTGACAATTAAGAACAGATACCCTCTTCCGAGGATAGATGACTTGTTTGATCAACTCAAGGGGGCTTCAGTATTCTCGAAGATTGATTTGCGCTCAGGTTATTATCAGATCAGAGTCAAAGAGCAGGACATCCCGAAGACAGCTTTTAGATCGAGATATGGGCATTGGGAGTTCCTTGTTATGCCTTTTGGAGCAACCAATGCGCCGGCAGTATTCATGGACCTCATGAATCGCATCTTTATACCTTACTTGGATCAATTTGTGATCGTGTTCTTGGATGACATCCTGGTCTATAGCAAGAGTGAGGCGGAGCATGAGCAGCATCTCTGTATAGTTCTTCAGATCCTCAGAGAGCACCAGTTATATGCCAAGTTCAGTAAATACGAGTTCTGGCTCGATCGCATTTCGTACTTGGGTCATATCATCACTCGAGGAGGAGTGGAAGTGGATCCCCAGAAGATTGTGGCTATTGAGTTATGGCCAGTGCCCAGCACAGTTGCAGAGGTTCGCAGTTTTCTTGGATTGGTCGGCTACTACCGGTGGTTTGTTTCAAATTTTGCTCGAATTTCAGCACCATTGACGCAGTTGAACCGCAAGGAGGCACAGTTTGCTTGGACAGCAGAGTGTCAGAGATCTTTTGAGCAGTTAAAGCGAGGCTTGATGACAGCTCCCATTCTCGCACTTCCAGATGGGGCCGGAGGATTCTCAGTGTATTGTGATGCTTCAGGCAGAGGTTTAGGATGTGTTCTGATGCAGCATGGAAAGGTAATAGCTTATGCGTCACGACAACTTTGTGATCATGAGAGGAATTACCCAACCCATGACTTGGAACTGGCAGCAGTTGTATTTGCACTTAAGTTGTGGAGGCACTACTTGTATGGAGACAGGGTGGAGATTTTTACCGACCACAAGAGCCTGAAGTATGTTTTCACCCAGAAGGATCTTAACATGCGTCAGAGAAGGTGGCTGGAGCTTCTTGTGGATTATGATGTCAACCTGCAGTATCATCCTGGGAAGGCCAATGTTGTCGCGGATGCATTGAGCAGGAGAACGGGAGTTTATTTTCTAACAGCGCAGCCATAATTGTTAGCCGATCTTCAAAAGATGGGTATAGAAGTTGTTCTCCCTTCCAGTGTGGCATTGATGGCCAGCATGCAAGTTCAGTCCACTATAGTCGAGAGGATCCGGATGGCACAGTCGGCAGATTCCAAGCTTCAGCGACTCAGAGCAGAGTGTGAGGCAGGACGAAGACCAGAGTTATGCATTCATGAGGATGGTACACTTCGACATGATAAGCGTCTTTGTGTACCCAGCGGAGATATCCGACAGGAGATCATGTCAGAAGCGCACAGTTTGCAGTATTCCATCCATCCCGGCAGTACGAAGATGCACCGTGATATCCGGCAGCATTTCTGGTGGAATGGCATGAAGCGGGAGATAGCTCGGTTTGTCTCTCGGTGTTTGGTTTGCCAACAAGTTAAAGCCGAACATCAGAGACCGGCTGGACTTCTTCATCCCTTACCGATTCCAGAATGGAAGTGGGAGCATGTGACCATAGATTTTGTGACTGGACTACCTAGATCTCCAGCTGGTAGAGATGCTATTTGTGTTATAGTTGACCGACTCACGAAAGTGGCTCACTTTCTTCCATTCAGAATTGGTCAGTCGACGGCTCAGTTAGCAGAGATGTACCTCAGACAGATTGTTAGATTGTACGGTGTGCCAGTCAGTATCACCTCGGACCGAGATTCAAGATTTACGTCTCACTTTTGGCGTAGCTTGCAAGAGAGTTTGGGAACTCATCTCTAGTTCAGCTCAGCATATCACCCGCAGACAGATGGCCAATCAGAGCGCACGATCCAGACTCTTGAAGACATGTTGCGGTCTTGCACACTTGACTTCGGTGGTTCATGGGAAGATCACTTGCACCTGGTAGAATTTTTGTACAACAACAGTTTCCAGGCCAGTATCCAGATGGCACCGTTCGAGGCACTGTATGGTAGGAAGTGCAGATCCCCGCTAGCCTGGGATGATGTTGGAGAGAGACAGATGCTCGGTCCAGAAATAATTGCCCAGACAGTTAAAGTGGTCAGGCGAGTCGGAGATCATCTTCGAGTTGTCCAAGATCGCCAGCGCCATTGGGCCGATTCTCATCGGCGCCCTCTCGAGTTTTCGGTCGGCGATCATGTATTCCTGAGGATTTCGCCTAACCGTGGCGTCATTCGTTTCGACGTACGGGACAAGCTTAGTCCTAGGTATATAGGACCGTTTAACATTCTGGAACGAGTAGAAGATGTATCCTATCGTCTCGCTCTTCCACCATCGCTAAGCGAGGTGCATGACATTTTCCATGTATCCCAATTACGACGGTATATCCCGGACCCGAGCCACATCCTGGATCATTCGGAATTGGTTGTTGGTACCAACCTTTTATATGAAGAGAGGCCCGTGTCTATATTAGACCGGAGAGAGAAGATCCTCAAGAACAAGACTATCAAGTTAGTCCGAGTTGCTTGGGGTCATCACTCTTTGGGGGAGTCAACGTGGGAGCGTGAGGACGATATCCGATCGCGATATCCCGACTTGTTTGACTCGTGAGGTATAAAGTCTTTCTTATGCCCCATGCCTTCGATTCCTTGCTTGAATGAGTGATTGTATGCCTAGTTATAGCTTGCATGTGATTAATGTAGCTTGTCATTGCTCCTCTAGCCTCTTGATTAAATTCCGAGGACGAAATTCTTTTAAGGTGGGTAGAGTTGTAATGCCTGTGTTCGTATTACGTATTTTGGGATACGTATACGTATTTTATTCTGTATTGCATGATTCCTTGTTTAGCTCTCGGCTTGGTTTAACTCTCGGTTTGGGTTGGCTTGGTTCGGCCGGCCCAATGCTTGGTTCATCATGGGCCAAGGGTGGAACACCTTAGCCTATGCTTCTCCTTCATTTCTACCACAACCCCCCTCTTTATTATCCCCACCAACCTTCTCTCTCCTCCATAATTCTCATTTACTTCTCCTTCCCCCCATTACCTACTCTTCTCAACCAAGAACACCATAGGCAAGTGCAACTTGCTTCCACAAGAGAACTCCTTTTGATGGTTTTATTAGCTTCTCCTCATGATTCTAAACCACATTAGAACTTGTCATTTTCCATTTTGAGGCTATAATTCTTGTAGATCTAGAAATTAGTTATTTTCAGATTTTGGTGGTTTTGATCTATCAAACTTCCTTGTTTTCAAGTTTTGATGGTTCCATGTTGTAGAGAATTTCATTCTACCCAATTTTGACCTTTGGAAAGTTGGATTCGGACTTGTTTTGACCAAGATATTGACAATTGAAGCTTAGATCCAACTTTAGAGTTCTTGCTGTTCTTGCCAATTGGAGAAGACAGTGAACAGTGAGCTAGCTTTTTAGCTTACGCTACTTGAGTACGCTGCTCTTTAGCGAGCGTACGCTAGCCTTTAGTACGCTGCTCTTTAGCGAGCGTACGCTAGCCTTGAGTACGCTGCTCTTTAGCGAGCGTACGCTAGCCTTGAGTACGCTGCTCTTTAGCGAGCGTACGCTAGCCTTGATACGCTGCCTGTTGGCAGCGTGTCTTTTGCGTACGCTAGCGTGAGCGTGCCCTAGACCCTTTCGTACGCTAGCTCAAGCGTACGCAGTCTTGAGCGTACGCTAGCTTGAGTGTACGCTGACCTGTAGCTTGAGCGTGCCCTGGTGTACGCTGACCCTTGCGTACGCTTCCCATTGGAAGTGTATGGACCCTTTGGTACGCTAGCTCGAGCGTACGCAGACCTGATGCGTACGCTAGCTTGAGCGTACGCGTGCCTTGGTACGCTAGCTTAAGCGAGCAAGGCGTACGCTGGCCTCAAGCGTACGCATGACTCGAGCGTACGCTGGCCTGAGCGTAGCTTGCACTGAGCGTATGGCCATTGGCTGACTTGGCCTTATGTCAGCATGTCAGATTTGGTTTTATTTCCTTAGGCTTGTCATGAACTTGATAATCGCAAATTTACTTGATATGTTTGGAATTGATAACTGAGCCTGACACGATAGTGACCCGTAGTGGTGCACTCCTGACAAGAGTAACCTGACATGGCCTGATAGTGGCCCGTCGTGGCGCACTGCTGACTAGTACACTTGACCTGATGACCTGACATGATTATCTCGAATAGCTGTTGTGACGGCTACCTGACATGACATGACCTGTATAATAACCTGGAGACCGAGGGCGATTGTGCTTGTATAAATAATCCAATCTTGTCCTGCATCATGTCTAGGAGGGGACTCCTGAGTACCACGGTCAGGAGTACCTATTGAAATAAACTAAGGGCTAATAACTAGATTAATACATTAGTCATGAAGAGATTTTCCAACTACAGGCAATCCCGTTACCTGGGCATGCCTTGGGATCTGTAGCCTGCCGTCGAGTAGGGCACATTTCCAGCACACTGTCATGTGTTGCACCCTTCAAGCTACCTAAGGGTACATTCGTTTCCTGGACGATGTACCCACCTGAATTCAACTCTAATCTTTTAACCCGGGTAACCTGGATGGTCTGTAGGGCTTGTGGCTGTGGAATAATCTCACTGTATCTTGTTAGTAATTAGGCTTGTGACAACACTAGTTAGTTAATGTATCAAGCCGTAATTCTTGCTTGGCCGTGAAGTGATTGGACGGAGTCTAACCAGTCTAGTCCTGCCTTGATCCTGTACCAGATTACTGCATGACCAGAATGCTTGTATTTATTTTATCGATAAATGGTAAGAATTCCAAGTTCTGTTCAGACGAAGGGTTACAACCCCGGTCCTTGTTTGGTTTACGGGTTGTAACCTGGTTATCTGAATAGTTTCATGGTTATCTCGTCGTATATCATCCTGGTGTATTTTCTTTATTTCCAGTTCTTACTTTTATTTATATCTTGTGCTGATTGCTGGTTTTAGTTCTTAAGTGAAGCCTCCTTTGTGGCACTTGCTCTTTCTGGGGTCTGACCTAGCTGGTTTTGTGTGGCCAGATTTCGTAGCAGCTACCGAGGATCTACCGATCTTCCAGCCAGATGGTGACCACTAGACGGAACCCAAGCAACGAGTGGGTTATTTTTGGCTCTCCTACTCTATTGTAAAAATATTTTTTGAGGCGTTTAGCCGACGAGCACCTGTTTAGCTCGATTGTACTTACTTACTGTCTGCCTACGGGCTGTAACATGATTGACAGATCCTAGGGTTGATCATGTATGACTAAACTCTTGCTAGTCCTAACATTTTGTAACGACTAGCTTCATGATCAACTGAATATGTAATATTTGGGATGCCTTATTATTGTATATTTAATGATCATACATCTTGTAACTTTACTTACTTGCTTGTGATTGAGACAATAGGCTGTTCATGACCTTAAGAGACTGTTGGCTTGTAGATAAACCCTCATGTATCTAGACAGCCGTGACCGTATAGCGAGATGGATTCCATTTCATATACGTAGCTGGCTATGTCTGCCCCCGCTCTCCAGTATTCTGGTTCTGGGGCGTGACATGGTTTAAGTGGTGGCCCATGCAGGTCTTGTAAATCAAGATATGTGAGGGTTTACCGAATAGATGTCTCAATCAGTATTCGTCCTTGATCTCTGCTCGTATCTTCTGAATCCCTGGATTCTTGTCCTGATCATATGCTTGTATCGTTGATCTGTCCTGGTCCTTCCTTATTGTTTCCTATGTCGTCTTCTTCAGCGGTATTGTTTGTGGTCCTACTGACCAGCAAGGCGGAGCACCTTCCGCGGACCAGCAGCAACCTGGAGATCAAGTCCAGCATTCCGGAGTAGCCTCCAGAGTCAAGCCTATTGGAGAAGAGCCACCAGTCCAGCCAGTTCAACCTGTAGAACATGATGATGGCACTTTGGTAGGACTCGTCAGGACCTTGATAGCTTCTCAAGATCGTCGTGGAGATGCCTTGCAACAGGCAGTGGCGGATGCTTTGACCCGGGGTGGTCATCAGGGTAACAGCGCGGCCAACAGCTTCAAGCGCTTGAACCCTCCATTCTTCGACGGTAGTGAAGATGCTATCGTAGCAGATGCTTGGCTTCAGGACACAGAGGTGATCTCAGAATGGCGATACGAACCCAACGGTATATCCGAAATTGGACATCAATGAGCCAATCTCAAAATGATCCGTTGACTCGGATATTGGTATCCGACTTGCACCGAAATGACCTAGCAAATTATGTATCAACGAGTCCAGAATGACAATACGAACCCAACGGTATATCCGAAATTGGATTCCGATGAGCCGGCGTCAAAAAGTCCCGTTGATCCGGACTGTGGGGTCTGCTTTGCACCAAAATGCGTGTCAGGGCTCACGTCCTTCAAATCTAACAAACTTTATATCAAAACATGCCAGAACGATGCCACGAGTCTACTGGTTGTGTCAGAAATTGAATTCGGAGTCCCGAGTTTAAAAAATAGAATTTTATAAGTATAAAATTAAGAATTCGAATGGCCAACTTTGACGTCGAATTCGACCAACCAAACGTGCTCACAATGAAATGAAACTTATGGGGCAAGAAGAGGGTTATACCAGCTGTGTACCGGAACTGACGATACACCAAATGGAGCTGCAATGATGATGATACGATCCCGCGAAGTTGGCTTCACAAAACTGTCCAAAAACAGTTCAAATTAAAACGTCAACTTGGTGGCCGAATTTGATATATCAAATGACGAAATTAACGGATGAAATTTGAGGGGAGTGAAGGGGTATATACCACGATTGTAACGGAGAAAGGAGTACGACGATCCAACAGTTGGATAGCCCAAAAAACACGTACGAAGTTGCTGCCTCGAGACGCGTATTCTGGCCTCTCCAATACGCGCGTCACGACGGGATTTCGATACCGAATTCAATATCGACTTCCCGTTGAACTGGTCGCTGTCGTGGTGGTGCGCAGTGGTGCATGGGAATTCGTCGGAGGGGCGCGGCCTAGGGGTGGTGGTACGGCGACCGGAGATGGCCGCGCGGGATGGCCGGCGAGCGCGATCGCGTCACGCACGCGTGGAGAGGCGCGATGGTGCATGCTGCAACAGCGAGGGGGGCACTTGGGTGTGCCAGGGCTCACCGGAGGTGCGGTGGCCAGCCTCGTGCACGGCAGCGTAGCGACGAACAAGCGGCGGCACGACGAACGCTCGACAGCAGCTGTAGCAGCGGTAGCAGCTGTAATGGCAGCAAGAAGAGGGCGAGAAGAAGGCTGTGGTGGTTCGGGTGGTGGAGGTGGGTGATGGTGATGGAGAGATGGAGAAGATGATGAAGAAGAAGGAGGAGAAGAAAGGAGGAGCTCGGGTTATGGTGATGGTGATGTCGGGGTGGTGGTGTTCGGCCATGAAGGAGTAGGAGAGGAGGCTGTTGAAATGGTGATGGTTTTGCTGTTGAGAAAAGAGAGTGGGAGAGAAATTAGAGAGAGAAAGAGAGGGATATTAATAAAAGAGAGAGAGAAAGAGAAAGAATAGAGAGAAAAAGGGATAAGGGTGTTCGGCCACATGAGGGGGGTTAGCTGTATGGTGTGGAGAGAGAGTGAGAGAGAGATATTATTAAAGAGAGAGACATTATATATATGTATATATATAAGAGAAAGGAAAGGAGATATTTATATATATAGAGATATTTTTGAGTAGGAGAAAAATGAGAAAATATCAATGGGGTGTATAGGTAGACATGGTAGGATCACGCTGTTTTCCATAAAGAAATTCTCTTTATTTGTTGTGTTTCTGGGAAAATTACAACTGTAGGAATCCGATCTAGAAGACGATCGCTTTATCCCTTGGACTATGCGAAGAAGAAAAGCTCTCAAAATTTTGACAGTAGATATCAATGTATCTGTACAATGAATGAGAAAAAGAACTCTATTTATAGAGTCAAAAATAATAACTGAAAAGATAACTGTCTTCACAGCCTGTACTTAGTTGAAAATCACGCAGGATTTAACATACGCAAGCTTGTGAGCAGTTACTGGACGTGGCCTGTAACTGTTGGACACATGGCAATCATGCATGAGTCGTGTGCAAGTTACAGGACACGCAGGCGAGAGATCAGTGGCATGGCTGCCACGTACTCCAATTTGATGAAATCCACGCAGACTTGTTGAAGACGAAATCCACGCGAACTCGGTGTAGAAAGCTTCAAAATTCACGCAAACTTGGGGCAGGAAGCTTCAGGATCCACGCAGACTTCGAGGCAAGAACTCGAAAATTCACGCAAACTTGAGGAAGAAAACTTCAGAATCCACGCAAACTTGAGATGAAGATCACAAATACACGCAGACTTGAGATAGAACTGCCAGCTGTCTTGATTCGGCGTGTCTCGACTGACACAAAATCTCTGACAGTGATTGCTTTGTCAGTCGCATTAAATGACAAGAAACCCTTTTAGTACGCCAACTCGACGAAGGCTGAGTCTTGCTGAAGAAGATTTCAAAAATCACGCAATAGACGGTGATGATCTCTCGAAGTCTGTGCATACGTGGCATACGAAGTGACATTCTTCGACTGTTGTGCTGTCAGTCATAATTACTCTCTGACAAATGATGAGCTGTCTCCCCAGCGTGATTTGTTTATATTGTCTGGATCAACTGAGCGTGACTTTTGACTCTGTTTTGATCAACTCAGCGTGACTTTCATTTTTAAAGGCCTACAAGACCCCCTTCAAAGTTTTCGAAAATTGAAAAGACTTCAAAATTTTCGAAATACTTTGAAAATAGAGATGATAAAATAGATTTAGTCACGCTGAGATAACTTCAAAATTTTTCGAAAGTCGAAAAGACTTCGAAGTTCTTTGAAAACATCCAAATGAACTTATTAAATGTCATAATGACTCTTCGTTCTTCGAGACTGATTGTATCCAATTTATGGTGGAATATGAACCGCCGGCAAAACTCAGTTATATAAACAGGAAGAAGTTCCATTTTTAATCTTCATCTTACGTCAATATGACACCAAAGGAGAAAGTTGAGGAAGAAGCACGCAAGTTGGGCTTTTGTTCTCATGGTGACCCCACTTTTGGGGGGTCAAGAGCCAGAGCCCCTTGTCTTCGAGCTCAAAGATGATCCCTTGCAACTAGCCAAGAATTTCTTGAGCTATTTTGGCTTGGATGGCTCGTCCTCTTCTGATGGGCGCAGCCTCATAGAGCAGCGTGAAATGTTTAAAGCTCTGTTGCACTGTCTGGAAGTTAGGAGCGTAGAAGAACTAGGCACCAAGCTCAGTCGCTCTGGGAAATAGAGCGTGACTTTTATGCTTTTGTTGCACTTTTTGTTTTGTCTTTTGTAAGGCCATCAGTGCCTGTCTTAAGAAATGAAGTACAACTTTTGTGTTTGATCTGCGTGCCTTAATGAGAAATATTAATCAGCAGTCTTTGATTGTTTCCAATGTTGCTCTGTCTTCCAAAGCACACGTGACACTCATTCCACAATTTACGAGCGCTATTTATGCGGATCTTTTCCAAGAATGGACTTGTACTTTGCCCTTTAAATAGATGGAAGAGTTTCGCAAATACTCATCTCCCATTCCTCTTCTTCTTCTCTGAGAATAAAATTTTTGGGAGATTTCACTCTCAGACAGGAAAGCAATATTTTCTAATGTTCGACTTCTGCGCACTGTATCAAACATGAGTTTGCCGATCCTTAGCACCAAACTTGAAGGTAAGTCAGTGTAATACGTATACTTATTTTTGCTGTTGAAGATAGGCTTTCTGTTTCTTGTTTCTGATTTGAACAATACACGCCTGTCTCTGTTTGATAAATGCATACTGAATGATTTCTGTTGATCTTTCTGCAGAAACTTGGCTGAAAATTTTCTTCAGAACTGGCATTGGGGATGTGGACGCTGTAGAGAATATCCTGCTGACATCTATATCAGGGAGCTCATACGCTTTTGACGCGTAAATCAGACAACTCAGAACTCTTCGTGGGATAGAAGGGTCTTCCTTAGATGGTAGGAAGAGCCTTTATACACGAGAGTTGGATGGTGGAGTTAACTCTACTACCGAGAAATCGGGTAGTAGAGTTCCTTTCGCGGGAGAACTAGGAATTGTATCCCAAGGTTGGATACATTCCTGTCTCCTCTGAAAGGTCGCTCCTAATCCACCAGTTGTATTGGCAGCACCACGACTTCGGGCTGCCGCACTCTGTGGTTCTCCTCTCGTCTGAGAGAGAAGACCAGAGTTTGATTCTTGCTGATCTGGTCGTGACTGAGACCCAGACAGTCAGGAATTGCCACCAACAACGAACCTGACGGAGAAGGTCCGACGGAGAAGATCCAAAGAAGAAGATAGATCTCTATTAGGTTATTGTTGTGGTGTAGAATGAAAATCCAAGATTTGTAATAGATTTCCATTATGATTTGTAAGAAAGTCTAAGAAAATGTAATAGACTTTTTGTGGTGAAATGAGAATGGAAATGACAATTCTTCTATGCACAATGATTTGTATTTGTGGATGAATTGTGGACATGATAGATAATAAAATCATCTTTTCTCTTTTAGAGTATATGATATTATCAGAGGTATTATGGACGTGATAATATGTATGAACTCAAAAGAAAATAGATTGATTTCTATGCAGAGGTCAAAACATGACAAATGAGTAAGTAGATTCGGAAATTGATTCAGAGGTTATGAAAACATGATAAATAACGAATCCCCACTTAATAAATTGATAGAAGATTATGAACGGATGAACCGTTAGGAAATGATGAACAGATGAACTGTCGAGTGAATGTAATAAATGAACGGATGAACCGTCAAGTATTAATGAATATGTGAAACGTCGGATGAATGAGGAACTTCTCTTTATAAATATAGCAGAAATCTGGCGAGAACGAATACTTCTACTCCTCAACATAAAAATGTCATCTGGAGAAGCATCCAAGAAGACTGAGATAGCCTCAAAGGTTCAGAAAGGCACTGAAGAACGCCCTGCTGGTCCAGTCAAAACGAAGAAAACGGAAGTAGGCGAAGGTTCGTCTACACCCAAGCCACCAAGGGACATTCTGGATTTTCTGCTCGAACCAGGAAGGACTGAAGAAGAGGAAGCCATGAGGATGGCCGCTTGCAAATTCCTCGTGGGTTCTAGCAAGGAGGTTCTCGGCTCTTTTGCTGATCACATCTTTGAGAAGGACGGTAGTGGCCCACGTCCAAAAGTAGAGAAGGATGATAGTGATCTTCCTTAATATCATGTATCATCATTCATGAAAATAAAATAAAAATTTTATTTTTAAACATGAATTTGTCTGATGATTACAAGTATTTACATTTATACATAGTACTTTTTAAGGAATTTGCCATTAATAGGCATCAAAACTTTTTGACCATCCAATTCTGAGAGTTGATAAGCTCCATTTGAGAAAACTTTGCTCACAATATAGGGACTTTCCCACTTTGCGTCAAATTTGCCCTTACTCATATGAGTCATAGTCATAGGACGTCTGACTGTTAGAACAAGTTCTCCTTTTTGATATGATCGAACTCTGACTTTTTTATTAAAAGCTGTTGAAATTCTAGCTTGATAGAATTCAATATTCTGTTGAGCAGATAATCGCTTTTCATCCAGAGCTTCTAATTCATGAAGTCGAAGACGATCGTTATTTTCAGCAGTGAGTTCATTAGCGATTGCTATCCTTAAAGAAGGAATTTGAATCTCTAATGGAAGAAAAGCTTCGCAACCATACACCAGAGAGAAAGGTGTACATTTGGTAGCATTACGAACTGTAGTACGATAAGCCCACAAACATTCCCCGAGCTTGTCACTCCAATTACGTTTGTTAGTGGAGACAAACTTCTTTAGGAGTTTGATGATAGTCTTGTTGAAAGCTTCTGCTAATCTGTTAGCTGCTGGATTATATGCGGTAGAAGCCACATTATTGATCCGGTGATCGTCACAGAATCGAGTAAATTTCTGGCTGACGAACTGTGGTCCGTTATCATGAACAATACGTCGAGGAACACCAAATCTGTAGATGACGTGGTGCTTAATAAAGCTGATAACATTAGACGTCTTAACTTCAGATAAAGGAATAGCTTCGGCCCATTTAGAGAAGTAATCGTTTATTGCGAGAATGAACCGATGACCTTTAGATGACGGTGGATTGATCGGGCCGACAATATCCATACCCCAAGCTTCGAAGGGCCATGATGCTGCCGTCGGATGTAAAAATTCCGAGGGTTGATGAATAAAATCTGTATGGATTTGACAAGCTTTATACTTCTTTGCATATTCGATGGCATCAGATACCATGGTGGGCCAATAATAACCCATACGTCGAATACGGTCTTGAAGTTTTGGTCCTGGCTGATGTGCTCCACAAATTCCATCATGTGCTTCGCAAATGATTTGTTGAGCCTCGTCACCGGCAACACATCGAAGGAGTAAACCGTCATAAGCTCGACGATATAAGGTCTTTGTTGTATGATTGTAGTAGAATCTGAGTGATCATCGTCTGATAGATGCTGCCTCACTCGGATCATCCGAAAGAATATCATATAATACGAGATCTAAGAAAGGAAGTCTCCAATCTTTATCCGTATTCTGATTCTCAGTCGAGTTACTGAAGATGAATTCCATGCTGGAATCGGATGAAGATGACATCGATTTACGACTGAATCCAAATCCTCTTGTTGTGTTGACGTCATGAGATGTTGATTCTTCAATGTCAACTGGAAGTCCTAGAGTCAAGTTATTTTCAAGATGAAATAATTCTCGATTACGAACAACAATCATTTGTTGCCGTATGATTGGAATAGCCAGCACCGCTGCAAGATTAGCAAAGGCATCAGCTTCTGTGTTACATACTCGCCTAACATGTTCAATGAAGAATTCTTTAAACGAAGAAGCCATAGATATAGCTGTTTTATGATAAGGAACCAGATCTTGATGGCGAACTTCATAAGTACCCCTGATCTGATTGACAATGAGTTTAGAGTCTCCATATGCCTCCAAATGTTGAATATTCAGATGTTTAGCGAGTTGAAGACCAATAAGTAATGCGTTGTACTCAGCTACATTGTTTGAACACGGCTGATCGAGAGAATAAGCTCTTTGGATAGCAAGACCTTCTGGCGATACAAGAATAATTCCAACTCCAGCGATAATATCGCCATTAGGACCAATTCTTGATGCTCCATCAAAGAATAGACGCCAAGTAGGATCTTCTTCAGCAATTTGATTTGAATCTAGGACTTCATCTGGGATTTCATTATAGATTTTTGAATTTTTTTGGAATTGAGTGAGCAGCCAGAAAATCAGCTAAAGCTTGTCCTTTGACTAATTTCTGAGGAATATAGTGCATGTCATACTGAGCAAGTAGGATTCTCCAGTTAGCCAATCGAGAATTCAAAATACTGGGTTTCTTCATCATGATCCGTATAGGATTGATCCTGGAGATGACATGAATAGTCTGGCCAATGATATAATGACGTGTCTTTTGGACAGCAAACATCAAGGCTAGACATTCTTTTTCAACCGATGAATATCGAGGTTCAGCTCCGGTCATAGTGCGGCTGAGATAATAAATGGCTTGTTCATGGCCATTTTGATTCTTTTGAGCGAGTAATGCACCCAATGAATGACTCATTGCTCGAGTATAGAGGAGGAACGGTATTCCTGAGACGGAAGGTACCAATACTGGAGGGCTCATTAGATATTGTTTTATATCATCGAATGCTTTCTGACATTCATCATTCCAGACAAAAGAGACACCTTTCTTCATAAGTTTGTTGAATGGTCTGCAGCGTCCTGATAAATTAGAGATGAATCTCCTGATATAAGCGATTCTTTCTTGAAATCCTCGTAGCTCTTTTAAGGTGCGTGGAGGACGCATCTCTTGGATGGCTTTGATCTTCTCGGGATCCACGTGTATACCTTTAGAGGTAATGACGAAGCCGAGAAATTTACCACTAGAGACGCCTAAGAAGGACTTAGTAGGGTTCATCTTTAATTGATGCTTACGCATTAGATCAAATATAGTCTTCAAATCTTGGATATGATCCTCCTTTTGTCGACTTTTGACTGCAATATCATCAACATAGCATTCGACTGTTTTTCACAAATGTTTACGGAATATAGTGCTCATAGCTCGTTGATAAGTTGCTCCTGCATTCTTGAGACCGAATGGCATAACTGTATAACAGTATGTACCAATCGACGTTCTGAAAGAAGTGTGCTTCTCGTCCTCTGGAAATATTTTGATCTGATTGTACCCAGAATACCCGTCCATGAATGACATTCGTTCAAATCCACAGGTATTATCAACCATGACATCAGTGATTGGTAGAGGGAATTCGTCTTTAGGACATGCCGCATTGAGATCGCGGAAGTCTATGCATACTCTGATCTTGCCAGTCTTTTTAAGAACATGAACAATATTAGCCACCCAATCGGAATGTTGTTCCTCTCTAATAAACCCAGAGGTAATGAGTTTATTGACTTTAGCTTCAATTGCATCCATGATGTCTGGACGAAATCGTCGCTGTTGTTGTTTGACCGGTTTAGCATTCGACAAGATATTGAGCTTGTGAGTTGCAATTTGAGGATCAAGCCCTGGCATATCTTCATAACTCCAAGCAAAGACATCGATGTAATCACGAATGAGTTTGATCATGTCTTTCTTATCAGTTTCTGAAAGACTTTCACTGATGAATATTGGTTTGGGAGATCCCTCTTCACCAACATCTATTTGAACAAGTTTATCTTCAGTCGGAGGTTCTTTTTGCTCGAAACGGAACTCCCATTGATTATCTAATCTTTGGGCCCACCGTTCTGATTCAGGTGAGATTTTAAACTCTTCTTCGTCTTCATCACTTTCTTCAGAATGGTCAATGGAAACCATGTTGGAAGACAAAATGTTGCAGTAGAAGTCACCGATACTCGTATCGGAATCCCAAGAAGTGGTACTAGAAGAATCAGATCTCTTATCTTCGTCAGACTCGGGATCTTCATGGATAATATTGATGAAAGGAGTTGGAGCAGTATAACCCAATCCGTATTTCGTCCTTCCATATTTCCAAGGAGGAATCCAGACAGGTATTTTTCTTCCTTTTCCATCATTGAGGCCAGTCCTGAAGTCATAGCCCATATTTTTGATGATGTCTCTAGATTGCTGACTATAACGACGTAGTTGTAATCTTCCAGTATCATCATTTTTGTCATCATCTTCAAGATCAGAAGGATTTTGAGGCCCTTTGTAGAAGAATATTGGAATGTCTCCTGGTTTTCTGCTTGGAACTAGAAAGTATGAAGATTGTACAGGTTCTAGAGATACATCTGTATGAACAGTCTGTACAACTCCTATGGTTATTATGTTCAAGTCATCTAACAGATGTAAATAACTATGAACATAATTACATACATCAACGTACTGCAAAGGTGGAGACTTTTCATTAAATGTAAAAGCAGCAATATTTATATTGGGAGAAGGCTGAGCCTTAGAGATTTTAGCCAAGTCAATGACTAAAGGGGGAGAAGAAGAAGAAGCTTTGCTTCGATTAAGATCGATAACAAATGGCTCAGAAGAGGTGAGCTCCCTTGAAGTTTGAGTAGGAAGAGTAGTCCGCCCTCCAACTGGAATTAGCAGAGTATCTTGTGAAGATACAGGAACTGTAGTACGCCCACTGACAGAAATGATCAGTGTATTTTGAGTAGATGACTGAGGTAACGGAGAGATCCGTACACTCACTAGAATGATGAAAGAATCTTCTCCAGAGGGTTTAGGAGATTGTTGCTGAGTAGTTCGACCTTTAACAGGGATTATTAAAGTCTCACTTTGTGCATCTTCTTTCTCCATAGCTTGTATGATCCTTGTATACTCTTCTTTGTACATTCGAGAATCGTTGAAATAAGCTTCAACCCCATGGAAGGGATTTATATCAGCAACTTCTTTTTGTACTCTTCCATTGCTATCAATGTATTTAAAATATTGATGAAGAGTAGAGGGCACCATATTATTTTCATGAAGAAAGGGCCTCCCCAGAAGAAGATTATAGGATCCCGCGATCTCTATCACATAGAAAGTGACTTTAGATCTGAAATCGCCTATCTGAAGCTTCAGATGAATCTTTTCCAAAGGCTCACTTCGGCTTTGATTGAATCCCAAGATAGTAGTAACCATCTTGGAGAGCTTATGAAGAGGGATTTTTAGTTCATCCAACAAACTCTTTGGCATTATGCTTATAGCAGACCCTGGTTCAATGAGGATACGATCTATCTTCATCGTATCAATATAACCAGTGTAGTAGAGAGGTCGGTCATGTCGATTATCCTCCAGTAGTATGTCGTCTTGTGTGAAGGTGATATTTGGGATAATCTCCAGTACACTGTTGCAATGTAAGCAAGTGGCAGGTTTCGCATCTGGCTTCTTCAATTGTGCAAGACAAGAGTCAGCTTGTAGAAGTGCTTCACTTAACGTCTCCCGAGTTTCTTTAGAAAGACGTAGAAGTTCAAAGAGGGACATTCTAGCTGGAGTATTAGCAAGTTGAGCCAAAATGTCGAAGTTGTAAGGCTTCTGAAGTCCAAGAGGAGAAGACTTCTTGATTGGCTTATCAAACCGAGCCTGTTGTTTGCCTTTCTCCAGAGCTGTAGGCTTGGGAGGAACAGGTTCAACTGGTGTAGTTGAAGGAACAGGTGCAGTAGATGATTCTTCTTCAGGAGGAACATTAGGAGCATCTTCATCAGCTGGAGGGATATCAAGAGGATCCTCAGGATTTTTAGAATAATCCTTTAGGTAAGGTTTCCCTGTTCGAATAGCACTAACAAGTGCTTCTTCTTTGTCTTTTGGCTCTGTGTCAGAGGTAGACCCAAGAGAAGTCATATGACATGACTTGATCTTTCCAGCCTTCTTGGATTTTTGAGAAAAAATCTTTTGAGGAGAAGGAGATTCAAAGTCTGTTATTAGATCAGGATGGATCCACATGATTTCTCCAGTCTCCAAAGTGATTGGTGCTAATCCTTCAGACTGTGGAGGAGGAATACTTACTATTTCAAGAGTTGCCTTGGGAATAGGAACGATTCTGCTTTCAAGAAATTGAGGAGGGAAGTCTCCAAATTGCATAGAGACGACATTAGAAGTGACAGTCTTCTCTTTTGGAGTAAGAGAGATAGCTCCAGACTTAATCATTTCTTGGATCTTTCCTTTCAGTACATAACATGTACGAATTGTGTGACCCAGCATTCTGTGATATGGACAGTATTTAGGATGATCTGTTTTACCAGCTTCATCAGGTTTCTTGATCTCTAGTAATTGTATTTTATTACCTTTCAGCAGACATTCAAAGATACCAAGGACATCGTCGTCATCAAAAGAATATTCTTCTTTGGGGCGAGGTATTCTTGATTGTTGAGTCGTAGAGGCAGGAGTTTGAACATTTGATGCATCTTTGCTCTGAAGATTAACTTCAAGAGTTTCTTTTCCTTTGCGAGCATTATTTTTATTGTTAGCACCTTGTCCTGTTTCTTTAGGAGTCATCTGCACTCCTAAACCTTTGAAGGTTTCAGCACTGATTTCTGCAGCTTTGGCACTGACTATGATGGAAGGCCAATCTTGAAATTGAGTGGACCCTGTCCACATACTGATGATTGGCAACAATTTTGATTTGTACGTGTCAATGGTGACAGCATCAGGAGTTCCAAGTGGCATCTTCAGAGCTTCTCTTCGAAACCGTTCAATGTATTCCTCTGTAGATTCATTATTTTTCTGCTTGATTCTAATAAGAGCAGACATAGTCATGTCATTAAGCCCTTCATAGAACCTTTCAAGAAACATCTGTTTGAAGCCAGCAAATGAGGTAATGCTCCCATCTGGGAGACTTCTATACCATTCATAAGTCGTTCCCTTGAGACATCCAATAAATACCCGAGTAAGGAGGGCATCACTTAGTTGTAGTTGATCAGTCATTACTTCAAAGTGATTAATAAACTGACTTGGAGAAGTGGTTCCATCATAGAATGAGATAGTAGGAGGCTTGTATTTAGGAGGATATGATACTTGCTTCCATTCTATCGGATAAGGCTGCTTGATGCCTAACCTTTGTAAACCATCCTTCTGTTTGAATGCCTCGAATTGAGTTTTGAGATTCTTCAATTCTTCAAAGACAACTCCCGAAGATTGTGGAGTTGTTGCTTGTAGAGAATAGTTGGGAGGAGGAACAGCATTGTAAGCACTACCCCCAGCTCCAGAGAGACTAGGATTTTGTTGAGCTGGTCCAGGAGTATTGGATTGTACTGCTGGAGAAACTTGTACTGGACTTATATCAGTATCAACTGGTATGGCATCTGGTACAGTCTGTCGATTTTGCAACTGAACTGTCATGAGTTCATACATCGACTTCATTGTGTCAGTCATAGACTTCATTTGCTGTTCCAAAGAAGCAATTCTTTGATCTTGAGGAGTCAAGGAAGAAGAAGGTTCATCAGTATTCCCATCAACCATGTAAGTCGTGACTGTATGAGGGATTATTGATGAACTAGTGGATGTTGTATGCTCTGAATCATTGCTTCGTGCATCAAAGTCAACTATAGGAGAATTACCCCCAGTAGGAAGAGGTGGGAAATTATATTCTCCAAGAAATTTAGAATCAATTTCAGGGATCAAATTTCTTTGACTAGAAGCCATGACTCTTGCTCTGGTGTTTCTATATACTCCATCTGGACTATCAACTCTACCCCCGGTGTCCCGAGAAGTCATGTTGACAGAGGCAAACAAAGGTTCATCTTCATCAGGCATAGGTTCATACTGAATCCTATTGAAGACAGACTGTCGTTTAGTTTGACATCTACATTGTATTGTGGTTCTTGGCTGGAAGTCACATTCATGATCACCATGGTCTTGAACCGTTGATTGACATCTGCACTGAATTATGACTCTTGGATAGAAGTCACATTCAGCATGTTCCTTTGACATAGAATTACTCCTTCTCTTCTGTTGAAGATATTTCCATAAATCTGTTTGTGAAGATTGAGGAGTATACTTCCTGTTCTTGGGTCTTGATGGCTCTTGATTATACAAAGAGTGATTAATGTGAGCCACATAATTTCTTGCATGCTCTGCATCTGGATCTTTTATCTTCATATCCAATTGGTATGGTTTCTTAACACCAGAAGTGCTGAGTTTTGTTCTTAAATCAGTGGAAGGTAACACATTAATTTTGGAAACATGGAGTTTTCCTTCCATTGATCTGGATATTTGCAGAGAAAGAAGAGTTGAACCACTCCTTTGATTAGGAGTTGGTAACAGACCCTCTTTAATGGACAGATTCTGTGCCCAATTAGAAGAAGTCATAGGAGAAGATATTAAGGAATATTTCTTCTTAGACTCAATCAGATTTTGAGACATAGAATGTCCAGAAGGAAGAGTAGTCAAAAGACCATCTCCTTTCCTTTGACTAACAAAAGTATCAGTCAAAGCTGTTCCTGAAGTAAAAACTACAGGAGCAGAAGAAACAACTAAAGAGTTATTCCTTTTCGAAGGAGCTTTGTGTGGAAGACCACCCCCAGTTCTAATAGAACTCGGTAAAGAAGAAGAGATAACTAAGGAGTTATTCTTCTCTGATGAAATACACGCTGAAACAGATTTGGCTAAAGAACCAGTACTGTTAGCGTGATTTTTAATTTTAGAATTACACGCTGGAACAAATTTGGCTAAGGAGCCAGTACTGTCAGCGTGACTGTTAAATGTGGGATTGCACACTGGAATAGATTTGGCTAAGGAGCCAGTACTATCAGCGTGACTTTTAGAGTTGAATTTGCACGCTGGAACAGATTTGGCTAAGGAGCCAGTACTGTCATCGTGACTTTTAGGGTTGAATTTGCACGCTGGAACAGATTTGGCTAAGGAGCCAGTACTGTCAGCGTGACTTTTAGGGTTGAATTTGCACGCTAGAACAGATTTGGCTAAGAAGCCAGTACTGTCAGCGTGACTTTTGATTACTGTCATCTTCGAGCGCACAAGAGTGTGCGTGCTTGCAGTGGAGTTCTTGCCAGAGGTAGGAGTAGACACTGTGGCAGAGACTTCACCATTGACTGCCAACTGATTCTTAGGGACATAGACAGAGTGTCCCTTCGACTTGGCAGTGATGATGGAGGCTGGAGTGGGCTTGCCACCCTTAGCCCGCTGCATTTCTTCATAGGCGAGTTGATCGAATTTGATCGTCATCACCTTCTTCGTCGAGCCGATTGACGAAGTGTCGCATCGAGTTGTTGCCATCTTAGAAGAGGAGATGGTTTTCCCCAGCAGAGTCGCCAATTTATTTTCCATAAAGAAATTATCTTTATTTGTTGTGTTTCTGGGAAAATTACAACTGTAGGAATCCGATCTAGAAGACGATCCCTTTATTCCTTGGACTATGTGAAAAAGAAAAGCTCTCAAAATTTTGACAATAGATATCAATGTATTTGTACAATGAATGAGAAAAAGAACTCTATTTATAGAGTCAAAAATAATAACTGAAAAGATAACTGTCTTCACAGCCTGTGCTTAGTTGAAAATCACGCAGGATTTAACATACGCAAGGTTGTGAGCAGTTATTGGACGTGGCCTGTAACTGTTGGACACATGGCAATCATGCATGAGTCGTGTGCAAGTTACAGGACACGCAGGTGAGAGATCAGTGGCATGGCTGCCACGTACTCCAATTTGATGAAATCCACGCAGACTTGTTGAAGACGAAATCCACGCGAACTCGGTGTAGAAAGCTTCAAAATCCACACAAACTTGGGGCAGGAAGCTTCAGGATCCACGCAGACTTCGAGGCAAAGAACTCGAAAATCCACGCAAACTTGAGGAAAAAAACTTCAGAATCCACGCAAACTTGAGATGAAGATCACAAATACACGCAGACTTGAGATAGAACTGCCAGCTGTCTTGATTCGGCGTGTCTCGACTGACACAAAATCTCTGACAGTGATTGCTTTGTCAGTCGCATTAAATGACAAGAAACCCTTTTGGTACGCCAACTCGACGAAGGCTGAGTCTTGCTGAAGAAGATTTCGAAAATCACGCAATAGACGGCGATGATCTCTCGAAGTCTGTGCATACGTGGCATACGAAGTGACATTCTTCGACTGTTGTACTGTTAGTCATAATTACTCTCTGACAAATGATGAGCTGTCTCCCCAGCGTGATTTGTTTATATTGTCTGGATCAACTGAGCGTGACTTTTGACTCTGTCTTGATCAACTCAGCGTGACTTTCATTTTTAAAGGCCTACACACGCCAATTTGGATTGGGTGTTAGGTCAAGTTGGTCAGGCTTAGGGCCAAGATTTAATTAAAATAATAAATTAAACCAATTAAAATTATGGATGAAATGGGAGCACAAGGGAGATCAATTTGGTGGCACACAAGTGGCACGTGCATAGTAGACTCAAAACAGGCCAGAGCCATGTATTGGGTCGACTGGATTGGACCGATGTCGGGCCCGTAAATTAAGTTGAAAGTTAAGTCATGAATTACAACAGACGATAATTTAGTCTAAATTGACCCGAAAGTTGCGTGAAGCAAATGAAGCACAAGGGAACATGTTCGAGTGGGACACGATATATCAACATGATGATAATCTTGTCTACTACAAACTTCAATAAAAAAGTTTCCAGAGACTGGCATCCCTGATGCTCTAGAAATCCAAGTCACGATAAAGAGCATTTAATAATCAAAATTAATTTTATAAAATGAATTATCAAGAATAAATCTTTTAGAAAATTCGAAAATAAATCCCAGAAATTCATAGGGCTTACAGATTATCAACTAATACACCAGAACAAATAAAATGTTTATTCTTTCTAATAATAATATTTACATTAAAATAAACTGAATATCCATCCTTAACTAACATAAAAACATAAACTAAATTCCTTCTAAGTGAAGTTGTATAAAGACAATCTCTCACTGTCAAAAACTTATTTCTACCAAAAGATAAAGTAACATCTCCTATTGCAACAACCACTACTTTTGTAGCACACCCATGAACAAGCATATCTCTCTATCACTGAGCCGCCTGGTTTCCTGGAACCCCTGTAATGTATTACAGACATGATTAGTGGCTCATGTATCTACACACCAGGTGCCGGTCGATAACACCGCTAAACAAATTTTAACTACTAGTAAATAAGATATACCTTCTTTGTTCCCTTGTTTGAGAAGTGGACAATCACTCTTCCAATATCCTGACCCTTTGTACTTAAAATATTTGCCTTTCAGCTTTTACACAGTACCTTGAGGTCCCATGCCCTTCTTCTGAATGTTATTCTTCTTCTTACCGCCTTTTGGCTTAGAAGTAGAAGCCTTTTTCATAAACATAAATCTGACCACTCTGCCTAAAGAGAGCTTCAGCATCCTATAGCTCTTTCGCAAGTTCTGCCAAACTATACAACCTTTTGTTCATATTGCAGTTAAGGCAAAAATTGTCAAAACTTTTAGGTAGAGTCCCGAGAATCATATCGACCTGGGATTCCCCATCGATTTTACCTCCAAGGATCTCCATCTCATTTAGATGACCCATCATCTTGAGAACATGATTCCTTACTAGCATACCTTCAGTCATTTTTGTATTCATCAAACATTTCATAGCAAACTGTCTAGCTGCTCTACTCTGATGTCCGAAGAGTTCCTTAAGGTTATACATCATGTCATAAGCTGTGGCTATGGCATGATGCTGATGTTTCAGTAAATTTGACATGGATGCCAGAATGTAATACCGTGCCATCTCATCTGCCTTTATCCACTTCTTATAAGCCTATTTGACCTCTTCATCAGAATTAGCATCAAGCTTAGGTGGGCATTCCTCATTGAGTACATATTTGTACTCTTCAGCAGTTAGGACAATGTCTATGTAACGTCGCAATCCCAAAATATTTAGGACTAAGTCCGTAGACATACCAGCTGTATACATACAAAGTACACTCCAATATATGGAAACCTCATATATATACATAAGCTATGAAATGCAGTAAACCATGATAACTAAATCTCATCCACAATAAGGTAATAGATATATGATAAAAAATCAACACTGAATTTGTTATTTGTATAAAAGTTGGGCGAAGACAGATCCACTACCAACCATTTTAAATGAGAGAAAATGTACAAGAGAAGGATAGATAAAAATAGCTATGAATGATCCAAGAGAAATCCTCCTCGATAGAAAGGAAAAGACCATGATCTTGGCTAGAGCACCTACGAAAAGTCATAAAGCACACATCTAGAGAGATCAACAGGTCCTTAGAGGGACGTAACAAGATACAGGAAGAACATGCCATAATAAACCGAATACATAATAAGTCACAAGCCACAAGTAAAGTAAAATAGTCCCAATCGTAACAAGGCCCAATATCTCATCATCGAAATAGTGGACTATCCCTACAACCCAACAAGGACAAGGGGTAGCACACTATTCTGCGATGCGACATTGTCCCATGCTACTAATGGAACGGGGGTGACATGAGATTTACTAGGGATACCTAAACATTCTAATGTGTTTATGCAGTTAAGAACAAACCTTTAGTCGCATGAGCCCTGGCTATAAATAGGATCTTGTATAGTCCCCACTTGGACACTAGTGACCAAGCGCATAACGTTCAAAAATGTTATTGGCTAACCTGAGGGGGTAATCATACCCGTATCTCCAGCGGAGCTTTCGGGTTACAAGGGAATGTGTAATAGAAGCCCATACGATAAGGAAATGTTCTCCCTACCCGATGCACCTATCTAAGTCACCTCCGCGACCATGTACCTCTACTAACTGCTAAGTCTCCTAACATGCCTCTATTAGCAGTTAAACCTAACACGTGTGCACGGGTGATCAGCCAACACGCAAGTACCTCTACATGCTACTCATCTCACACATATATCATGGTACAACTGTGTCAAAGTTTATGAAATACACTAGAGATGGTAGTCCCTTAACTCTAGGTCCATATGCAATCAGAAGATAATAAATAAAACAAAACTAATATCACTGAGTAGGTAGTAAATCATGAACTGTAATAATGGTACAACTAAAAGAACAAAAAATAAATAAACAGTGATATAAAATAACTAAAAAAATGTAGACTAAATATAAGCAGCAAATATGGCATGGTATCTTGCCTGAGATTGTGTGTAGAGAGGGCGACGTCCAATAGCTCGAATAGACAGATTATTGAAGCATAAAAAGTCAAATCTGACAAACGTCCTCGGGTGCTGAAATAAACACCACAAACATTTCCAGGATAAGAAAAATAGCTAGGATAGACTACCCATAAGTTCAATTCTGGACACAAGGGTAAAATTATAATTTTGGGTCAAAACAATATCCGTCGTTGGTCCCGTTTTGTACCGAAAACCGTGCCAGTACATACAGTCTCTAAAGTCATCAAACTATATGTTTACGGGTCCAGTTTGAAGAGACGAACTCAACCGTACGTCCAAAGTTGGATTTCGGCAGACTGTACATAATTTTGTCCGTTGGAGCGGGTCGTAGGCTCGCCAAAATAGCGTTCCAGTCGACCTTCTCAGAATTGGCCAAACTTGGCATACAGGACCAGAAAAATGATACGGTCCTATTGGCACAAGTTTTATCTCGATACGACGAACATGTATAATGTAATTGGCTAATTTGCAAGAGGGCCGATACGGTAAATTTTGACGGATACACATCAATTTCGTCGCGCACACGCAACCAATTGAATTTTGTTAAATTCCACACGTCCGCGAAGTCGATACGCACCTTTTGATACTTTCGGTTCGTGACCAGGTCGCCCGGTTTGTCGTGGCGCACGCCGTATCGGAGTATTTTTTTAAAATTTTAAAATTTTGAAAACTGTTTTTGGGCAAACTTTGGAATCGAATTTATTTACATCTAGTAAACAAAAATTTAATCTATCAGAAAGGATTTGTAGGCCTATATGTTAACTAATTTATTGGTCAAAAGGTTTGGAAAATTTCTACTCGGTTGACGGGAAACAGTCCCTAAACATAGATAATTGAACTGTTTTAAAACTGTCATAAAACAGTTTTTTTTCAGGATTTTCGAATCGAATTTTTGACTCGATAGTTCGACATTAATGTGAACCACTTGTTGGATCATCTAGGGGGTCATGTAGACTTTAAGTAGGAACTTCTAGATCGAAAATTAGTTGGATATATTAGAAGATATTAGGAGATATCTGGGGTTACCTAGCAGCGGCTAGAACGGAGCAGTGCTCTGTTCATGGGTGGACTGCCTCTGTGCGGGGCTGTCCGATGATGCTTTGGCAACTCGCGCGGAGGCATAGGCCGTGGGGAGGGCACACACAGTCCACAAAAGCATCGATGGATCGATAGAACTGAACACGATGCCAATTTTCTGGGTTTTACGATGAATCCCACCGATAGACTTAGGCCCTTACACTCAATTTTTCATGAATATTTATACCTGTTTAAAATCGACTATTAAGCTTATCTAGAAGATATTCAGATAGGGAACATAGAGAAAATATTTTGATAAATTTTTGGGTTTAAATTTGGGACTGTTAGTTTGATTTGATAGGGTGTTGGCTTCCTCCCTGTGCTCGGGTTTAAATAATCGAGCGGATGAAAATGGGTTACACTACTCACTAGATATTGCTTTCAATATCTCGCGAGATATCACTTGTCATATATTCATATGTATATAATATATTACAATATATATTATACATAAGTTAACGTATATCTTGTAACTACCATATTTTCTTTTATATAAATATGCATATCAATATTAATACAATTTTTTTTAAAATAAGGGACAAATATTTTGTAGGGAAGTTACCATACTTTGAAGATAATAATTAAGTAACATTAGAATATATATATATATATATATATATATATATATATATATATATATATATATATATATATATATATATAACAAATATATATTTGTGCATATATATTCATTCTTTTTTTTTTTTTTGGAAAATTCACTAATATATTTCAAATAAAAATTGATAACCCTACTAACAAAACTCTATTAACATAAACGTATGCAATATTTACATATACTGCATTTATAAACTGTTAAACACATATGCTCTTGTATATATATATGAAATAAAACTAGTAGGTATATGTAACTGTATCTTAACTACTTAATTAATCTTCTAGAATAATAAAAAAGGAAAAAAAATATAGTAAAATTTTAGGGGGTTTATATCCTACCCAACTTATAAAAATTTTGTCCTCAAAATTAAAATAAACATAATATTATGAAACAATGGAATTAATTAGGTTGAAAAAGCATGCATGTCCAATCGTACCTTGGTTTCCAAAAAGATGGAGAGGAATAGTCAAAAAAGGAATCCACATTGGCTCCATGCCCTACAAAGTAAGGTATTCTTGGTTTCGGCCCTACCCAACTTATAGAAGTTGGCTAACCGTAAAAATTACAGTTGCAAGGCTTCTGAGGTGGACAAGTTCTAGGAAGAGGCACGAAAATATCGAACACTTTTGACCGTAATCTCGAATTTTGAGTGACCTCGGGCATTGTTAGGGCATTCATGGTCAATAACTTCTATAAGGGGATTGTTACAATCTAGCATCATTTCTATCGGCCATGTCTTTAACAATGGTAAGAATCTCTTATTCAAATCTAACTGAAACATGCTGGTTCGGTGTTTGTGTAGGAGGCATATGCTTACTTGAAATGCATTTGTCATAGGTATGATGCGTCTTGCACAGATCATGGGTATTCAGTTTGCTTAAGGGAATGGGTAAATTTTATGGTTATAATAGAACAAAATAGGCATCGATTGTTTGTTCTAAGAGTAATCGATCATAAATTTTGTGTAGTTGAAATGGAGCACAAGATGGAGTGTTTGTGTAGGACATGTATGTCATGTGCGTAACTTGACTGGTCTAGCTCATGAATGTAAATTTTGCTAGAAGGTACAGGCTAGTGCTGTGCTTCAAATATCAAGTCACGGTAGAGGGGTATCAAATGATACGGATAGGGTGAATGTTATGAACCATTGTTTTCTTAGTTCAATTGGAACCAGTCTATTCCAACCAATTGCTAATTCTTATAGAGGTTTGCCTATACATTCCAGGAATTTCATTCTCTAAGTTGAATCAGAATTGGAAGAATCAAGGTTATGATCTTTTACCGCGGTTATCTAACGCACGAGCAAGGGATATAAAATACAATACGAGGATCGTTTCACAATTTCAAAACTGTGGAAAAAGACGATTTACGGATGGCATCCCATTATAATAGGTTGGGTTTACTAAGTTCAAGGCTCTTACAGAACTTGGTTAATCATGGGAAGCAACGTAGTGGGGCTTCCAAGGAGGTCAAATTTTAAGGGGTTGTATGAGAGTATGAGGCACTTCTGATCATAGTCACGAATTTTGTAGGTAGCCTAGGTATTACTTATTTAACATTACGCATATATCGACCATCTTTCATCAAGATGGTAGAAGAGGTCTTAGTCAAGCATAACCAAAAACAAGTTGGTACAGTATGATTCTATTCATCTCATAACATAGGCTACAAGAGATATGGTTATAAAATTTATGGAAGGAGAATTAGTGGACCATGAGATGGGGACTACACGATAGGTATAAGGATCCATATCAGCAAGTTTAGTTTTTATAGCCCAACTATGGCGATATGCAAGTATGGTTTAACTGGGTCTTAATGGATTCCCTAATTGGACATCGATCTTTGATTGAATGAATCACAGGTCTTAATCTATATTAATTGGACGAGATGCTATGAAATTAATCTGAGCCACTTCTAGTAGGTTAGGGTAATCCTATATAGGTTCCAAGTCAAGTGGTCGGGTTTTTTTTTCAGTCGAGTTGTTTAACCGGGTTCCTAAAGGCCGAGAATACGCTTTCTGTGACTCTTGTGTTTAAGTAGCACAAAAAGACTCAATTGAGTGGCACACTAGTGGCTTGTGCATAGTGAGCTTCGAGTAGGTCACAACTATATATTGAGTCAAAAGATTTGAGTCGAGGTTGGATCTCTAACTGAAGTCAGAAAGGAAAATGGTATTATGGTAGGGGTTATAGCTAGCCATTTTGACTCGAAGGTCGCATCATAAAAATAGAGTATAAGGGGACATGTTTTAGTGGGACATGATATGTCTACATGAAGATGGAGTCGTCTATACCTTGTATGTGAAGTTTGTTGGAAGGTAACAGCTGGTCTTGTGCTCCGAATATCAATGTCACGGTCGGGGTCACCAAATGATCTAAATAGAAAGTGGGAGTTCATGGGGCACTAATTATCATCCTAATGGAAATCAACTTATCCTGATCAATCGGTAATCTTAGCATATCCTAAAATTAAAAAGGCTTACATTCTACTCACTTTAGAAGCTAAGACACGGTTTTAGGATTAAGGAGGTTAGAAATTTTCAAAGTTGTGATGTCGTGCTTGGGCTTCGAGTATAAAGGAACACTACACCATTTGATAGATAACGTGATATGGTAGATATGAATAAATTGGAAGGTGGTTCTCCAATTTCAAATAGATGGAACGTGCGTACGCATAGCTTTCATGGCCATAGTTGGTATGGCAAAAATAAGGGGGACATTTTGGGTATATCTTACCTCAAATATGATTATTTGCTTTTCTGACGTAAGTAAAAGCGAAAAAAAATGAAGAGTTCAAAGGAGAGGGAATCAATGCGAATACGGGTTTCCAAGGGCGATTGAATAATTCAACAGAGTTGTCAAGGAAGTTGTAGATGAGTTCATATAAACACCTATATCTCAATCCACGTGGGATAATCATATGAAGAGCGAACCAAGTGCACTAAGGTTGATTAGACCATAATACACAGATTCTAATTAGACAATATGTTAGTGGGCGTCCCCAATAAACACATGTCCTGAAGAAGCTCAATCAAGAATAAGTTTGCAAAAACTTGGCTATAAATACGGTGTTAGTCAAGATAGTAAAAATATAAGTACGCGAGATTTATAATTGAAAAAAAAACACAAGTAGTTCAAGTTCATCAAACTCTAAGACTCTTACGGTGTTCCTCTACATTTGTCCAACTATTTCCTTTTCTCAGGCCTTGGTTGAACAAATGAGTCATGGATCTTTAAGCACTATAGCCTAGGTAATCTTCTTAAAATCCTCTTTAATAGGTTGCAAGGACAATAGAGTGATAGGTTATGAGGCATACTACCCAACTTATAAGAGTTCAACTAGTAGGGTGATTTGAGCATTATACACGTGTACCTAGTATGAGTCATCTTCCTATCCTTTATCAAGCACTAAAGGAAAGATACGAATTATGGTAGAAAAGGATCAAACAAGAGACAAATCAAAGTTGTCAATGAGAGTTCATAAATGGAATTCAATGGAGGGGATCAAGTATATGGATGAGATCCTAGAATCTAATCCTATATGCAGGCTCACATCAGTACAGTAACGTAACCGAAGTGATAAACTCGACCTACATAGGCCACTACAAAAGCATGTAACGCCCCAGTCCCAAAATACTTAGGACTAAGTATGTAGACATGCCAGCTGTATACATACAAAATACACTCCAATATATAAAAACCTCGTATATATACATAAGCTATGAAATACAGTAAACCATGATAACTAAATCTCATCCACAATAAGATAATAAATATATGATAAAAAATCAACACTGAATTTGTTATTTGTACAAAAGTTGGGCGGAGACAGATCCACTACCAACCATTTTAAATAAGAGAAAAATGTACAAGAAAAGGATAGATAAAAATAGCTATGAATGCTCCAAGAGCAATCCTCCTCGATAGAAAGGGAAAGACCACGATCTTGGCTAGAGCACCTGCAAAAGTCACAAAGCACACACCTGGAGAGATCACCAGGTCCTCAGAGGGACGTAACAAGATACAGGAAGAACATGCCATAATAAACTGAATATATAATATGACACAAGCCACAAGTAAAGTAAAATTGTCCCAATCGTAACAAAGCCCAATATCTCATCATCAAAATAGTGGACTACACCTATAATCCAACAAGGACAAGGGGTAGCGTACTATTCTGCGATGCGATATTGTCCGAAGATACTAATGGAACGAGGGTGACATGACATTTACTAGGGATACCTAACCATTCTAATGTGTTTATGCAGTTAAGAACAAACCTTTAGTCGCATGAGCCCTGGCTATAAATAGGATCTTGTATAGTCCCCTCTTGGGCACCAGTGACCAAGCGCATAACGTTCAAAAAATGTCTGTGGCCAACATGAGGGGGGTAATCGTACCCGTATTTCCACCGGAGCTTTCGGGTTACAAGGGAATGTATAGTAAAAGCCCATACGACAAGGAAATGTTCTTCCCATACGATGCACCTATCTAAGTCGCTTCCGCGACCATGTACCTCTACTAACTGCTAAGTCTCCTAACATGCCTCTATTAGCAGTTAGATCTAACGTATGGGCATGGGTGATCAGCCAACACACTAATACCTCTACATGCTACTCATCACACACATATCTCGTGGTACAATTGTGTCAAAGTTTATGAAATATACTACAGGTGGTAGCCCCTTAACTCTAGGTCCATATAAAATCAAAAGATAATAAATAAAACAAGACTAATATCATTGAGCAGGTAGTAAATCATGAACTGTAATAATGGTACAACTAGAAGAACTGAAAATAAATAAACTGTAATATGCAATAACTAAAGAAAATGTAGAGTAAATATAAGCAGCAAATATGGCAAGGTATCTTGCCTGAGGTTGTGTGCAGAGAGGATGACGTCCAATAGCTCGAATCGACAGATTAGCGAAGCATAGAAAGTCAAATCTCACAAACGTCCTCAGATGCTGAAATAAACACCACGAATATTTCCAGGATAAGAAAAATAGCTAGGATAGATTATCCATAAGTTCAATTCTGGACACAGGGGTAAAAATATAATTTTGGGTCAAAACGATGTCCGCCGTTGGACCCATTTTATAACGAAAAGCGTGCCAGTACCTACGATCTCTAAAGTCGTCAGACTACATGTCTAAATCCGATTTAAGGAGACGAAGCCAACCGTATATCCAAAATTGGATTCCGGTGGGCTGTGCACAATTTTGCCCCTTGGAGCGGGTCGTGGGTCTGCCAAAATAGCGTTCCGGTCGACCTTCTCAGAATCGGGCAAAACTTGGCATACAAGACCAGAAAAATGATACGGTCCTATTGGCGCATGTTTTGTGTCGATACGACAAACTTGCACAATATAATTGGCTAATTTGCAAAAAGGTCGATACGGTAAATTTTGACGGATACGCATCAAATTCGTCGCGTACATGCAACCAATTTGAATATCGTCAAAGCCCGCACGTCCGCGAAGTCGATACGCACCTTTTGATGCTTTCGGTTCGCGACCACGTCGCCCGGTTTGTTGGGACGCACGCCGTATCGGAGAATTTTTTTCTAAAATTTTAAATTTTTGAAAACTGTTTTTGGGCAAACTTTGGAATCGAATTTATTTACATCTATTAAACAAAAATTGAATTTATCAGAAAGGTTTTGTAGGCCTATATGTTAACTAATTTGTTGTTCAAAAAGTTTTGGAAAATCTCCACTGGGTTGACGGAAAACAGTCCCTAAACATAGGTAATTGAACTATTTTAGTACTGTCATAAAATAGTTTTTTTGGGGATTTTCGAATCGAATTTTCGACTCGATGGTTCAACATTAATGCGAACCACTTGTTGGATCATCTAGGGATCATGTAGACTTTAAGTGGGAACTTCTAGATCAAAAATCAGTCAAATATATTAGAAAATATTATGAGATATCCGGGGTTACCTTCAACGGCTAGAACATTGCAGTGCTTTGTTCATGGGTGGACTGCCTATGTGCAGGGCTGTCCGGTGATGCTCTGACAACTCGGGCGGAGGTGCAGGCCATGGGGAGGGTTCACATAGTCCACAGAAGCATGGAGGGATCGATATATCTAAACTCGACGACAATTTTTTGGGTTTTGCGATGAATCCCACCGATAGACTTAGGCCCTTATACTCAATTTTTCATGAGTATTTACACCCGTTTAAAACCGACTATTAAGCTTATATAGAAGAGATTCAGATAAAGAACATAGGGAAAAGATTTTGATAAATTTTTGGGTTTAAATTTGGGACTGTTAGGTTTGGTTTGATCGGGTGCTGGCTTCCTCTATGTGCTCGGGTTTAAAGAACCGAGCGGGTGAAAATGGGTTACACTACTAACGAGATATTGCTTTCAATATCTTGCGAGATATCACTTGTCATATATATCACTTGTCATATATATATATATATATATATATATATATATATATATATATTTTTCATATATATATATATATTATATATATATATATATATATATATATAAAATATATATATATATATATATATATTACTATATATATTATACATAAGTTAACATATATCATGTAACTACCATATTTTCTTTTGTATAAATATGCATATCAATATTAATATAATTTTTTTTTAAAAATAAGGGAAAAATTTTTGAAGGGAAGTTACCATACTTTGAAGATAATAATTAAATTATATTGGAATATATATATATATATATATATATATATATATATATATATATATATATATATATATATATATATATATATATATATGGCAAACAATATATATATTGTCACGACCCGCACCCTAGAGTAAGGGTACGAGACGTGGGTACGTCCAGCCTACGCCGCAGTGTTGGCGGTAGAACGCTGTCCTAGGTCACAACATCTAACAATATAAAACTAAACAGTTTATACTCCCCGAATGGGGGTGACATAGCAGTAAATAAACTCAATCACAACTAAGGAAGAAGAAAGCACGATATGATGTATAACTCAAAGAAACACAGGTGATCAGAAAGTCTAAGATAACATCTCAGCAAATAACCAGAAATACATGTCTCAGCTACTGAATATGAAAGAATATGTACAACCCAGATCTCAGAGGCAGAAATATAAAGTCTAACTAACTAGTCTCAAGACAACATAATAAGATAAAGCCTAACTAAGCTAATCTAGGCAATGGGGGTAATATCCTCAGCTAGAGCTGGGTCCTCCTGAGTGTCCAGCTCACAAGTGTCGTCTAGGGCTGCCCCGTAGAAGGTATCCACACAGGCCTCTTTCTCGTCCTCTGTAATATTTTCAACAGGTCCAGTCAGGACATGAGTGAGCACAATACATCTCAACAGTTCATAGCAGGTTAGAAAATATAATTATACAGTAAAGTAAGATACAGGTACTGAAAGAATGCAGTATCTAAACAGAGAGAGAACTGTAATAGAGACTAACAGTGGCTAGTGAGTCAGAGTACAATATAGACATGTAAATGGCATAGGAGATTCTGATGCTACACTATGGAAAGATTCTGATGCTACACTACTTGGATAATATTCACATGTCTACTTCTACTCCCCCATACCCCCAATCAATACACAAGGATCCAGCCAGGTTATGTTATGATTTCATGCAATGGCCCGCAAGGGATGATACATGGATGCCCATAAATGGGTGATTCTGGGAATGCCCATAAATGGAAGATTCAAGGAGACTCTGTGATCATGAGAGTACATGTCACAAGTGATCAATGAACCATGAAGCATAGTGATACACAATGTAAGTGAAACACACAGAACATGTAGTATCCGATGCTCCTAAAGGATAACATCTCAAGAAGGGATCCATATAGTACCAATCCGTATGACCAACGTGACAGTATCAAGTAAAGTAATTTAAAGCAGAAAAATAATGCTAAGCAGGATATAAAATGATCAGAGAATGTACTCGCCTGGTATCTGAGTGTCCGGATGAAATGTACTGTCCGAGGAGAGGTGTCTGGCTCCTAATCAGAACAGCACAAGTCACAACAAGTCTAAAATGATAACAAGATGTAATTCGATGCATTCTAAATGAATCTAGGTCAATCTGGGCCAAAGTCAACTCTTGGTCAACTCTGGTCAACCCTAGAAGTCAAACTAGGTCTAACAAGTCTAAATTGGTCTAACTAGTCTAGATTAGTCTATACTAGGTCACCTAAGCCTATACTAGCTAGTACACACCACTACAAGGCTATGCAAGCCTGAACCAAGCCTGTCCCAACTATATCACAATATCATAATATAGCTATATGCTATATAACTAGCATACATTCAACATGTCTAACTTATTTATCAATATACATACATATTTAGACACATTACATTAGGCATTCAATATTACATATATATACATATGCATATTTTACATACATTACATTATATATATATATATATATACATATATATATGTAGGCTACCTATATTGTATATACATTACTTTTACATATATACATTATATTCATATATTAATATTCATATATAATATATACATACATGTGTATATAGAGAGAGGGGAGGCATGTGTGTGTGTGTGGCTGATAGTCTAGTGTCAATGTGTGTGTGAGAGTGTGTATCATGAAGGGTGTATGATAAACAGTGTGCGTGTGTGTACAAAGAGAGACAATGTGAGACTTAGCTAATAGGTGTGTGTACATGTGTAAAGAGTGGACTGTGTGTGTGTGTTTCCTGTGAACAGTGAGAGTGTGTACAAGAGGGTGTGTGTGAGATGTGTGTGTGTGAATAAGAGACAATGTGTGGCTGTATAGTACAGAATAGCAAATCAGTGTGTGTGTAATAGGAATAGACAGTGAGAGTGAAAGGAAAGGAAACCATTTATTTCATTCCCAAACAGTTTCAGTTATCAGCCCACATGTTTTCAATCCCATTTTTTGAACCCAATTCATAACCAAACCACCCCAAAGTTGAACCATAGCTAGATTATAAGTAGGAGTACTATATTAGGGTATAAAACCAATTATTAACATCAGTAAAATAGGTTTAATTAGCTGCCAAAATTCAAATATCAAAACTGGAAAAATACTAGAAATTCCAGGTTTCAGGATTTTAGGGGAAGTGGAAAAAAGTAAATTGAAAACAAATTAAAGTACAAAATTAAAGGTTGGTAAATGTTTGTGTATAAGTGTTTGCGTCAGAGAGAGATTCGTATCCACAAAAGTGGACACGAAGTCTCCAAGCACAAAAAAATATGCATCAGAAAATTGTGAAATAACAGGCCTCGTGCGGCCATGTCGAGCCACATTAGACTCAATGCACGACACAAGAGACCATGTGCTCGAGTCTAGTGTTAGACTAGGTCTAGGTGAGTGTGTCAGTATCCACGAAGTGTGTCCACGACGTGTCCAGGAGAGATACGAACAACGTATCAGTGCACGAAAACTCGACTGATACAGTCTGTGAAATCCCAGTACGATGATGATTTCTCCCTCGATACGCCACGTGGTTATCTAAAACTTGACACGTGGCGTGTCAGACACTGTCCCAAGGTGTCCACAAAATATCTCGTGTCCTCGTGTTGTGTCCAAGGTGCAATCGCCCCGAGCAGCAGGACAGTGCAGTCCCGTACGCGTACGGCGTGTCCAAGTGTCCAATGCATCACCAAAACGATACGACACCAACTCAAACACTTGGGAACCCTAAGCGACACCAAAACAAAAATTCCTATGCAAACACTTTTACAAAATTAAATCGAAATGCCCATTGGGGCATTTTATCGAACACCTGCGCACAATACTGATACGTGTCCGATACAGACACGTACAGGACACGAAATTGGAAAATTCTATTCCTACGGACCAGGACACCTAGGGCTAGGTATTTATGCAAAGGAAACCTAATTCAATGGGTGGATAGGAATTTACTTATGTGTGTTCTTCAACACAAAAGCTCCTTCAAAGGGGATCCCCAAAAGCCATCCAACTTCTCCAAATTACTATGAAACTGAGATAACATATACCAACAACAAGAAAACACTAATTAGAACCTATTGTAATTTGTTTGGATTAAAAAGAAATTATTTGGAATTTCTATGAATTAATGAAGTTGTACATACCTCTCTTGTAAATGAGACTTTCCTAAAGAGGCTAGCCTAATGGAAGAGGGTATTTATAGGGTAGGAATCCCAATAAGGGTGTGGTGCCAGCCAGTATGATTAGGGTTAGAGTTAGCTAGTGGTTTGGGCTCCTATGTGCCAAGTTGTTGATTAATGGTTCAACCATAAGTCATGGCTTATGACTTTACTAGTCTAACTTGAGTTTAATGACTAAATCCTAGGTTAACTCTAGTCTAACTAGGGTTACATGACCTAACCAAGTCCAACACAACTAAGATTAGCTTCTAGGTTAGCCTACCAGGGTCAATGCTAGTCAAAGTCAACCTAGTCAACCATCATTCAAACAATTCCAAAATAAATCCTAAAATTTCCATAAATTCAAATAAAATAATAAATTCAAATAACCCAAAATGACAAAAATACCTCAAACTAGAATATGGTAGTGACATATATTATATATATATATATTATATTATATATTAATATATATATATATATATAATATTATTATATATTATATATATATAATATAATATATATATATATATAATATATATATATATGGCATAATATATATATATGCCATATAAATATATATATATATTATATATATATATATATAATCATATATATATATTATATATATATATATATATAGATATATATATATATATTATATATATATATTATATATAAAAAATATATATATATATATATATATATATATATATATATATATATATATATATATATATATATATATATATATATATCTATATATATATATATATATATATGGCATATTATATATATAGCCATATAAAATATATATGTATATTCTATATATATATATATCTATATATTATATATATATATATATATATATTTTTTTTTTTATATATATATATATATACATATATGGCATATAATATATATATATATATATATTATATATATATAAAATATAATATATATATAATATATATATAATATATTATATATATATATTATATATTTTAGAAAGACGACTTTATTGAAAATAAAGGCGCAAAATGCCGAAGCCTATACAAGTAAGCGCGCAAACGCGGCCAGAAAACAGACAGCAAAAACAGAAAGCAACAGGCGCGAAACACGCGCGCAACAAAAGACAGGGGAAGAAGCACCCGCCTAGGCCAGGGTTTCCCAGAACTGGTTGGAGACGTGAGAGCAGCGCCTCCTCACCTTGAGCCTATCTGATGACTTCCTGGTAAATCTGAGGGGGGGGGGAGTTGGCGCCCTTCATAACGGAATTTGTTCCTGTTTTTCCATAGCACCCAAATGCCAGCGGCTGCTACGATCTGATGCCCGTGGGAACGGGAACAGGAGGCCAGGAGGAAGAGATCGTAGAAGCCCCCGGTAGGTTGAACCATGTGGAGCCTTTGATGAAGCTTGAACCAAGTACCGTTGGCCAGCTCCCCGAAAGAAGGACGTGTTCGGCTGATTCCAGATTGTGCTCCTCGCAACAATGGCATTTAGAGGCTAGGCTGAATCCCAATGATCCGATGCTGTCGTCCGTCGGAATCTTGCGGCGAAGAGCGCGCCAGAGGATGGACCATTTGATGGGGATGCCTGCCTGCCAATAATTGGCGTAGACCAGTTCGCGCCTCGCCCCTCTAACAATACGTCTGGCGGACGCCAAACTGAAAGTCCCGTCGGGGTTGGGGGACCATCTCCAAGTGTCGGGCGTGTTGGAAATATTCGCTGCAAGAAGATTATTGGCCGCCGGCTGGCCAAGCCACTCTCTGACCTTCCTCCAATTCCAACCGGAAGTGTCCTCCCATAGGTCTCTAATGGTGCATCCTGAGGCGTAAGAATGTTAGGCTGGATAATCTCTGCTCCTAACCACCGCTCCCGACAGGCCAGGGAGGAGCCGTCCCCAGTTGAAGGTGGATCAGAGGTTCTGCGGTGGTGCGTCCCCGAGTGATGCGGCACCAAGATGACGCAGATCTTGTTAGTGTTCGCCTCCGACAGGTGAGAGAATCTAGAGTATCTAGCTCTCATGAACTTCGTCCATAAGGAGGTCTCGGTGCGCAACTTCCACCATAGCTTTAAGGAGCATGCATCCACTGTGGGCGAGTCTGCTGAAGCCTAGGCCACCATCGCCAGTGGTTTGGCCATCGACTCCCAACCGGCCCAGTGATGTTTGTCTTTGCCATCGCTGTGACCCCAGAAGAACTTGGCGAAGAGGGATTCTATAGAGTGGAGCACCTTCTTAGGTGGGGAGCAGACGGCTAGGGTGTACATCAGGACGGACGATAAAACGTGTTTGATGAGGATCGTTTTACCTCCCGGGGATAAGGTTGCATTGTGCCATCCAGTGATAAGTTTGCAGATTTTCCTGCAAGGTGGTCATATATGTCGGCGTTGGCCCTGCCGTATACCAGTGGGCAACCGATGTAAATGAAGGGGGGTAGGCCGTTCTGAAAGAGGTCTTGTTTGCGAGCAGGGAGGAGTGGGTTCTGTCGCTTTGTGATGCGTGTAGATGACGCTTGTTATTATTAACACGCTGACCCGAGCTTTTGGTGTAACTGGCGATCGTGTCAAGACTACCTCAATCGAACCGCAATCTCCAGAAGAGAAGATGAGGATATCGTCCGCGTATGCCAGGTGGGTGATGAGGGGGCATCCGGTGGTAGTGTGAAAGTGATTGAACCCGGCCTTACTGGGCATGCTGTTGAGGTTTCTGATGAGAGCTTCAGCCGTAATGATGAAAATGGTGGAGGATAGCGGGTCCCCTTGTCTAACCCTGCGAGTAGCGCAAAAGAAACCTGCCGCCTGACGTTGATCACGGTGGAGAACCACGCATTGTTGATAGATCTGAAGACGATGTCAATCCAAGTTTCGGAGAAGCCAAAGGCCCTGAACACCCATATCATGAATTGCCAGTCTAGACGGTCGTATGCTTTTTCCATATCAAGTTTGATGGCAACGTTCCCTGGACGGAACTTCATGCACGTGATCATTTCTTGCGCCAGAAGGATGTTGTGTGTTTGGCCTTTTGACGAACCCGTTGTTCTTCGAAAATGATCTTGGGGAGAAGGTCGGACATCCGATTGGCAATGATCTTTGATATGATCTTGTTGGTGAAGGTGCAGAGACTGATCGGACGGAAGTCCTTGAAGGTTTCGGGTTGTCTTTTTGGGAATAAGGATGATGTTGGCGCAGGAGATTGCTTTGGGGTATCTAGCCCCTTGGAGAAAGGCAATAGTGGCTTCAAGTAAGTCATTTTTAATGATGTCCCAGCACGCTCTGAAGAAGACACCGTTGAACCCGTCGGGCCCAGGGGCACTTTGCTCGTTAATGGACCAGACCGCAGCTTTGACCTCCGCCTCATTTATGGATGCTAGTAAATTCATTGTCTTTATCGAAATGAGAGGGGTATGACCGACAATAGCGTCTCATCTCTCGCGACCCGCTCCTTGGTGAAAAGACTAGAGAAGAAGTCACGGCTGCGACCTGAATCCCGTCCTGGTCGTCAATAAGGTTGCCATTGTCGTCGAGAATCCGATGTAATGTTAATTTGTTCCTGCGGCCTTTAACGCAAGCATGGAAGAACTTGGAGTTGCGGTCACCATCGGTGTCCCAGGTCAATCTGGCTTTTTGCTTCCAAAAATCATTCTCCACTCTCAACCTGGATTTAAGCAGGGCTCTGGCGAGGTTAAGGGAGGAACGGGTCTCCGCGGAGTTGGAAATGGCAAAATAGTACTCCGCGCGAGTGACGTCGTCCTCCGCCTCGCGAATGGCCTGGAAGATGTCGCCGTAAGCCTCTCTGCTCCAAGATGATAGTGCTTTACGAGTGGCTTTGAGCTTAGACGCCATCCGGGTCATGGGATCAGAGTCCGAGACGGAATTCCAAGCCGAAGCAACGGTGTTTTGAAAATGTGGGTGATGACGCCAAAAGTTGGAAGCGGAAAGCTTTCTTGTTGCCGGAGTGATTACTTTTGATTTGGACAAGAAAGGGGAGTGATCTGATTCGGTGGAGTTGAGGTGGGAGAGGTTGGTGATCAGGCCCATGTCGGACCATCCGTCGTTGATCATCGCCGATCGAGTCGGGAGTACTGTCGCCTGTGGCCTTCTTGCATGTTGCACCAGGTGAATGTGCTGCCAATGAAGGGGATAGGGGTGAGGTTCCCGTGGAAGGTGAAGTTGTTGAAATCATCCATAGCTGGCTTGGGGGGGGGCGCCCACCGACTTCTCCTCAGAGCAAGCAACCTGTGTTAAAATCACCGACAAAGCCACGGCATGCCCAGCGGATGTATTCTTAAGAGGTCTGCCCAGAGCTGTCTACGCGCAGGGGTGTCGCAACTGCCATGAACTGCTGAGATGATGGATCGGGATTTAAGAGCCGGGTGTTCAACCCAGTAAGTGAGAGCCTGGGAAGAGTCGTGGATGGTGCCGAATTGAATTCTTGAGCAAGAAAAATCCAGATGTCGTTGCCGCCCGCGATTGCGTGCGGGAAGCCTAACTTGAGTTGAGTGGCTTTGAGTCTTTTTTGAGGGATTTTTGGTTCGATAATGATTAATAGGTCAATGCGGTGAATCTTCTTGAGACTGAGAATTCTGTTCATCGTCGATTTATTCCGAGCCCTCTTACATTCCAGGAGATGATGTTAAGCATCTGATGGAGAAAGGGGTGGATTGGTTGTGCTTCGAGGCGGACCTGGTAGTCCTTGCCGTCATCTGCTTTTGTTTGTTTTTGTTTTTCTTGTCAGCTTTTTTTTGGTGGGGGCGCTATTGAATCCGTTGCTTCCTGACTCAATGATGGGCCCGTCTAGGTCTCTACTACCTTCTGCGTCCTCGTGGTTGATTGGGTCTTTGTCCTGATCTTCCAGGGCACAAAAGGGGTTGCCACGATCCAGAAACCCTGCTTCCTTGGCCTGCCAGAATCTGCCAGTTAAGATGTGGGTGTGAGAGGATTGAACGGTCTTTGCGGGAGTAGGAGGTTCTGTGTCTGCCCGAATTGCCTCGGACTGCTCAAGGCAGCTATCCGAAGCGACCTTTCCCGGTTGGTGAGAATGATTATCGTGAGGTAGGGAGGAGAGGAGGCCTCGAGGAGGGAGGATTGGTGATCTCAGGTTTGGTGGGTGATTAGGGTGTGATCCGCGATAAAGAGGCCGCTGATCTTAGGGGAATCTGGTTGGTCGGTGGTAAGGGGTGGGGGATGCTTAGCTCTCTGTGTGCTTCTTCGGGAGGGGTGTCTGAGAGGAGTTCGAAAGAATTGTGGAGTGCAAGCTCTCTGTGTGGCTCATCAGAAGGGGTGTCTGAGAGGAGTTCGAACGAATTGTGGAGTGCGAGGGTGGAGGGGTTGAAGGGAACGATGTCCGACTGGTTGAAGCCGTCGTCTGGGGGTAGGGGAGGGCCTGACCATCGATCTGGGTGATGGGTCTGGAGTCGGTTTGTGTAAGTGGGGGCGGGGTCTTTAAGAGCTGTGGCACGCTAGGGGTGCACGGCAGTTTCTTTTTTAGTTCGGGATGAGCGCGGAAGCAGTGTTGCATTTGATGACCACTCATCTGACAGTGTTTGCAGAAGATAATGTTGTTGTCGTAAATCAGCTCCTGACTGTGTGTAGTGTCTCCGAGCTCGATTTTATGAGTTTGGGTGGGTCGTTAGCAAGGTCTAGCTCCACGCATATCTTCGCGTAGTTGCACTTGGAAAGGTTGCGGGTTTCTTCGCAATGGCAACCAGGGTCCCGAAGGAGCTGGCGATGCGTTTGAGGGCGGCTGCGTGGAAGCAAACCAGGGGAGGTTGGGGAGGGTGATCCAGGTGGAGATGATTGTCGAGTCAAATTTGGGTTGAATTCTGGAGACCATTTGACCACTTTAGCGATCTGAGTTCCCATTCTGACAGTGCCCTTAGCCCGGGCAATCGCGAAGTCCGAGTCGGAGGAGAGGTGTAGGAGCATATGCTTGGGGTCGAGTGGGGCTATCCGGAAGTCAGCGGAGAGGCCCCACCGGCGACCGCTGCCGAGACAATGGGGATCTTCGGGCATCCGGAGCCGAATTTGAGGATGAACGACTTGGAAAAGGAGGAGGATAGGGACAGGATCTCGGATGGAGCGAAAGGAACCCGGATGGGGTCGCCGAGGATGGAGGCGGGAAGTCGAGGTCCGGAAGGAGAATCTCGGCCGACACCGAGGGAGAACGCTGCCTCCGGTCCGGCCTAAGAGCCTGCGTAGGATGCTCCGGCCGCAGACCGGGGAGGGCCGACGCTGGAGGGGGGGCAGCACCGGGATGGGGCCGCGCTAGGGAGACGCCAGACTGCGCCAACACGCTGGGAGCCCCAGGACGCGCTGCTCCGGATTGCGCCAGAGGGCGAGGAGAGGAGCCTGACTGCGCAAACAAGTGGGGGGACCGGGCAAGCGCAACCCGAAGGCGCGAAGGGCTGGGGGGAGGAACTTCGGGGAGCACCAATAGGCCGAAGAAGAGGCGCGGGGGTCGCTGGAGGGCGATGGAGGGGGGAGGCTCCGGAATGCGTGAAGGGGGGGAGGGAGAAAGCCCTGAAGACGTCTGGGGGAGAGAAGAGGATGCTCGAAAAGTGCCGACCGGACGCGAAGGGGGGCGCTCAGACTGCGCACGAGGGGGACCCTGGCCTGAGGAGCGCAGGGAAACTGGCTGAACACAAAGGGAGGGCATCGCCCTGGTCTGGAACGCGCACGGAGGCAAGACTTTTGGAGGGCACGAGGCCCTCCACTAGATTGTGCACGGGAGGGGAAAATCAAATTGTGCGGGGCCCTCCTCAGAACTGCGCACAGGAGGAGAAGTCTCAAAGGGCGCGGGGTCTACCACTAACCTGCGCACAGGAGGAGTAAACACAAAGGGCGCGGGGCCCTCCACAGAACTGCGCACGGGAGAGGGGATAAAAGGGGGCACATGGCCTACCACAGGAGTGCGCAAAGCCACGGTTCCAGCTGAGAATTGGATTGCGCAAGAGGCTTCCACAGTTCCCAAGGGGGGACCAGAGGCGACAGGAGCCATGTGCTTCCCTGAGGGCATCCCAACTCCCAAGGGAGCCACCTGCTGTCCAGCTCCCGAGGGCGGGAGAAAATTCGAATGCGACCCCATGCCCCGAGGGGGAAGCTGGAGCTCCGGGAAGAGGCCGCAGGACCCTGCACCGGCACGGGCGCCGGAGCTGCTACTACGACGGAGGGGACGAAATGCAGCAGGGTGCGGCGACGCCGCGCGGCTCCGCTCCATCAGCCGAAGCTGCTCTACGGTCCATCCAGGGCGCTGAACCGGAGAAGGGGGGCGGGGAGGACAGGCGGCAGGACGACGCCGGGCCGGAAGGGGGGTAGACGGGGGCTGGCCGGGCGCGCTCGGAGGACGCCGACGAGCGCGCGGCGAAGCAGAGATCTAAAAGCCTGGTCCGCGGCCGCGGCAACCAGCCATCACGGCGGGGGGGCGGCGGGAGGCGAGGCATGAGGGGGAAGGGGTGAGCGGGGGACGGCTAGTAACTCCGGGGAGGGCACCATACTGACGGAGAAGGGGGGATGGGAAAGGGAGAGCTCGGGGAAGACACCATACTGGATATTGACTACTGATACATATATAATATATATATTATATTATATATATATATATATATATATATATATATATATTTTATATATATATATATATATAATATATATATATAATATATATATTTTTTTTTATATATATATACATATATATATATATAAAATATATATATTTATTATAATATATATATATATATATATAATAATAAAATATATATAATATATATAGTAAAATATATATATACATATAAAAATATATATATATATATATACATATATGGCATATTATAGATATATATATATAAATATATAATATTATAATATATATATATTGTTTGCCATTAAATGTCAAAGACAAGTATTACAGAGACACTGAATTTGATTGCAAACTCGCATGTACAAGAGAAAACCAAGAAAGAAATCTTAGGAAACGATCTAAGTACAATTGTTTAGTTTGATTCTGGGGGATGACGATGGAGGCTCGAGAAAGTGTAGCAACTCTGTCTTACTCCTTGGCCTATTTGACACGATCCTTACTCTTAAAGTAATTGCCCTTCGTAGGTTGTCAGCCTTTTGCATGGGTGTAGTACCCTGCTTTATAGTGATAGATATCTTGAGCCGCATAGATAGCCACGTGACCACGTGGCTACAACAGTACACAAAGACCTGCTCTTTGGCCGCCAGCTGGTGACTTGTTAAGATTTTATTGCAGCATATCTGTGTGGTTGAGACTTAGTCAACCTGCCACGTGTCCTATCGCAGGGTAGGATCAGTCTTCTTGAGTCATTTTGAGCCGCATAGGTCTTTCAGTATTAGCCATGCTAGGCCGCATAAGACTCATCGGCTTAAGTCGCAGTCTCCCTTAGTCCGCATGTAACTTGGGGACTTTTGAGCCGTATAGATTTTGTATTCTGGGGTGCATAAAGCTCGTGCGGCTGGTTGCAGTCACCCTTGGCCCATGAAGCGAATGGATTGAGTCATATAAGGTTCATGCGGCTCGGATCACAGTCCTTCTAGCCGCATGACTATGTCCAGTCTGGTGACATGATATTTTGTCTGATCACGTCTTATCTTCTTTTTGTCAGAGTGTCAGCTATCAGTTTGTCATTGACAGAGTTTGTCAACTTTATCAGAAGGGTTGATCAGCTTTGCCAACGTAACTATTCTTTCTGCGGCTCAAATCAGTCTGGTTGCGAGATAGTGAAGATGGGCCACAGAGGACATATCGAGTGTGTCATACAGCTCTTCTTTATGCGAACCAGTTTGGCCTAAAGTACTCATACGGTCAGTTGTGATCCGTATGAACCCCATATTTTCTATGCTTCTACAAGACTCCCTTTAAAGTTTTCAAATTACAAATTTGGAATACTTTGAATAAGAAGCATGGAGTTTTGTCAAGCCGAAGAAAGTCTTCGAGTCAGGAGAGACATTGAGCCGCAGGGAAATTTTAAGCCGCAGGAAAATCTTAAGCCGCAGGAGATCTTGTGCCGCAGGGAGATCCCATCCATACTGCCAGCTGTCACTGCTGCATTTAATATCTTGATTTGGTTTTGGATTTGGGTTCTATTTTCGAGATAAAGTTGACGGTTACTAAGGATAAAATCCCCAAACGTCATCATTATCCTTAATGGACTCGAGAATCGAAATGGCGCTCTTTCGAAAATCCTATAAATATAGGTTGTTCAGAGAGAGACTTTTTTCCCTTTCACCTTCTTCTCATTCGTCTTCATTATCCCTGTCATCCTTTCTATCCCAGTTAGCCATGGCTCCAAAAGTTTCCAAGTCAACTGGTGCTGCAGCCAAAGGGAAGGGACTCGCCTCTCCATCGAGAGCTGCGGACTCTCTTCTATTCATTCCGACGTACAACTCCCTATCAAGGGTAAGGACGACGAGTAAAATTTGAATGTCCATATTGCATATTTTATGCGTCGGCCTGTCATATATCACCTCTGTGCGTCAGGCATGATCGATGCATGCCCTATCTCATTCGATCGCATGTGTTCTGTATGATGGGGCCGCATGGACTGAGCCGCATAAGCGTTATTGACCCGCATGGATGTCCCGCGACTGGGCCACATGAGTGCTACATAATTGACCCTGTCCAAGCCGCATAAGTATTTCATAACTGAATCACATAAGTGATTCCTTGATCAATCCGCATGAGTACTACATAACTGAACCGCATAAGTACCCTAAGACTGATCCACATAAGTTCCTCATGACTGAGCTGTATGAGCACTGTATAACTTGGACCGCATAAATGCCTTATGATTGAGCTTCATGAGCACTGTTAACAAAACTGTGTAAGATTTGACCAGATAGTCTAAGATATGTCAACTCAGATCACCCGAAGTCAACCTGAAGAAAGATTGAAGGAGATCCAAAACCAATCCTTCTTTTTTTTACTTAGCATGATGAACTCTGGGCAACTGAATGGCATTCATCTGAAGCCTATGATTCTATTCAGGGATACCCTGATTATTTTAGACCCGAGCATCATAGAGACATCTAAGAGATAGGACTTCTATTTTCAGGGGGAAGCGATTCACATATCCCTAATAAAGTGCCACTTCCCTCTATCATGTTTCAATATGGTGGCTTTTAAGAGGAAGATGTCGGGTTCTCTAACTCTGGATCAGTGGAGGATCTTCATGGGCCATATCCGTTTTAATAACCCCACACGGTCAGTGGTTGCAGTAAGGGAAACAATGAGCTACTCCGTCATTGGGCTGGCTCCTAGCAGCCTCATCAATGAATTGAAGCCTAACGTGCTATTCTCCGAGGCTGATACCTTTTTGAATCGGATTGCTCATAAAAGTCATTCCTGCAGGGAGATTGTCTTTACTAAACTGGCAGCATCGTTCCCCTCCATGGGTCAATCTGACTTGTTAGATCTTGACGGAGTATGAGGACACCCTACGACGGATTGGCCTCTATTACGCCATTAGGGGTTCTTGCTATGACTTATTTATGAACCCGAAGTTATTTATGGCATTGCTCGAGATGTACAACTGTCGGACTGGGACCATATTTACTCCCGGGGGAGAGATGGAGTTTGCTCTTTATGAGATACATGATGTGTCCAAATTTCCCTGGAGAGATGAAGCTTATGAGGAGTGCACCCCGACAAACAAGAGTTTGAGGAATTAGAGCGACGGTTCCCCGGATTACTTGCCGTATATCAGGAAGTGCTATGTCACCATAGCACCTGCAACAAATATCCAAGAAAAAGGATGATAGTTCGGAAGGGAACCTTCCTCATACCAAGGCTTGGATTGATTATCTTTTTAACCTTAGCGCCTCCGGTCCTGTTGCTGTTAGGAGTTCCCAATCTCTGGAACAAGTGGGTGTTCAGGTGCAAAGCACCAAGAGGGCCTGAGCTGCTAGTGACAGGTTCGGGAGTCTGAGTGATACTTTTAACTATTTTTATCATGATACCCAGCCTCTGTCGGCTAAGGCCATGCTAGCCGGATACCTGATGATATGGCTTAGGGTTTGCGGCGTCTCGGCGGGCTCCGGTTCGATTGAGAGGATCAGTCGTAACTTAATCCTTACGGCAGTAAAGCTGGTCTTTGGAGGCAAGTTGGCTCTGCTTCCAGCTATGGTATGCAGCATCCATCAGGGTCTTCGTATTTTTACGTCAAAAGTCATCGCCCGTCAACTTACGAAACTCTTCAACAAAATTGAGCTGCCGTATCATTATTTAATAGGGTGGCTACTGATGCATTGCCCCTCTCTGATGCGACCTGGCCGGGAGTGTAATGCGACAAGTGATGATGCCTTCTATCATTATTGCGACATGTCCTGGAACTATACCACTTTTTTTGACTACCGAGCCGCTCTTACGTGGGTGGATAGATACTCCTTTTTGTGTTGGTCCCATCTTTTACTGAGGAAGAGATGGGACACGTTCACCTTGATAGTGCTGTTGCACCCCAGGCCCTGTCTGAAAAGCTGTTTCTCTGGTTGTAGAGTATCCGTTCCTCGCATCTGGTGTACCGTAACCGCAATATTGTATACTTAGAGCCATACTTACCCAGCCGGTATTCTCGGCAATTTGGGTATAGCCAATTATATTAGGATAACCCTAATCCTTGCCTGGGTTTCGAGGGGAGCGTCTTGGATGGTATTCGAGCCTGGCACTATTATTCGACGATCCATACCCAGGCCATCTTTATCCTGCCTGACGCCGGGACTTCGGGGAATTATATTACGGCCCTTCGTCATGTGTCCGTGAATGCGCCTCCCAACGACTTTGATCCTCGTACCAGTTTTATTGTTGGTACAAAATTGGAGGAGCGACCGAGAGACTCCCGAAAAAGGACGGGGAAGGAAAAGAGGAAATCTTCCGATTCTGACTCCGACAGCACGGAGGAGGAGGAAGATAACTTCGAAGATCTCTAGCCCTCTGTAAGCCCTTTGGCGATACGCGTGCCTTCCCCTGTATCGAATCCTCCGCGTAAGCGAAGCAGGCCTGAACCTCCTGTCACTGATAGACCTCGTTCCCAGAAGCGAGTTGCTGCTAGGTTCCGTGGGCCTGCTGTCGAAGAAATGGGTAGTGCTATCGAAGTCAACGTTGGGGTAAGTTACTTCACGTCAAGCCTCAATGTTGTCCTTGGAATGGTATCTAAAGGCTCTCCTTTACAGGCATCGGAGGAAGCAAACCTTCAATCATCAGATGCTGCCTGTATGGTTCCCTCTCTAGGATCTGACCCTGGACCTGCGGGGTCCTCATAAATTGGTGCTGATATAATTACGTCTCTACCCAGAGTAACAGGGGCTGAGGAGGTAGGCATGGATGGTTCGAGCGCCGCTGCTGACCTCACAGGAGATGTGGAGGCGGCGGAAGGAGCTGAGACTACTTTGATTGAGCCCCAGTCTTTGCCCCCTGCCTCTTGTAAGCTATGTCAGATTCTTACAAATAAGGATATTTTTTTGGTTCAACTCCATCTTCTTCAGGTCAAGCTGATTGTCGGTTGTTCTGGACCTACAGGATCTGCCTCTCCACTATCGATGGTGGATGTGGCCGTGGAGGAAGGGATAGAAGAGGATCCAGGGGCTGACCTGGTACAAGAAAGAAGTGTCCCTTCTCCTCTTCCAGCTCAAGTTGAGGGGCCTTCCACCGTATTGGACACAGAAGTCCCGGCTCCGTCAACCTCTTTGGTGGATGCGGGATCGAGTGAGACTGCCTCTTCGCCGGAAGTTAAACTTTCTGCTCTGTCCAGTTTTCGGCTTATTCGGACTGCAAAAGAGGAGATTGCCGTTGCGCAGAAATCTTATCACTCAAAATTTGTTTCCCTTCTTACAGGGTCGTCAAGCTCTGCTATGCCTTCTTCTCGTACGCCTTCAGCTCCCTTGGCTGATATTCCTTCGACCTCGTCCTCTTTAGAGAATCTAGATGAATCGTCAAGGGATATAGTCGAGAGCTTCTACCGTCATCTAAAACGGGGGTTGAGGCTACTTCAAGGAGGGGAACTTCATTTCCCATGGCCCATCATTGCGCCCAAGGCCAGATTGACCTACTAAAGACGCTTCCGGGTGGAGAAGGGACGGTCGTTCTTCTGGAACATAAGCTGGCAGAGGCTGATCAGCGTCTAATCCAGTTGCAAAAACTATAACAAGTCGATGTGTCTACTGCAGTGGAGCAGGAGCGTGCTTTTCTCATAAAAGCCGTAGAAAAAGTGAAGGCTGTACAGGAGACGACCAAGCCCACCTTGGAGAAGGACCTCCATAAGTTGTCTCTTAAATGACAAGCTGAGCCGGAGAGAGAGATTTGCTTGACCCGTAAGGAGACCACCATTCGTGCTATGACCAAAACTAACGAGCAGCTCCTTCGGCTCTAGGCCAAGCTGACATCTCTGGAGACTGAGCTCCAAGCCACTCGTCAAGAGAGAGAAGATCTGCAAGGAGACTAATAAGGTCACACGAGCCTCTGCCGCTCTAGAGGGTGCACTGAAGAAGTTAGAGGACAATTGGCAGGCTCATGCACATCTGAGGATGCTAAAAAGCTAACCCAGGAAGCTGAACACTGAGCTAACTAAGAATTGAGCGCTCAACTGCACAGTTGGAAGACATTCTCACCAAACTATGCGTTGCTGATGAGTAGCTATTTTTCCTTTTTTTCTTTTTTTTTGAGATGTAACAAATGTAACTGATTTTGAATAAACAGAATCCATTCACCCCATTATTTATTTGTGGTATCTGTGGTGCTTGTACTAGAGGGCCTAATACAGCATTTGTGTTTAATAAAGGATATCCCACTGTGGGCCTATTGCCCTTTTGTGTATCTGAAAATAGGAGCAAATAGATCTGAATGATATTTGTGGACCTACTACTCTTTTTGTTCATTGATGGTGCGAGTAATAGATTAGGATAACTTCTGTGGACCTATTACCCTTTTGCGCTCTGGTGGTGTGAGTAATAGATTTTGAGACAAAATCTAACAAAGGTAATATGGACGTGATAGGTTTTGTGGTCTTAACACCAGATCTTTTATCCCGGGTTGGGTACAGGTGTTAAGTCAGAAGACTATCGATATCAGAGGTAATATGGACATGATACACGATAATCAGGAATAATCTTTGATGGACCTATTACCCTTTTGTGCACTGGTGGTGCGAGTAATAGATTTTGAGACAAAACCCAATAGAGTAATATGGACGTGATAGGTTTTGTCGTCTTAACACCATGTCTTTTATCCCGGGTTGGGTACATGTGTTAAGTTAAGAGACTATCGGTATCAGAGGCAATATGGACGTGATATACGATAATCAGGAATAATCTTTGGTGGACCTATTACTCTTCTGCGCACTGATGGTACGAGTAATAGATTTTGAGATAAAACCCAATAGAGGTAATATGGACGTGATAGGTTATGTGGACTTAACACCATGTCTTTTTGTCACGACCCGCACCCGCTGTGAGGGTACGAGTACGTAACAGCGCCCAGCCTACGCCGCAGTGTCGGCGGTAGAACGCTGTTCTAGGTCATGAACTATAACTAGCTAACATGTAATACTCTCCAAGGGAGTCCAACACAGAGGTACAACTCAATCACAAACTAAGGTAAAATGTAGCACGAATGGAAATAGATAAAAAACTCCTCAACTAAGGCACAACAGAAGAATAACAATCTCAACATCTACCAGTCCAATATCTCTAAGAATATACAAATCTGGAAATAAAACAACAGCTATACATGAAAAGAGAACGGCTAAGCTATCTACACTAAGCAAGGGTGCCATCCTCAGTGGCTGCCTGAACCTCCCCAGGGGTCCAGGTCGCGAGTGTCATCTAGGCAAGCTCCAAAGTAAGGGGTGCAGGGTTCCTCATCATCCTCTGTAAAATTTTCAACAGGTCCAGTCAGGACGGGCGAGCACAATACATCTCACGCAGATCATAACAGGTTAGAAAAATAAACATGCAAGAGAGTACGATACATGAAACTGAAAGAAGATACATGATGTAAACAGGAGAGAACTGTAATAGAAATATCTACTATAAGTAGAGAGCTACCAGTGACTAGTGATTTAGAGTACAAAGTCGACATGTGAACGGCTTGATTTGCACATGGCTATACTAAAGAGGTGTACATGGCTATTCTACTTTGAATTGTTCACATGACTATTTATACTCCCCCAAGCCCCAATCAATACACAAGGATCCAGACAGGTTATGTTACGCACATGATTTTCACATGAAGCCCATAGATGGGTATACATGAAGTATTCACGAGGCTCAGAGAACTGAGTGCACATGAATTCCACACGAAGGCCCACGAAGAGTGCACATGAAGTATAGGTTATACACGAGATTCATGGGAAACACGACCGATCATGATAGCACATGAGAGTACACAAGCAAGCACGAACGAGCATGAAGCACATGATAAACATGGATAACAGAGCGAGGAATACACGATGTATATGAAACACATGGCACAATGTATCCGATGCTCCCGAGGGGATAACATCTCAAGCAAGGATCCTATAGTATCAATCCGTGATAATGTCGTGACAGCATCAAATAAGGTAAACTAGAGCAGGAATATATTCTAAGCAAGTTATAAATGATCAGAGAATGTACTCGTCTGGTATCTGAATAGTTGAAAATGTACTGTCCAGATGAGGTACCTGGCTCCTAGTTAGAGCAACACAAGTCACAACAGTCTAAAATGATATAATAAAATCCTACTACTATGCATTCTACATGATTCTAGGTCAATCTAGACCAAAGTCAACTCTTGGTCAACTTTGGTCAACCCTAGAAGTCAAACTAGGTCAAGCCTAAGCCAAACAAGTCTAACAAGTCTCACTAGGCCTAACCAAGCCTAGGCTAGCACTCACACACAATCTCAAGGTTAACACAAGCTATTAATACACCATACACAAGTCAAATTAGACTGGCACAACCCAACACCATGTGTATATATTCCATATACACAAGGCTGCACATTAGTACTCCCATAGGCTACACTACAAGGCCATATGCCATAGGCTATGCTACCTAGGCCATGAGCCATATCATATTAGGCAACACATGTATCAGGTACCATTTACACACATACCAATTATCTCATGCATACATACACATCATCTAACACACAATGCCTCTATATTACATATAGCTATACATCAACATCAACCTTACACAGATATAGCTATAGAGGGAAAGGGGAAAGAAGAGTAAGGCATGACAAAACATTCTTAGTTGTAATTAAAACTCAAGTTTAAGTTTTCAAGAGCCAATCCAAGTTCAGTTATCAAAACACATTGAAAATCAGAAGTTCACACATCCAAACCCAATGTAAAATGAAATCACAATTATCAGTCTACAAAAAATCAGTTTATGTGTGTGTGTCCTGTGAAGGTGTGTGAAAGACAGTTTTCCTGTGTAGTGAGTCTTGTAGGTTCTCAGTTTTGTGTGTGTACAATATGCATGGCCATGTGAGGGAAATAACATGTATGTGTATATGGATATCTTTGTGTGTGTGCTGTGGGTGTGTTCAGGCAGAGGAGAAAACAGTGTGGCAAATCAGTGAGAAGGGAAGGGCAATAGAAGACAGCCCAACCACCAAATCTTATGTTTGCAACATGGGGATCATATTTCAGTTTTAACCCTCCCATATATATATCAGATTTAACAGTGAAAACAGTCCAAGAACCTATAGAATTTCTCAGTTTTCTAATACATTAAAACATTTCAGATTTACTACACAGAATTCAGTGTACAACAACTCATGATACACAACCCTATCTCATTGCCCCACTCTATACATGGCATTTCCCTGCTGTTCTAGCAGTAGTATCCCCTTCCCTTCACAACTATAATGCACACACAAGGATTACATATAATATATACACTTGAGTGAAGAGTGACATGTGTGTGCACATATGTGTGTGTGTGGAGTGTGAGGAAGTAATAGGCTAGCAGGAATGATGTAAGTGTGATGGTGTGTGTTCAGATTTCTGAGGAAACAATCAAAACAGTGTGACAGTAAATAGGAGATCAAATGTGTGTGTTGTGTTAGAGACATAGGCATGTGAGTGATAGATAAGTGAGGGACAAACAGTGAAGTGAGTGTAAAACAGTCCTAACTAACTAGGAAACTGAACCAAAACAGTAAAATAGTTCACAATTGAATCTCAGTTTGAAACCATATCCCCAAAGCAGTTAAACTGTCCAACAGTTGTGTCTCTACCAGCCCCAGGTCAGTGTGGATACATGCCATTTCAGTTTATCAAGAAGGGACCTAAAAATAGTTATCAACTCAGAATTTAGTGATCACAAAAAGAGAAAACAACACACAACAGTTCAAATAGCCTTAACTGAAATCTCAGTTTTTAGGAATTGTAAGAAACCATGATTCAGTTAACTGATTTCAAAACTCAATCAATATGTCAAAATCTCATTCCCACATTCAAAAGCCAAATCGAACTAAGATACTTCACTTTCCTACATTAACAAACTTGTAGGAATAAATTTCAGTTGAAAACATCATCCCCAAAACAGGAAATTAAAAGGTTTAGAACTGGAATCAATGTATCAGTTATTTGAAACTTAAACAAAATGTCAATAACTCATTCACAAAACCAAAGGCAATTTCGAATGAACAATCTTAGCTAATCATGCATTACAAACATGTGGAGATTAACAGGGACTGAACATCAAATTAACAGGGAGTTTTAGTGAAGAATAAACTGGAAAAAAACAAGTATCAGTGAAGTGACAGTGTTCAACAGGAAATTCGAAATTTCGAAATCAAAATCATATCTAAATACCAAACAAAGGGTTGGTACCAAGTGTCACACATGTGAGGGACTTAGGGTGTCCTCGTGTCCAGGAATTGGACACGAATCGTGTCTAGAATACAACATGAACACAGAACCAAACAGTGCACTATTAAGCATCGTGCACGCGTGCACGCGCGTATAACACGCGACACACGACACGACACGACACGTGGGTGTGCACCTAGGTTCGCCTAGGGTAGGGCTAAGGTGTCATCACCCTGAATCCCCGTGTCGAGTCGCACGGACGTGTCGAAACACGCGTATCAGAACGCTGCACACACGCGACTGCACAGTAAAAACCAGTGCGACATTGATTCCTCTCTCGACACGCCACGTGGTCACCTGAAATTTGACATGTGGTGCGTGTCAGACACTGCCCCAAGGCGTGTGTCAAATTTCACGTCCATGTTGCGTGTCCGTGTCGCAGTGACCCCCGAAGTGCAGGGCACGCACTGTGCCCACGCACGCGTGTGCACGACCGTGTGTACACGTGCCCGACACGACACGACACGACACTAAGACCTGGCACAATCATCAAAAACGTGTAAGCGAGGTTAAATACTAATTTCCTATTCAAACAAAAACTAAAAAGCATACGAAATGCCCATTGAGGCATTTCGACAAACACAATGTAAACATCACTGATACGTGTCCAAAATGGACACGAAAGGACACGAAACTTGGGAAACCCTACCTATAGAATCAGGACACCTAGGGCTAGATGAATATGCAAATTAAACCTAGTTTTAATGGGTAGAATAGATTGTACCTATTGGTTGTTCTTCACACAAAAAGCCTCTTCTAATGAGTTCTTCAAAGCCACCCCAAATCCCCAAATTGATGCAAATCTGAGATTTGACTCCACCATCAGCAAGAAAACAAATTAGATCATGATGGAAGAAATTCCAATAAAAAGGAGGCCTATTGATTAAACTAGGAAGAAATTTAAGGAGACTCACCTATTCCCTTAAGAAATGAAGAGCTATTAAAGAAAGGGGCACAAATCCCAAAGAGGCATTATATAGGCAAGGGGGGGGGGGGTATCTTGGCTGGTCATAAAGTTAGGGTTAGGGTTTTGGGATTCAATCCAAGGGCTCTCATCCCATCTAGCATATTCAAAGGTCAAAATCAAGGTCCCCCTTAATCAAGTTGCAACCTAGTCATTCTAACTAGTCATGACTAACCATGACCAATTCAATTTCTAACTTAGTCTAACCATGACTAACTAGGATTAACCTAGGTTAGGTCAATTCTAGTTAGGGCTAAAACAATCACATGGCAATTAATTAAATAATATTAAACCACACCATTTAATATAATATACATTAAATTTCAAATAATTTTAATAAATTCAAGATAACCAAATTACCCTCAAGCTAAATGTACTAAACAAAATCTCTACCCACATGGTTAGGCTCTAGGGCAGACAGTCACTATGGCTCACTAGCAAAACACCCTAAATCACAAGTCATGACTCAAGCAGTTTTTAAATTGTTTTAAAAATTATTAAAATCACCAAAAATCATATTATTAAACTAATTACCATAATTAAATAATTTAAATACAAAATTTCAAAATTACCCTTCATTTCAAAAACTGGGTGTTACAATCCTACCCACCTTATAAAAATTTTGTCCTCGAAATTTAAGATGGTAGCAGTCCTTCTAGGTCAAACACCCCACAATCAAAGTCTCACTCATACCGTCAATAATCATATGCGTCTGTCCAAAATCATGATACTCAGAATCTTCGTCGTACTAGTGAGCAAGGCTACGATAATCACAGAGTCCTCGACTAAGGCACATACCTCTAGAATCATGGTATTTAAAATTTTGCATTCGCATGCTTGGCAGCGAAAACCTTAAATTCCCACACCAGAAATACGTCCTAAATCTGACTATATGTCCTCACTATGCCAGCTAAACACGACCATCGAAGATTCTCAATTCCACAACCAAGGTGACCTAGCCCATATGATTTATCCCAGAAGAGAAAAAAACTATCATAACACAAGAACAACAGACAGAATTGATAATCAACAAGGAACGAAGAATCAAATTTCAAGGCAGTTATAAGAGGCAACTGCAGAAAATGGAATCAAGGAACGGAACCTGCAACTAGATCTCCAACGGCCTGAGCATCCTCGACTGTCCTGGCAAAAGATCGTCCCCGCTGGCCTCCCCTGGCCTGCTGCTGATGCTGCATGTACCTCTGCTGCTGAGTTGGTAAGGGTAATCCCGTCTGCTGGTCTACCGGAGCCCTAGCTCCTGCTCCCTGAACTGTTTGTCCTGATGACTCGGGACACTCTCTCAGACGATGATCGGATCCTCCGCAAAGCAAACATCTGCCCAACCTCTTCCGGCATTCGCCCCAGCCATGCCCTGGTCTCTTACAGAAGGACAAATAATAACTAGCTGCTGTTCCGGGGCCTGCTGCTGAATCTGTGGCTGTGTCTGCTGAAAGGGTACACGGTCCTGAAACTGCCGCTGCTGAAGGTAGACCCTCGGCTGCTGATACTGCTGCTGGAACTGCTGCTGAAACTGCGGAGGTAGCATCTGCTGCGGATACTGCTGCTGACTCTACAATTGGGGCACCTGCTGCTGAATCTGTAGGTGGGGCCTCTTGGCTGGGCCCGCACACCACTGGCTCCCTGAGTATCTAGCCTCCTCTTCTCCTTCAGTCCAAGATCGTCCTCCGCGTCATGGCTCCTACTAGAATCTGCTCGAAAGTGGCGTCGCGGTCGCTCTTGGTATATGACTTGATTTCCCTGATCAAACCCCTGCGGAACTTCCTCGCCTTCCCGACCTCGGTAAGATCCTCGATGAATCTGCTCAAACGGCTGAACTCTCCAGCATACTCCTCAACGGTCTGGTTCCCCTGAAACCAAACTCTCGAACTGCGCCTCCAGAGCACGGAGAGCTGTATCAGAAAGAATTTCTCCTTGAATAGTTTCTTGAATGCTGCCCAAGTCTGACCGGCTGTACCAACCCTCGGGTCCGTCTGGTACCAGGTACGGGCAAGTCCTGCATCTGACTGGCGGCTGCCTCGATCTGCAATCCTGCTGGTATCTGTGCTAATCTGAATATCTCCTCAATGTGCTCTATCCAATCGTCAGCGTATATGATGCCCTCTGTACCCTTGAAATCTCGGGGTCCCATCTTCTTGAAGGATTGGATGTCTGGAGTCCTGGCTGATACGGCTGCATCTGACCTCCCTGTGGCTGAGCAGCCACTAGCTCTACTGTCGTCCTGACTAACTGATGAGTATCCTGCATGCTCTGTCGGATATCAGCAGACTGGCTCTGCTGTATCTGTTGCTGAAACTCCATGAATCGCTGGAAGAGGGTAAACATCTGAGCCGCATCTACTGTCCCTGAAGGTAACTGCTGCTGGTACAGATCTGGGATGACGGAGAAGACCTCCGGACAGGTGGAGGTGCACTCCCAAAAGCTACAGAAGCTCCTATATGAGCAGAAATAGGGGGTGCTGTGGTCCCAGCATCCACAATCGGGTGAGGGGTGGTAGGCCTCTCACCAGCGTCTGCTGAGCCAGAGCGATGCGATCGTGTCTCAATCACCATCCTGGAGACAGATCAAACAAGGAATCAATACTGAGATAGAAACGATAGTTCAAGGGAGGACAGTTATTCAAGGAAGAATCACAAATTTAGATAGCAGGAATTCAGTTAGAGTTTTTCCTAATGTGATTGAGTACCTCAAAATAACTCCTAATCCTACTGCAGGCTGTAGTGGTACTCTAGTTCGAATACCCCTATACAACTCGACCTGCATGGGCCACCACTAAAAACGTGTCACGACCGCACCCGCCGTGAGGGTACGAGTACGTAACAGCGCCCAGCCTACGCCGCAGTGTCGGCGAGAACGCTGTTCTAGGTCATGAACTATAACTAGCTAACATGTAATACTCTCCAAGGGAGTCCAACACAGAGGTACAACTCAATCACAAACTAAGGTAGAATGTAGCACGAATGGAAATAGATAAGAAACTCCTCAACTGAGGCACAACAGAAGAATAACAATCTCAACATCTACCAGTCCAATATCTCTAAGAATATACAACTCTGGAAATAAAACAACATATACATGAAAAGAGAACAGGCTAAGCTATCTACACTAAGCAAGGGTGCCATCCTCAGTGGCTGCCTGAACCTCCCCAGGGGTCCAGGTCGCGAGTGTCATCTAGGCAAGCTCCAAAGTAAGGGGTGCAGGGTTCCTCATCATCCTCTGTAAAATTTTCAACAGGTCCAGTCAGGACGGGAGCGAGCACAATACATCTCACGCAGATCATAACAGGTTAGAAAATATAAACATGCAAGAGAGTACGATACATAAACTGAAAGAAGATACGATGTAAACAGGGAGAGAACTGTAATAGAAATATCTACTATAAGTAGAGAGCTACCAGTGACTAGTGATTTAGAGTACAAAGTCGACATGTGAACGGCTTGATTTGCACATGGCTATACTAAAGAGGTGTACATGGCTATTCTACTTTGGAATTGTTCACATGACTATTTATACTCCCCCAAGCCCCAATCAATACACAAGGATCCAGACAGGTTATGTTACGCACATGATTTTCACATGAAGCCCATAGATGGGTATACATGAAGTATTCACGAGGCTCAGAGAACTGAGTGCACATGAATTCCACACGAAGGCCCACGAAGGGTACATGAAGTATAGGTTATACAGATTCATGGGAAACACGACCGATCATGATAGCACATGAGAGTACACAAGCAAGCACGAACGAGCATGAAGCACATGATAAACATGGATAACAGGAGAGCGAGGAATACACGATGTACATGAAACACATGGCACAATGTATCCGATGCTCCCGAGGGATAACATCTCAAGCAAGGATCCATATAGTATCAATCCGTGATAATGTCGTGACAGCATCAAATAAGGTAAACTAGAGCAGGAATATAATTCTAAGCAAGTTATGAAATGATCAGAGAATGTACTCGCCTGGTATCTGAATAGTTGTAAAAATGTACTGTCCGAGATGAGGTACCTGGCTCCTAGTTAGAGCAACACAAGTCACAACAAGTCTAAAATGATATAATGAAATCCTACTATGCATTCTACATGATTCTAGGTCAATCTAGACCAAAGTCAACTCTTGGTCAACTTTGGTCAACCCTAGAAGTCAAACTAGGTCAAGCCTAAGCCAAACAAGTCTAACAAGTCTCACTAGGCCTAACCAAGCCTAGGCTAGCACTCACACACAATCTCAAGGTTAACACAAGCTATTAATACACCACAAGTCAAATTAGACTGGCACAACCCAACACCATGTGTATATATTCCATATACACAAGGCTGCACATTAGTACTCCCATAGGCTACACTACAAGGCCATATGCCATAGGCTATGCTACCTAGGCCATGAGCCATATCATATATTAGGCAACACATGTATCAGGTACCATTTACACACATACCAATTATCTCATGCATACATACACATCATCTAACACACAATGCCTCTATATTACATATAGCTACATCAACATACATCAACCTTACACACATTAGATATAGCTATAGAGGGAAAGGGGAAAGAAGAGTAAGGCATGACAAAACATTCTTAGTTGTAATTAAAACTCAAGTTTAAGTTTTCAAGAGCCAATCCAAGTTCAGTTATCAAAACACATTGAAAATCAGAAGTTCACACATCCAAACCCAATGTAAAATGAAATCACAATTATCAGTCTACAAAAAATCAGTTTATGTGTGTGTGTCCTGTGAAGGTGTGTGAAAGACAGTTTTCCTGTGTGTGTGAGTATAGATAGAGGCTTGTAGGTTCTCGTTTTGTGTGTACAATATGCATAGCCATGTGAGGGAAATAACATGTATGTATATATGGATATCTTGTGTGTGTGCTGTGGGTGTGTTCAGAGAGGAGAAAACAGTGTGGCAAATCAGTGAGAAGGGAAGGGCAATAGAAGACAGCCCAACCACCAAATCTCATGTTTGCAACATGGGGATCACATTTCAGTTTTAACCCTCCCATATATATATCAGATTTAACAGTGAAAATAGTCCAAGAACCTATAGAATTTCTCAGTTTTCTAATACATTAAAACATTTCAGATTACTACACAGAAGATGTGTACAACAACTCATGATACACAACCCTATCTCATTGCCCCACTCTATACAACATGGCATTTCCCTGCTGTTCTAGCAGTAGTATCCCCTTCCCTTCACAACTATAATGCACACACAAGGATTACATATAATATATACACTTGAGTGAAGAGTGACATGTGTGTGCACATGTGTGTGTGTGGAGTGTGAGGAAGTAACATAGGCTAGCAGGAATGATGTAAGTGTGATGGTGTGTGTTCAGATTTCTGAGGAAACAATCAAAACAGTGTGACAGTAATAGGAGATCAAATGTGTGTGTGTGTTAGAGACATAGGCATGTGAGTGATAGATAAGTGAGGGACAAACAGTGAAGTGAGTGTAAAACAGTCCTAACTAACTAGGAAACTGAACCAAAACAGTAAAATAGTTCACAATTGAATCTCAGTTTGAAACCATATCCCCAAAGCAGTTAAACTGTCCAACAGTTGTGTCTCTACCAG
>JANAVB010030183.1:0-68675 GCA_029216955.1 Iris pallida | reverse complement strand
TCTGTGGCCGCCAGATTACTGATCAGAAATCAAATACTTTGTCTAAATTCGTGATTCACGTAAGGAGAGAAAGAGAGGGCTGCCAAGGAAAAAAAGGTTGGAGATTGTCGCCCACACGACGTCCAACTCGAGGAAGGAATACGTGCAGAAGATCTTGGGGTCGTCCGCTCGAGATTGCCAGAAATACTTATCTCCTTTTCGCCGCAGGTATAATTCGTGAACCCTAGTTTCCACCTATGAAGGGTTAGAACACGTATTAGATTTTTTAACTTTCTATCGATCAATACGCACACCAAAAAAAGGTCCTGGGAATCCCCATTCCATCAATCCCCTCGGATACATCGGGTATATTATGCTCATGTACTTTATATGTACATCATCTACTCTTTGTGTTCGTATTTATTCATGTATACTCATGTGACATTCATGTACACTCATGATCATGTGAGCCTTCATGTATAACCAGTGTTCATGTGAACGCTATCCATGTGACACACTACTTTCATGTGCAATAACATAACCTGGACAGATCCTTGTGTACTGGTTGGGGCAGGGGGAGTATTTATTGGTTATGTGATCTTCACCATTTTCATGTACAACTCCAAACTATATTTAAGTCATATAACCTAAGCCTATCTAGATAACCAAACATGTCTCTAAATCACGTAGTTAGTTCAGTTTTCTTATCTATATCATGTATATCTATTTCCACTATATCATATTCTTCTTTGTTATAGTCTCTCTACTATTTCTTTACAGCAGTTCATGTATATTATTCTATAGCTTGTTTCATATTTCCTTTCATGTTATGATCTGTATGAGAGATATGTATTCGTTCCTGTCCTGACTGGACCCGTTAAAAATATTATAGATGATGAGGATTGCTGTGATACTTACTATGGAGCAGGCCTAGTTGACACAGGTGACCTCGACCCTTAGCAGGATCCAGTAGTCGCTGAGGACTTGCCATTAGCTTAGTCTAGACTTATCTTATTATCTAGTTTTATGAGACATTTGAGATTGTATTGAGATATTGTTCATGGTGTGATAACACCGAGACTTTCCATTTGTTGTATTTCTCTTGTGGATTTCATATCTATATTTTTTTTGTGCTGATTATCTACCTCTAGTTTTGTGACTGAGATTGTATCCTCTTATGTTTATCCTCCGTTTGGAGAGTATAATATTTTGTGATAGTTGTAATTGTGACCTAGAACAGCGTTCTACTGTCGATACTGCGGCGTAGGCTGGACATACCCACTTCTCATGCCCTTATACTGGGTACGGGTCATGACAAAAGCATAGAATTTTCCACCAAGACTGGCAACTCTACTTGGTCCAAATAAATTCATGTGTAATAATTGTAAGGGTCTTGAAGTACTTACAGCGTTTATGGATTTAAACGACGAACTAGTTGCTTTATTTTTCTCGCAATCAGAATATACCATCTCTCTTTTGAATAAAATTTTAGGTAATCTTTTTACCAAATTCTTCATTGATAGTCTTGATATGGTATCCATATTTGCATGTCTTAGTCTCATGTGTCATAGCTAGCTTTCATCTTTATCTGCTATAAGGCACTTGCCTATATTGTTAGTATTGTCTGATAGATAGAAAAAATAAATGTTGTCCTCCCGTATTCCTTCAGAAACTTTTCCAGTAGTCATATCATATTTGGAACATTTATCTTTCATAAAGTTAATACCATAACTATTATCAGCAAGATGACTAATAACTCTGTGACCAGACAAACGTCTTTTATGACTGTGGAAAGAGGCATACCAACAATACAGTTACCTATTATATAACCTCTTATATTATTTCCGAATGAGAGGTATCATTCTTTTTTCATAGATAGCGTAGTGAATAGATATTTATCACCAATCATGTGTCTCGAACATCCGCTATCGAGAATCCATTTGCTTCTAGCATGAGGGGGTTAGCCCACCTACAAAACGACTAGATATGACCTTTGGTACCTATTTCCTTAAGGGTCCAAAAATGTTAGTTAGTTTTCGATATCTAGGCATATACATTCATGTCTAAAAGTTTTCTAACTCTACAAAACTATGAGATGTATCCATGTGTACGATAGTATGTATATGTAATTGGAGAGCTAGTGTATGGCGTCATATTGTGAACATGATGCGTGTGTGTCTTCCATGGATACTTATAAACAAAAGCATGATTATGTGAAACATTTGATTTATGTGCTTTCTTTGATCGTGTCCTTCTATTGGTATATTTAGTCTATGGACAGGTCTTCGTTTGAGTAACAGGTACAACATATTTGTCCAACCTAATCTCTAACTTTTTAGCGATTGCTATTGCCTCATCATACTTAGCAGAAATAACATCTACCTTCTGTGTGGCTACAAGATATTTCTTCTTCATTAAATCATATAATTCATTCAGCTTTGCATAGTCATGATCTCTTTTCTCAATTCTCAATCATTTTATGAGCATCATGCAAGCTAAACTTAAGAGCTGATATTTCTTCATCTGTGTTACTAATGGAAGGTGTTTCTAGTATATCTTTCAATAGGGATAACAATCTTTCAACTTCAGTCATGTAAGCTTTTATCTCTTTCTGAGACTGCTTATATTTGTCCAACACTTTCTTGTGTTCATCTAATAAGTCATTAAATGTATTAGAAAGTTCATCAAACGTAAAGTCATCGTACAAAGGATTGGTTGTTACCAGATCAAAGGCCATTAAACATATATTTACATAATTATTCTATCTTTCATCTTCTTCTGATTCACTGGCCTCACTTTCATGCTAGATACTAGCTTTTGCATACTTTCGGGATGATAGATTTGTTCTTGAACTTTTGTAGTTACTTTTCTTCTTGGCCATTGGACAATATTTCTTGATGTGCCCTATCTTCTTGCATCCGTAGCATATAGTTTCTTCTTCATTGCTCTATTGGTAATCTTTCTTCTTTCGGTTTGATTTCTCAAACCTCAAAAAAAAAATGAAAGTTCTTTACAAGAAGAGCTTGTTCCTCACCATCAGATTCATCATCATCAGTATCTTCACTTGAGATTCTTTTTGCATGAGCTTTGAAGGCGATAGTTTTATCTTTTGGTAGCTTCTTGAAAGTCATGTAGGTCTAGATCATCATTCATTAGCTTGTCCATGAGTATTTTTAGCGACATAGTGGTGAGATCGTTTCCTTCTATAATCGTAGTAGCTTTTGGGTTCCAGTTCTTAGTCAATCCCCTGAGCACTTTGCGAACCTTTTCATGATTTGAGTAATCCTTGCCCAGGGAAGATAAAAGATTAGTTATAGCAAAAAAAAACGAGTGAACATTTGAGTGATTGATTCATTTGGCTTCATCTTGAAAGCCTCAATCTTGTGTCAACCTACTTATCTTGGATTCCTTTACTTGTGAAGTCCCTTCATGAGTTACCTCAAAAAGTTTTTAAATATCGTGTGATGTGACACATGTGGATACTCTATTGAATTCAGTATTGTCAATAGCACAGAATAATATATTGATAGCTCTTGCATTAAGACTGACTTGTGTCTTTTCTTGGTCTGTATATCTATCATGGGACTCGTCTACAAAGTTACCATCAATTACTATTCTAGGTGGCCTTTTATAACCCTATGACTATAGACCAGAGATCAATGCCAAGTGATTTTAAGAAGAAACTCATTCGTGTTTTCCAGTATGTGTAGTTCAATCCATCAAGTATAGGGGGTCTATTTGTAGACTACCTTTCAAGGGTGAATATTGATTTCACAGTGCCATATGTATATGTATACTCTAGAGTGTTATATTTGAATATAACCTACTCTAGTACCAATTAAACCATTGAGCACCTCTAGAGGGTGGTGAATAGAGTGCATGTCTACAGCGAAATGATAATCACCATTGAAAAATATTTATAGTAGCAATCAAACTAATATGAAGCAAGCAGTATATAAATAAATGAGTAGAGTAAAGCAAACGCAAACACCTATATTTATACTGGTTTTCCTCTGAGAGGACTAGTTCAGTCTCGAGTACTCTAACTCGATGTTGAATCCACTATGCAGTGAAATACAAGCATTGGATCTGAAGTGCTTATAACTCCTTACAATACGTGTTTTTTATCTGAAGAGCACTACTTCACCTGCAAGCCTTAAATCTGAAGGACTTGTCGACTACATGACAGGATGAAAATACAGACATTTCTAAACCATCTAGACAACTCGAACCAACTTATAGATCAAAACGACTGGCACCGGCTTGGCTAGGAGTCGTAAAGGCTTTGATACGAAAGTAAAAAGCTCTGAGGAACTCTTGAATGAATAGAGAAGAGAAGAGATGCTTGAGTGAATTGAATGAAGAGTTTGCCTCTATTTATAGGTTTCTCTATGACAGAACTCGGACAGAGTTCGGATGTTTAACGTTCAAAAATTCGAACATTAAGAACTTGTTTTTCAGGGTGACCAACTCTCTCGGAAACTGGGTCAGGGTGACCAATTTTGGTTCGACTTAGGCCACAACTCGGTCTGAGTTCGGTTGCCTTGGACCAGGTTGGGTCAATGAAGAATTTGATGGGTTTTGGGCTCTTTTAGATAAGTGGTCTAGACTTTGTATACGTGGACTATTTTGATATAGATTGGGTAGGCTTAATTTGATATGGATTTGAAAGCTAAGCCTTGTGCCAATCTCATATGATGTACATTTATTCACAGACTCAATAAAATAGAAAATACAGAATAAATGATAAAAATTATCTTAAGCATCTTTTGAATTTGGCGAAGACTTGATCAGTTGTCAGCATAAAGTATGATCATCGTTTGTACCTGCAGTAGTGTATCTTTTGTTGTATCATAATTAGAGTCAGAGATGGTTATCAAAATCAAGTATAACCATGACCAATGGACCAACAACATCGACTATCATGAGCTGAATAAAGTTACAATTCGAAATAAGTACCCATTACATAGAATAGACGACCTCTTCGATCAACTGTAAGGGGCATTTGTATTTTTAAAGATTGATCTTCGTACAGGCTACCATCAGCTGAAGATCAGACCAGAGGATGTCCGAAAGTCAGCATTCCAAACCAGATACGACACTATGAGTTCTTGGTCATGCCCTTTGGACTGACAAATGCCCATGCCACCTTTATGGACATGATGAACAGTGTCTTCCGACCCTTCTTGGATAAATTTGTGGTCATATTCATCGATGATATCCTGATCTACTCTAAAAGCAAAGAAGACCATGCGAAACATTTGACAGCGATACTACAGACCCTACAGGAAAATTAGCTCTATGCTGATCTAAGAAAATATGAATTTTGGATGAGTAGCGTGTTGTTCCTAGGATACGTTATTTTGGCGGAAGGCGGATACGTTGACCCGAAAAAGATTCAAGCGGTAGTGGATCGAAAACAATCCACTTTGGCTAGAGAGATCCATAGTTTCCTCGGCTTGGCATGTTACTACAGGAAGTTTGTAAAGGATTTTTCGAAATAGGCATCGCTTCTGACTCACATCACTCAGAAGGGAGTAGCATTCGATTGAACTAATGAGTGTGAAGCTAGCTTTCAAGCTCTGAAGCAGTGTCTCGTGATAGCTCCAATTCTTGTACTTTCAAACGGCACCGAGAGATTTTAGATATATAGCAAAGCGTCCGGATTGGGTTTAGGATGTATATTGGCTAAACAAGTGAAGGTGATATCGTATGCCTCTAGAGAGCTTAAGTCGTATGAAAAAAATTTCTAGCACATGATTTGGAATTGGCAGTAATAGATTTTGTACTGAAGTTATGGCGGCATTATTTGTACGGAGTGGCTTGCGAGATCTTCACCGATCATAAGAGCCTAAAGTACATCTTCACTCAGAAGGATCTAAATCTGCAGCAAAGACGTTGGTTAGAACTAATTAAAGATTGTAACATGACAATCGTACACACCCCAAGGAAGGAAAATATAGTGGCGGATGCGTTGAGTCAGAATTTCGTAGGATCAATTATTGTAGCCAGTCAGATATTGGAAGACTTATAGAGCATAGGAATTAAGCTCCAAATTTGTGGTTGGAATGCACAGTTAGCTCAGCTTCAACTTGACCGAGTTTATTGGAAAGAATTAAGACTGCAAAGATGACTGATGAATTCTTAATAAATATTAGCAAAATTATAGAAAAAAGTGAAGCAGGCAACTTCACCAGGCATGAGGATGGCTCGTTGCGACTACAGGAAAGGCTGTGTGTGCCGAAGGATGAGGAACTCCAGAAGAAAATCTTAACAGTGGCTCACTATGCTAAGTATTCATTCACCCTGGAAGTACAAAAATGTATAAACATTTGCGTGTGACATTTTGGTGGCACGGAATGACAAGAAATGTGGCACTTTTTGTCTCACGATGTTTGGATTATCAGCGAGTCAAGACAGAGAGCACTAGAGGCTCGATGGGGAGATGTAAAAACTCGCCATACCAAAATGGAAATGGGACGATATATCAATATATTTTATAGTTGGCTTGCCGACGATCCAGCAAGGAAATGATGCGATTTGAGTCATCGTAGATCGATTAACCAAGTCATCACATTTCATCGTGATCAAAATTTCTTGGAGCGTCAATCGGTTAGCCCAGCTGTACTTAGATAAAATTGTTCGATTACATGGAGTACTAGCCTCAATAGTGTCAGAGCATAATGGAAGATTGTTTCACATTTTTGGTGCAGTTTACAGTCAGCAATGGGAACACAGTTGAAATTCAGTTCTGTATACCAACCATAAATTGATGGCCAGACTGAGAGTGTAAATCAGGTCCTTGAAGAAATGTTACGGCTTTGTGTAATATATTTAAAAACAAGTTGGGGTACTCACTTACCGCTACCAGAATTTGTCTATAATAACAGTCGTCATGCGAGGTTACAGATGGCACCGTATAAAGTAGTATACAGGCAAAAGTTTTGGTCTCTGATTTGCTAGATTGAAGTCAGTGAACGGCAAGTACTTGGTCCGAAAATGGTTGAGCTGATTGTTGATAAGTTCCGCATGATTCGAGAGAAGTTACTTATGGCAGAAAGTCGGCAGAAGAGTTATGCGGATATTCATCAGTGACCGTTGGAATTTATGGTGGGAGTATGTATTTTTGAAACTATCACCGATGCACAGAGTTATGTGATTCAAAACGAAAGGAAAATTAAGTCTGAGATTTGTTGGCCCGTTGAAAATCCTTAAGCGAGTCGGTCCAGTCGCCTATCAGAATGCATTACCACTGGCATTGGCTCAATCGTACGATATTTTCCATATTTCATAACTGCATAAGTATGTGCATAATCCAAGTCACATGGTATACTTCGGTTAGTTAGGGCTGCAAGCTAACTTTTCTTATGTAGAAGAACCTGTGAAAATTTTAGATAGAAAGGATAAAGTTTTACAGAATCGAGTCGTTCCTTTGGTTCGAGTGCTTTGGCGGAATCATTCTGTCAAGGAGTCGACTTGGGAACATGAAGCGGATATACGGGAAAAGTTTCCTCCGTTATTCGATTTAGGTGGACTTTTGTTTGAGTTTTGGGGATAAAACTTTTTGTTAGTGTATTATTAAGTAGTGCCATGTTCCCGTTGTGGAGCACGGATGGGGCTAGCCGCTGAATGGCCGAGTCAAATGAGATTGAGAAAACTATACTTGGAAAAACTTTACCAGGATCGAAGGACAGTGAATTGAGATTCTTTCCTCGTTATGGATTTCACTCTTTAGAAATGGTGCCCAAGATGCAGCAGCGCGTGTATTGGGGAAAGAATTATATATAAGAGTCGCTTGCCAACATACCATAGCCCTGTTGGTTTTCGATGTTGCTTTCGTTGTTGGTTTTGTGTGTATTTTCGTAAATGTTTTCGATGAATGTTTTATGGATTTACTTTCTACGTCGGCACATTCATATCGAATCACTGAGAGAAAAAGGAGTATGCTGAATCATTGTTGGTGCCAATACAGGTGCTAACCAAGTTAATCGGGCTTGACTTTGCATGTAAAACCTATTTTTCTTGACAATTCACCAACAAGTGAGTGGCTTGATCCTTCGACGATCCTTGATCATCACGATTAACAAAGGATGACGTGTTATTACGTATGGTTCTTAATAAAAGATGTCTAGTAAGAACCCAGAAAGATAATGAAAGATAAATTATCACATGGCTAGAATTGTGTTGCAAATCAAATGATACCATGTATTTATGATATCAAATGTTGAACATGTGATACAAAGATCCAACATTGGGCAGTGAGTATATCAGGTTTTGGTTCAAAAGAATGGTAACATAAAATGAATAGTCTCTGGATGGGGCAAATGGGTATGCGAGATGCGATTCAAAGGCAAATTGGCAAAGTGAATGAGAACTATGGACTATGTACTTGAATTATGTTACCATGCATGTTATGTTTCTTGTTAGTTAACTTACATTCACATGTATGGCCATGGACAACTTGAGCACAAGGTATACTTCCTTGAACGGCACTCCGAGGCCACGAAACCGATTCGACCTAGGGTGAACAAAGTGCTGAAGTAGTAGCACAGTTATTCGGAAACCTTCCGGTCGGGCTAGTACCCACCGTTGATGGGGAGTCATTTGACCATGATGTATGAGATGGCTGTAGTCAGTTACCTTCATATAGACAAGTGTCGTAAGCTAACAATGTCTTATGAAGGCAGAGTAAGTATTATTCATAATTGTATAGGGAAGGACATCGATCGTGGGTAAGATTTATCAAATTGGTGAACAATATGAATTGCTTACGATTCCTATCGTTAATATATTTTGTTTATGTTTATATCATTAATATGTGCGGGTTATGTTCCCTATCATATGAATTGTTAATGCACCCTAAGGCAAGATAGCAATATCACAAATCAATAGTGTACTTCACATAATTTACTTCAGTTGATTTATGGTGAGACTGGTTGTGTCCGCTCACCAGCACACGACAATGTGCTGACCCTCATCTCCACAGGTATCGGGAACTTAGTAGAGAATCACAGACGCTGAAGGCTTGTCGTTCGACTCTTTAGAAGCTTTGTAATTTGAAGAAGAAGGCATTTGTTGAAGGTTGTTATTTTTGCTTTTTAATAAAAGGATATGATATATGGAACGAGTGCGTAGGCAAGTACAGCCTATGTCACAGCATCGGCGGTAGTACGCTGTCTAGGTCTCAATATCAATCTCAAATACAACAAAATCATATCTAATTGCTTATTCACAATAACTATTTTATTTATAAATCTAACAATACAACAAAATAATTTTTGGGAACATATCTGCTAAACATTAAATACAAGAACTTTTTACTCTAACTAGAATCTATGTTTGGCCTCCAAGATATCTCTAACTCCACCCGAAGGAACCAAAGCAAGAAAGTAGTCATCAAGAGTCTGTCAACTGGAAAAAAAATCCAGTCAGGATTTGAACAAGTTTACCAAAATACTACACTACACAATATAATATACATAATGAAGGAAACAATAATAAGGAAAATGAACTATATACATGACACGATATGATAAAAAGAGTACAGTTATAACATAAAGGCAACATGACAGTTGACTCAATGGAAGGGAGATGAATGAACAATATAGCCATAAGAGATCACGTGTATTGTGTCTTTTAGAATACCAGTGTTCAACATGTAATTGGGTTAGGAATCAGATAGTCAATACGTAAGGTGTATTGACTAATCAAATATTGTAAGACGGTCCCATGACCGAATAAACTCTGGGCTACACTGGGGTAATACATGTCTACTAGTCGTATTCCCCCACCAGACTAACTCACAAGTACATGTCTAATACGAAAAACATTAACAATACGATAATCATGATAAAATAGAAGTTAGGCATGAACATGTACATTACTATAACAACTCTAACTCTCATGCATAAGCAGTAATCATGATGAATATAGAATGATGACAACAAGAAGTAATAATGAAAAGACGATATAAAGATACATGTAATACAAAATAAACGTAATATAATGTCATAGTGAAACTTGTCTCATTTCCTAGACAAACCGTTTTCATAAGTCAAGGATGAAAGGACTTCCGACCTAGAAGCTATCAACCCAGATCACACCATCGTACCACGAACCATACAGGAAAACCACAAGTCAATTCTAAGATTCTAATTCTAAAATCATAGAATAAGTGGCTAATGGGTTATCCTATCTAATAATACTTAATTCTAAAATAAATCACTTAAAAATCTAATTTACCCTAATAATAATCTAAAATATAACTTAAATAAGGTATTTTGGTCATAGAAAGTTATGTTTCCAATTTTGGAAACCATGGCACACAAATCGAAGCATACCATTGACTAACTAGTCAAACATCACGAACTCAATAATTTGATGATGCATCTTGGTAGATTTCAATGCCATGAGTGCACTGGAATCAACTCTACCTTAAAATCACGATTTAGCCAAAAATTATCGTCGTTATGGCTAACCGTGACCAAATCGGTGATTTACCGATCAAATCTGAGTTCAACGTAATAAATAAAATAATAAACGAATCTTTAAATTTTTAGAAAAAATTATTTGTCGTAGATCGTCGTGTCAGCTTTCCAAAACATCAAACGGATTGATAATCGGAGTCCGAGATCTCCCGAATCTCGAAAACCGTGCGACGTATCGAGTTTTAGACTACCGACACTTAAACAAATCTCCAGAAATTCAAAAATAAATATCAGTAATTAAAATATATTCTAAAAGCTGACCTCGAGATGATTCTAATAAAAGAACGGCACACGAAAACGAGATCGGGGCCATCAGCAATCGCTCCGTGAAGTCGAAAGTCTCGAAAAATTAGGGTTTTTGGAATTCTATATATATATTACGTTGTGGGTTGTAAGAAGAAAACACTCAGGATTCACTCTATATCTACCCAGAACAATACTTTGTTGATTGATAAGGCACATATCCAAGCTTATGCAGTTGAGTATTACTCAGCTTTATTTCAGAGAGGAGATATTAAAGAAGATGAAGAATTGCTTTCAGTTATACCCTGTTTAGTCGGGGATCGTGGGAATGACTCTCTCATTGCGTTGCCATCCAAGGAAGAGCTCTTTACAATGATTAAATCGTTGGACATGACCAGTGCCACTGGTCCTGATGGTTTTACTCCTAAATTCTTCCTTAGCAGTTGGGAGATCATAGGTGACGACGTTACAGAAGCGGTGGGGATGTTCTTTGACGGATTCTCGTTACCTAGAGCCATTACAAATACATCATTGGTTTTGATCCCTAAGACGAAGCAGCCGAAATATTTTTCGGATTACCGCCCTATCAGTTTGTGCTCGGTGCTGAACAAGATCATTTCGAAGACTCTAGCTCTCCGGTTGGCTCCTTTGTTGCCCAGTCTCATTTCTCCTAAACAGAGCGGGTTTGTTCGTGGTCGAGAAATAGTCGATAACATTGTTCTTGCACAGGAGATTGTGGTGAAAATGAACAAGAAGCATTGAGGAGGCAATATAGCTATTAAGCTTGATATGATGACGGCTAATGATTCTTTTAGATTGGAGATTTTTGCTGAAAGTACTGCAGAAATTTGGGTTCCATAATAAGTGGGTGGATATGATGCCTCATCTACAAAACAATGTATGGTTTTCTCCCCTAATCAATGGTGAATCAGCTGGTTATTTTTAGGCTTTTCATGGTGTTCGACAGGGTGATCCCTTGTCCCCTGCTCTGTTCATCCTTGCGGCAGAGGCTCTATCTAGAAGTTTAACGTTGTTGCCCGCGACGGAGGGATTCACTCCTTTCATATCGCCTAGGGGTTGCATACCTATAATGCATTTGTCTTACGCTGATGATGTGCTACTCTTCTCGGCAGGAGATCTAAGATCTATCACATTGATACAAGACACTTTAAGAAGGTACGAGGATGCATCAGGGCAAAAAGTTAATGCGGCTAAGACTTCCCTTTATGTCTCGACAAACACAACACCTGAATGGGTTGCTGAGTTAGCTGATCGCACTGGGTTTTCCATTAGCTCACCTCCTTTTACATATTTGGGATGTCCTATGGCTGCTGGACATCAGAACTCTGGTATGTACGAAAAATTAATCAACAAAATTAGGGCGAAAGTTGAAGGCTGGCATAACAAGCTATTGTCGCCTGGGGGGAAGTTGGTGTTGATTAAGTCGGTGCTTAGTTCAATACCAGTGTACATGTTAGCCGCCTGTAATCCTCCTATCTCAGTGTTGAAGCGAATTGAAGCTATTTTCAGTAATTTTTTCTGGGGATCGATCCAGGGGGTACCCAAACGAAGATGGTTGGGATGGGAGTCCATTGCTAGAATGAAGTCGGAGGGAGGGCTTGGCATTAAGAGATTGGAAGACATTATGAAGGCTTTTTCTATCAAGTTATGGTGGAAATTTCGAACTCAAGATAGCCTATGGGTGCATTTCTTCTTGCAGAAATATTGCTCTCAGTTACACCCGAGTGCAGTACGGATTACATCCAATGCGTCTCATGTTTGGAAAAGACTCCTATCGGGAAGGGAGATGGCTGATCAATACATATTACAGGATGCTGCGGTCCTACATTAGCGTCGAACTTCAGGTAGATTTACCTTAGCTTCGGCATGGGATGTCTCTAGAACGCAGTGGCCTTTAGCTCCTTCTTTCATCCATATTTGGGGGACCTGCATTCCGTACAAATGGTCAATACTGTTATGGCGTGTACTGCATAACAAAATCCCAACTGATGAGCAGATTATGAAGATAGGATTTAGTATGGCGTCTCAGTGCCATTACTGCGAGAACAGTTCTATTGAAACTACAGAGCACATCTTCAACTCGGGGGAGTTAGCCAAGGAAATCTGGGCGGTTATGCAAGGTGTGTTTCACATCAAGGGTGGTGGTCGAACATTGATCCAGCGGATGAAGAGGTGGTGGCCTGGAGGAAAGCTGCATCAAAAACAGATTGGAGTAGGGGCTATCATATGGGTTTTGTGGAAAAATCGTAATAAATGGCGATATGAAGGATATAGGTACTCCTCTTTCATGCTTGTGAAGGAGATTCATAGGCAGGTTGCTAAAGCTACTGTTAAGTGTTCGCATTAGTTTTCCTAGATTTGGTTTTTGGATTATCACCATCTTTGTGGTGACTTTTGTAACCTGAGTTGGTCCTCCTCTAATATTCAATAAAATCCTAGTGTTTCATTAAATATATATATATATATATATATATATATATATATATGAGAGAGAGGTAGTTACGGTAGCTGGTCGTCGACTGGTCGTCGACAGGGGTGGGCCCGTCCTGGGTGGGTGAGTGGGTAATTAATTATTAATTGCAGAGAATCATTTAAAAATTATTTTAACTCAAAATAAATTCAAATAAATTACAAAAAAATCAAGAAAAACCCAAAAAAATTATAAAATATATCTAGGTGGCTAGAGCCTAAATAAAAAGTTTGGTCTCAAAATATCATTGTGTGACCCCGTAGTAAATCTCAAAAATAAATTCTATGGATTTTAATTATCTAGAAATTCCTAAAAATTCCAGAACAATCCTAGAATATTCTAGAAAATATTTCTAGTCATCTAGAGCTCAAATAAAAATATTTTGCTTTAAAATACCCCCAAATGACCTTACAGTAAATCCTAAAAGTGCTTAAAAATAATAAACCCTTAAATATTAAATACCTAAAAATATCCAAAAATTACAGAAAAATATAAAATAGCTAAATAATACATATATATATATATATATATATGTATTATTTAGCTAAATTATAGCTAAATAATACATACATACATATATATATATATATATATATATATATATATATATATATATATATATATATATATATATATATATATATATATATATAAGCTATCTAGAGGTCATATGACCTTAATATGGTCATAGCTCACCTACAAGCTTCGACATGACTCCCAATGATCATAAAATTAATCATAAAAAAAATACGGAAAGTGTGCTTACAAATCTACCTACCTTAAAAAAAATTCGTCCACGAAATTTCAAAGAATACGACTAGGCACGACTAAGAATATAATCAAGAAATGATAGGATTAACGCTCAAAATAGGTCAGGCATAATCGTGGGTTGAATTGAAAGCTCAAAAAAAGATACGGTTAGACACGATCAAAATATAGTCAAAAGGGTTAGTCAAAATCTAGGCTTGGTTAATAATATAATCAAAATAAGATTTGCTCAACAAGAAAAGTCATTAGGCACGATTGACTATTAACCAAAATCATTCGGGCATGATTATAAAATCAAAATCTAGAAAAAGATGTAAATTGGCATGATCGAAATATAACTAAAGTAGTCTAGTCATGATCAAGATCGTTTAAGAATGATCAAAATTGAAATCATTTCAGCACGATCCGTTAGATACGATCATAGATCCAAAATCTAAATATAATTATGAATATAGTGGAATAGAATCAAAATATAGAAATCAATTCTAAATGATTAGAAGGAAGAAACTAAATGATGATTTTCGAATAGGAAAGATAGAAAAGAAAGAACTATCAGTTTATTGAGGATATGATAAAAAAAAGGATATTGAATCAATTTGGAGTGCGAGTGCAAGTTTTGCGGATCATGAAAAATAATAGTCATATGCCAATAAAAGATATAGCCTCTATGTTATTCGAAAACCGCACGAATATTTGAAGTTGTTTCACCGAGAATCTATGCTTTGCTAGTGTACATCTGGCTGCAATAAACTCTTAGTTTTATGACTCAAATATGATATGGTATCGAATATTCTATTAACTTTATCCAATATTGACATAAACACTCAAAGATCAAATAGGGCAACATGTACATAGTTTTAATAATATTCAATAACCTACGCTTACTTGAAATTATTTCAACTTAGGGGTCATGCCTTGCCAGTGCGCAGCTGGCTGCATTGAACCCACGATCTCCATAATTCAAATAAATGGTGACAGAGCGCATCTACCTTGCCATTGTAAGTTATCGAAAATTATTACAGCTATATCCAAAAAAAATTCAAAGGAGCTTCTAGAAATTCAAACAAGTTCTAAGTTGATCGCGATAGAAAAAAGTGCTAGTATCTGTCCTTGAAGTGAAAGTATCAATTTTGAAAATCAAACAATCGATTAGGTATCATTTTTTTTGAAAATTAAATGATCGAAAAATGAACAACAATGACTTTGAATTAAATATATGGATAATCGAATCACGTTAGGCTCAAAACTCAATAGCTAAAAATAGAATATCGACTTCTTATAAAAATAATTACTTAGGGTCGATGGAAAATAAATAAGCAATACAGACCTTACGATATGACGATGTTTAGAGAAGGCAGAAAATAAAATTGCACAATTGATCAAGATTAGGAATTAAATCCTAGGAAGTCCTAATTTACCAAGAGAATCGTCTACCCAACTTTGCTTATACCATTGTATTAAAATACAATAGTATATCATCCTAAGAAAATTCTCAAATTATCTAATAGGGTTTAGAATTTAATAAATTCCTACTTAAATCATATGGCCTATGTAGCAACCTTTACTACACAACAATCAATTGAATAAGGGCCTCCTAATCCTAGTCATTCTCTTAAAATCAATCCTAATTGTGAATGAGCACTTCCTAATCGCATGCTGGCAGTAGTATGACTAATATAGGTATTACCACGAGTTAGCAATCTTTTGCAAAAATAGACCTACATGGGCCACCAAAAAACTTGTCACGACCTGTACCCGCTTTTCGGGATACGAGTGCATGGGCACTTCCAGCCTACGCCGCAACATTGGCAGTAGTACGTTGTCTAGGTCTCAATATCAATCTCAAATACAACAAAATCATATCTAATTGCTTATTCACAATAATTATTTTATTTACAAATCCAATAATACAATAAAATGATTTTGGGAATAAATCTGCTAAACATTAAATATAAAAACTTTTTGCTCTAACTAGAATCTATGTTCGGGCTCAAAGATATCTCTAACTCCACCCGAAGGAACCAAAGCAAGAGAGTAGTCATCAAGAGTCTATCAACTGGAAAAAAATATCCAGTCAGGATTTGAACAAGTTCACCATAACACTACACTACACAATATAATATATATGCATGAAGGAACCAATAATAAAAAACAAACTATATGCAAGACACGATATGATAAAAAGAGTATAGTTATAACATAAAGGCAACATGACAGCCGACTCAAGGGAAGGGAAATGAATGAACAATATAGCCACAAGAGATCACGTGTACTGTGTGTTTTAGAATACAAATGTTCAACATGTGGTTGGGTTAAGAATCGGACAGTCAACACGTAAGGTGTATTAACTAAACAAAAATTGTAAGACAGTCCCATAACCGAATAAACTCTGGGCTATACTGGGGTACCGCATGTCTACTAGTCATATTCTTCCACCCGACAAACTCACAAGTACATGTCAACACGATAAACATAAACAATACGATAAACGATCACAATAAACTAGAAGTTAGACATGATCATGTACATTACAATAAAAAATCTAACTCTCGTGCACAAGTAGTAACCATGATGAATCTAGAATGATGACAACAAGAAGTAATAATGAAAAGACGATATAAAGATGCATACAGTACAAAATAAATATAATGTCATAGTGAAACTCACCTAATTTCCTAGACAAACAATTTTCACAAGTCAAGGATGAAAGAAACTCTGACCTAGAAGCTATCAACCTATATCACACAATCGTATCATGAACCGTGCACGAAAACTACAAGTCAATTCTAAGATTCTAATTCTAAAATCATGGAATAAGTGGCTAATGGGTTATCCTATCAAATAATACTTAATTCTAAAATAAATCACTTCAAATTTTGATTTAATCTAATAATAATCTAAAGTATAACTTAAATAAGAAATTTTGGCCATAGAAAGTTATGTTTCTAATTTGGAAACCATGGCACGCAAATCGAGGCATACCGTTAACTAACTAGTAAAATGTCACGAACTCAATAATTTGATGGTGCATCTTGGTAGATTTCAGCACCACGAGTGCATCGAAATTGATCTTGCATAAAATCATGATTTGGTCAAAAGTTATCGCCATTATGGCTAACCGTGACTAAATCGGTGATTTATCGATCAAATCTGAGTTCAACGTAATAAATAAAATAATAAACAGAATTTTAAATTTCTGGAAAAAATTATATGTAGTATATCATCGTGCCATCTTTCCAAAACGTCAAACGGATCACGAATCGGAGTTGGGGATCTCCCGAAATCTCAAAAACCGTACGATGTATCGAGTTTTGGACAACCGACACTCAAATAAATCTCCAGAAATTCAAAAATAAAATATCAGTAATTAAAATATATATTCTAAAATCTAACCTCGAGACGATTCCTAAAAAATAGCATACTAAAACGAGGTCGAGGCTGTTCGCAATCGCTCCGTGAAGTCAGAAGTCTCGAAGGATCAATCTCCTCAAAAATCGGCCAAAGGAAAATATGGTTTTTGGAATTCTGTATATATATATATATATATATATATATATATATATATATATATATATATATATATATATATATATATATATTGAGAGAGAGGCAGTTACGGTAGCTGGGCGCTAACAGGTGGGCCCGTCCTGGGTGGGTGAGTGGATAATTAATTATTAATTGCAAAAAATTATTTAAAAATTATTTTAACTCAAAATAAATTCAAAAAAATCCTACAAAATTCCCAAAAAAAATTCTATAAAATATATCTAGGTGTCTAGAGCCAAAATTAAAAAGTCTGGTCTCAAAATATCATCGTATGACCCCAAAGTAAATTCCAAAATAAGTTCTATATGTTTTAATTATCTAAAAATAAAAAATTTAGAAAAATCTTAAAAAATTCTAGAATATTCTAAAAAAAATTCTATTCATCTAGAGCTCAAATAAAAATATTTTGTCCCGAAATACCCCCGATTGATCTTACAGTAAATCTTGAAAGTGCTTAAAAATAATAAACCCTTAAATATTAAATACCTAAAAATATCCAAAACTTATAGAAAAATATAAAATAACTGAATAATACATATATAAGCTATCTAAAGGTTATATGACCTTAATATGGTCATAGCTCATCTACAAGATTCGACATGACTCCCAATGATCATAAAATTATTCATAATCAAATAAAATAAAAAAAATTAAAATTCAGTAAGTGGGCTTACAGTATCTAATCTCCATATTCTGCAAGTTGTAAGCCAAGTTTGGCATTTCATCTCGGCTATTTGAGAGCCTTTTGTTTTTCGCTACAAAGTTATCAATAAAAGAATTTATTTCATATCACATATATGTTATTCAATCTCTTTGTGAATCGGTTGTGAATTCTATGCAAAAATGTCTCTTTTATAAAATGAGTATGAGCACGCCTTGTACAAGTGCAACTCCAGACTTGTACGACATCACATCCATGCGAAGACGATCGATTCGGCGTGAATCAAAGCGAGAACGAACGATTCCGTGAATCATGGAATGACAATTACACGATGTATCATCACTGACTACAATATCTACTTGCCTAGGGTTTAGCTTTCCAAGCCTAACTTCTACTCCATCACCAAGGGGCATTCAGAAATCGCACCCAAAATCTCAAGATCTAGCTCTTAGGGTTAAGGTTCAAGCTTGAGGAAAGAAAAATGGAGAGTGGAAATGAAGACGAAGAAGAAAGATCAGAAGAGAGAGAGAGAGAAAAAAAATAGGGATTTCAAATGACGCTTGGCCCTTGATCATGCCAAGTCGTCAATCCATGCCTCCCATATTAAATCCCAGTCGAACAACAAAAAACCAAAGGGCCAATAGACAATAGACTGGGTCCAAATTAGCAAGCTGACTGGACAAGTTAGGGTCAAATGGTATACCGATAGTATAATACGGTATACCAGCAGTATACCAGTCCGATACTAAAATCTCAATTTTAGGGAATTTTGGATATTACGGGTCTATGGCAATATCAATAGGTACTCTACAAGTAAAGGATAGTCTCATGCATAATTATCTTGTCATAAAACAAATAAACCATATTGCATAAGTCGGTTAATCAGTTTATCAATTCAGGCTTTAACGGCTACATTACCTACACAGTAACCTGTGTTATAACATAGACTAGTATTCTATCATTGAAGTAGTGAGCTATACCTACACCAAACAAGGATAAGGGGTGTTATACTACTCCGTAATGAAGTACTATTCCATGCAATGGTCAGGTACGAAGATACTCAGTCAGTCGGACTAACAGACCGACTTATGGCTTCACCGAACTACCACAAGAAATCCAATAACAATATGCTAATCAAGATACACAAGTCTACTAGTAGATATGGGTACGAGCAATACGTGCAAGATACAGTATCGATACAGGATACATGAACATAAAATACAGGAATAGTATACTAACAAATATGTATATCGGGAACGATGAGTGACAGGGACTATTTAATATTTTATGGAATTGATTGAGGCATCGACTCGCTAGTCACATATATGCTTATTGTCCACATGGGTATTTGGAAACTCCTGGCACAGCTAACTAAATTATCGGCTTATCACCTAGATTATCAGATAAAGTCCATAAGACTTGATAATACTAGAGAATTCATATCAAAGACATTTGATGACTATTGTATGTCCCTTAAAGTGGTCTTGTAGAAGCATTTATTAAGTGTGTCAAGTCGATCGCTTGGACTTCAGTAATGCACACCAAACTTTCTCTTTCTACTTGGGGCTATACATTACTTCAAGCATACATGTCGGTCCGTCTGAGTCCCATTGTTACCCAAACCTATTTGGTGTTACAGTTGGTTATCGAGTACGAACCAGGCGTTTCATCTTTATCTATGTTGGGGGTTCAACCTATATGTCCGTTGCAATGTCGTAATATACTAAAATGGATCCTTATAGAAAGATGGGAATCGATGTCAGTTATGATTCACCATCAATTATTCATTATTAGATATCTTGTCATGAAATCCCTTTATCGCAATATTTATGAATTGTCACTTTAGTGAGGTAGTCTTCCCATCCTTAACAGAAGACAAGAACGTCAATGTTCCTGAAGAATGGTGTGAATTAATATAGTATGTGCCCACTATCTCATCTCGACCCCCTTACCACAAAATATGATATTGAAGTTCGGGGGATCCTAGATCTTCATATGATAACATAAAATATACCGAACTTATTTATTGTTACGCCTCAGTCCCAAAGTACGTGGGCGCAGCATGTAACTATGCCAACTGGCGTGCATACTTAGGCTACTCTAATATATGGAACATATGATGCATACTTATGTTGTAATTGAGCTCCATCTCATAAGTTAACAATTGGTCACATATCTACAGTAATGATCTCATACATACCATAAGTGTACTAACCAAGTATTAAGCAGAAAGAGTATATAACTGAAGGAAACGATAGTTTGAGAGTGATAATAGTCAGGTGGAAAAAAATCTACTACCAAATGACTATTATTAACTAAAAGCATAAAAATAGTCTAGTACATCATGAAATGAAAAAGAAATGTAAGAAAATAGATAATCCATCCAGTAGGAATCATGGAAACTCTGAAGGCAAGACCTCCTCGTCTACGTCCATAAGTGCAGAATCAGGGTCAGGTCTGTACACCTATGGATATCCTGATCATCTAGTCCTAGAAGGAAACCAGGTCCTCGGAGGGACGTAGCAAGATACAAATAACATGTTATACACATATTGTACAATAAATAAATACAATATGGTGTTTCTAACCTCCTAAGTAAAAATTTAGAGGACAATGTTCAATATATGGACAGATGCAGGCTCATGATATATACATATACTGCAAGCAGTCATCTGTATTCGGGCATAACGTTCAGCGAACGACAAAGGGTGACATGATATCAAACTCATAAAGTCCCATAGTTCCCTCCGGATCCTATGGTTTACCAATTTGGGTATACGCCTAGTGACTATCCTCCCCCTCAATCCCCATACTGACCAAGTCGTACCATAACATGTCCAGTTTGTAACTGCTTGAGTCTCCAATGCCCTATTTATAGCAGTTACATTTCTAATCGTCACATGTCCCGTACGTATCAATAGTTAGTCGAGTACGATAGTCCATGCCCCTAACATGAGTCTCATATATGTGTCATGTGTGTATCATGGACAAGGAGATATAAAAATATTCCACTAATATAGGATAGTCATCTAGCAACTAAGTCAACATGCATAAGAGAAATAAAAAACAAGTGGATCGATGAACTCCATCAATCGCACCCAAGTCTAGCTTGGACGCTCAGTGTATATCATAAGTACTAAAGAAAAAGGTAACAAACATCTAACATGCTGTAATAAATATAATTAGACAGAAATCAAAGCAGGGTATACTTTCCTGGTGCCCGGGAAGAGTCTAGACGTCATTTGGGTAGCGAACTCGTCAAGTCTGAAGCAACATAAAAAGTGTAAATAATGGACAACTCCATATGCTAAAACAAATACCACTAACGCATCCAGAATGAATAAGATAACTAGAAAGGCCTATACATAAGTCCAATTTAGACACATGGGCAAAAATGATAATTTTGGATCAAAATGGGATCCGCCGGTGGCCCATTTGTACCAAAAAATGTGCCAGAACTAAAGTTTTCAAATTCAGCAAGCTATAAGTCTAAAACACTAGAACGAAAATAAGAATCCAACTGTATGTCCAAAATTGGATTTCTATGAGCTGAACTCAAATCGTCTGTCGAATCGGATTATGGGACCGCAAAATGGTAATTTTATCAACAGTCTCAGAATTCGACAGAACTTGTGTCATATGACAAGTCAGATATTGCAGTCTTATGGCGCAAGTTTTGTTGCGATACGGCGAGTGCACAGAAGTAATTATAATTTTCTGAAAAACCTCGATACGATAATTTTTATGAATACGGGTGAAATTTGTCGCGCACACGCGACCAATTCGAATTTCATCAAAACTCATATGTCGGGATAGACCGTGCACGCCTTTCGGTACAAATGGTTCGAGCCAGGGTTGTCCGGTTTGTCGAGACAGACCCCAATTCAAAGAAATTCTAAGTATTAAAGTCCTCCACAGAGCCAACTTTGGCTCTGGTTTTAACCTGTTTATAGATTGATTTAGGTTCTATAACTTGGCACAGTTTTAAACAAGTTAACTAAGAGTGCAAGAGTGTAAGTGGCAATAGATTTCGTTGAACGAGCAATAAATTATGCTAGTTCAAACTCTGGAAAAAATAACTGGATTCTGAATTCAGAAAGGTAACCTTTTTTTCCTAAATTAAGAACCAAATTTTAGCTCATATTGAATAGTAATAAATTAAAACAATTATTGGGTATTGAAGTTGGTTATATAGGCTAGACATATGTGAAATCAAAACTGAGTTTGATTGAGGGATTGAGAAGTTATTCAACTCCCAAAAGGGTTTCATGAACTCAGTTTACAACTAAATTCGACCAAATAGTCCATTTTTTTCTGGGTTTTCAACTATAAATTTAATTAAATTCTAGTCAAAATTTATTGCTCCAAATTATATCGAAACTAAGGGGGTTAACTAGGGTGTGCGCCTGAGAAGTTGGATGACGTATGCTTGTTCGAGGAGGAAGAACGGAGTCCTTGAAAATGGCTCGGCAGGGATGGTTTTTGCAGCACACTCGTCGATTTGGACGTGGTTGGCGACTTCATACGCCACGTACACACGTCGGGAATAGTCGTGAGGTTGACGAGCTGCTCAGGGGGGTCGAGGCACACAGTTTGGGTTTTTCGGCGTGGCTCGACATTGACGGGGTTCTTGGCGGGAGTTCGTTTGAGGGTGGCAGTGGTTGTCAGGTTGCTTGGGATTGATAAAGATAGAAAGAGGAAGAGAATTTATAGAGTAGTAGTAACTAGAGAGGATGGGATAGAGGAACGTTGGAGGAGGGGAAACGTGGGCGTGGGGGTCGGTTGGAGAATAGTAGTAGTTCCCATTCTCCCATGGGAGTCGGGGTAAGGGAGTACTGTAGCAAAGCTACAGTACATTATTTGGGTTTTAGTTAGGTGGGTTTGGGTTTTAGGTAAGTGGGTTTTGGTTTAGGGGCTGTTAGGCTAGGATTTTGGGCTTGGGTGTTCATATTCTACCCAACTAATAAAAATTTGCTCCTCGAAATTAAACTAAAGCACGATTTGAAAGACAAGGTAATTAATGTTGAAAAATGCCAAGTAATTCAAGTTGTACCTTGATCCTCGAAGTGATGGAAAACGGTTACGTATGTCGTCTTCGCGCTCCCAAGTGGACTCTCTTAACGAGTGATGCTTCTACGACACACAAACCAAAGGAATTGTATAATTCCTTAAAACCTTCACGCTCATGTCTAGATTTTTATAGACTGCTCTCGATATGATAAGCTTGGCCCTACTATAATCCAAAACATGGTTGTTATCTGCTACATATCGTCTCAGCTATGATATGTGAAACACATCGTGGACTCCCTCAAGTAAAGGTGGCAATGCCAATCTGTAGGCAATATCTCCAACATGCCCCAATATATCGAATGGTCCAATATACCTTGGACTCAACTTCCTTCGCCTGCTAAAGCGAATGGTGCCTCGTGTTGGTGATGTCCTCAAGAACACATGATCACCTTCCTTAACTCCAAAGGCCAACGATGAAGATTTGTCGACTACTTATGTCTGTCTTGTGCTGCTCGAAGATGATGGAACTGGGGATTCCCAGGACCCTTACTTCGGTGTGCATATTGATCGATAGAAAGTTAAACGGATTTAATACGTGTTCTAACCCTTCATAGGCGAAAACTAGGGTTCACGAATTATAGCTGCGGTGGGAAGAAGGCAAGTAGTTCCTGGCAATCTTAAGCGGACGACCCCAAGATCTTCTACATGTATTCCTTCCTCGAGTTGGACGTCGTGTGGGCGACGATCTCCCAACCTTTTCTTCTCCTTGGCAGCCCTTTCTTTCTCTCCTTACGTGAATCACGAATTTAGAGAAAACTTTATATTTCTTATCAGACATTTGGCGGCCAGAGAATAAAGGATATATATAGGCTACGGCAGGGACCAAGAGGAAAAATTAGGGTTAGGCCTTCTAAAGGATCTGGATATCCCGTGTTCATCCCGAACACACAATCCAGGCCCATTAACAATAGCTCGGTCCACTAATGAGCTATTGTTGCACTACCTCCCTAATCCCAAATTATGTTTGTGGGCTCATTTTATTATATGCTTGTTTGGCTCCCCATGTTAAGATATCGAATGTCCGTCGATCAAATTAAGTTACTAACAACTATATTGATTCGACATCTTTTATCCTTAAGTAGTACCGTTCAACTTTTATCCTTGTGAGCTCCTTAAGGGGACATCATCAAACCGATGTATCGGGACATGGATTACTTTTATAATTAACAGCCCATCATACATACAATGTTATTACCCAATTCATGGAGGTTGTTGACCCATAACGAATTTTACTCTTTCATGAGTCAAAGTAATGCACACAGCATATACATGTCTGTTATTACATCCGGATTAATAGCACAAGCATCCATAATAACAGAGGTGTTTATTCTCTTATGTAGTCAGTACAAAAAGAACAACCTCAAGTAGTCTTGTTCAATACATACAAAGTGTACTATTGTAAACCTATAGTCAAGATAGACTAATACCATATTACACTACAACCTTTCCAATAGATTGTCCAAGTCCATCTAGGTTGTGAACTATTTATATATTTCATAGGGAACTGATAATATAATCTTCTGTGTGACACCACACACCATATTATCTACAATATAGAATATCAAACACTTGCATTAACACTTGCAACAAATACAATATACAAACATTTGCCCATATGATTCTCATTCAAAATTTAAGAAAATAAAGTTACTACAAAAGTGATATTTTTAGTATATAACCCTAACAAAAGATGCCCTGAATCAGCTTTACCTTCTTAACTGTACTAACTACCAGCTTTGGTCCCATTATCTGACGCTCTCCTATGTTACTACAACAAACTAGGGACCTACATTTCCTACCATTCAATGCTTCAAATGGAGCCATTTGAATACTCGCTTGATAGTTGTTGTTGTAGAAAAACCCTACCAAGTGCAGGTGATCTTCCCAAGAACCTCAGAAATCTAACATACATGCTCTCAACAGATCTACCAACGTCAGAATAGTATGTTGTGACTGACCATCAGTTTGAAGATGATAAGCCGTGATGAACTTCAGATGTATCCCTAGGCTCTCCTACATACTTCTTTAGAAATAGAACATGAACCTCGAGTCTCGACCTGACACAATGTTAACCGGTATACCATGCAGCTTCATAATATGCCTCATGTACATATCTACCAGAACTTCAGTAGATTATCCAACTCTGAATACAAGAAATAAGATGACTTGGAAAGTCGGTCAACAATTACCCAAACTGTATGACATCTACTAGGACTCCTTGGAAGTCTCATCACAAAATCTATTGTAATATGCTCCCACTTCCATTCAGGAATCGGAAGCGGTTGCAACGACCCTGCTGAGCTCTGATGTTCAGCCATGACTTGCTGACACACCAAGTACTTTTCCATTAAATAGGCTATCTTCCACTTCATACCATGCCACCAGAAGTGTTATCGCAGGTCTCGATACATCTTCGTGCCTCCAGGATGAATAGAATAGATAGAACTATGATCCTCTGCCATCAGCTATTGTCTGAGATCTCCATTTGGAACATATAAACTATCACCACATCTTAATGTTCCATCTTTTTGGATCCTCAGTCATATCATCTCTCTAGCTTCTTTCTTTTTCCTAAGCCTTCGAAACCTGGCAAAGCTGCCTTAATCCTCTCAACTAATGATGACTGCACTTGTAGACTGGCTAGCTGTCCATCTGCTTCGGGTAGTATAATCTCTATACCAAACTTCTCCAAATCCTCTAGGATCTTCCTTTGAGTCGTCAAGAAATAAGCCATAGGCTTTCAGCTCAACGCATCAGCTACTATGTTACCCTTGCTTGGATGGTAATATAGCTCGATCTCGAAGTCCTTCATCAACTCTAGCCAATGTATTTACCTCATATTTAGCTATTTCAGAGTAAAGACATATTTCAAGCTCGTATGGTCAGCAAATATCATAACAGCTAACTCCAAATCGTGCGTGGGATTGTTTTTCTCATGAGTCCTCATCTATCTCGATGCATATGCCCCAACCTTTCTATGTTGCATTAGAACACATCCTAATATGCTCCCAAACGCATCGCTATATATCACAAAGCCTCCAGATCCCTTGGAAAGAGTCAAGATAGGTGTCATTGTCAACCGCTTCTTCATCTTATCGAATTTAGCCTGACACTCCTCACTCCAAATAAACTCCTGATCCTTACGCGTCAAACACATCATAGGCTCGCAATCCTCGAAAAGTTTTCCACGAATCTCTGCTAGTGTGCGACAAGTTTAAAGAAACTCCTAACTTCCGTAACGAAAGTAGCTATAGGCCATGTCTCAACTACGGTGATCTTCTCCGGTCAACTAATAGTCCATCACCTGTAATTACATGGCCAAAAAAGGATACTTTTTTCAAGCAAAACTCACACTGGCTGAGTTTTGCATAAAGTCTCTCCCTCCTCAATATCCCGAGTACGATCATGAGGTACTCCTTATGCTCCCCGTGGCTCTTGGAATACACCAAGATGTCATCAATAAATATCACCACGAACTTATCCAAATATTAATGGGAAACCTTATTTAGCTGGCGTATTGGTTTTACCAAACGGCATCACTAGAAACTCATATTGCTCACATCTCGTCCGGAAAGTGTTTTTGGAATGTCCTCTTTTCTAACCTTTATTTGATGGTAGCCGGACCTGAGATTGATCTTCGAGAACACCCGTGCTCCACTTAGATGATCAAACAAGTCATCTATACATGGCAGAGGGTAACTTGTTCTTTACCGTTTCCTTGGCTCAGAACCAGAATACTGACAAGTAGGAATGGACCAGGCCAGCTACGTATACCAAAGTACTTCAGTACCCTGAAATACGATCAAAGCTGTAGACGTAGGGGTTACTGCTACAAGCCAACAGTCAATTCTAGGTCAAGCAAATTAGATATCTCAATCATAGGCAATTAAGTAAGTACAAGAATATGATTATCAGGCATATAAGACAATAAAGCATCTCAAACTATAATATATATAGATGATCATAAAGCTAGTAATGCAAAATAAAGAACTACCAAGAGTATAAGTCATACATGATCAGCCCTAGCTGTAGTCTAGAAAATATACAAATCATGTCCTAGCTCGTAGGCCAAATGTCAAGTCCAAAACATGAGCTAAACACGTGCTCGGTGGCTAAATTTCATAAAAGTCTATATAAATAAGAGCGGGTAAGAGAAAGAATACCCACTCAGGCACCCTGGTGCTCTGGGTGGTCACCATCGAGTGGAAGGTCCGGTAGATCCTTGGGCTCCACTACCAAATCTGGCCAAACAAAACCAGTGGGGTCAGACCCCGATAGTAAGTACCACAAAGAAAGCCAAACTATGAACTAAAGCCAGCATGCAATCATAACCATACTAAAGTAAAAATAGTAAAATTAGGCAGAATAATGTAAAGGTACCACATGATATTCTTGTTATTCTTTTATATTAGCATGTACATGTTTATATGTTTCTAGGATAATATAAAAGAATAACAGGAATATCATGTAGGTGAAGCCGAGCATGTATAATATATAGTAAAGTTGGACATATAAGCAAGAGTAATAGTATGTACAGGAATCTTGATACTAAAATAACAAGCTAGAGCAAGACTATACTAGATAAGACAGGAATGGACCCCCATCCATTAAGCATGACCAAGCAATGAGTATAGCTTAATACATTAGCTAATTAGGGTTATCACAATCCTAATTACTAACATATGCAGTTTTAAGAAATTCAATCTGCCTGCCCACCCTACAAACTATCCAATTATTTAGGCCGCGGTCGCAAGGATATATATAGAAGATATACCACCCAGGAGACGTATATCCTAATGAGTATGCTCCATATGATGGTGAGCTAATAGAAGTACAATATACTAGATATACTGGATTGTCACACTCGATGGTGGGCTAGAAATGTGCCCCTCGCGACAGAAAGCAACAAGTCCATGTTATAGGCTGAAATAAAAGGCTTACAAAAAATTGGGAAAATCTCTCCTCCCAATGCATCTCGATAGTCAAGCTAGTGGTTCAGTCCTTAACATGAGACATACAAGACTGGACAAGACAAGCCAGAGTGCACTATAACAAATACAAATTTCAAGACATGAGTGCTCTACGACGAGCCACTATATCAAGCTAGACAGAAAAAAGAATCAAGAGTGCGCCACGAGGGACCACTATCAGGCAAGCTAGACATGTTTGAGAAATTCAGACAGGCATGGTAGTATATAGAAAGAAATATGGCATGGCATATACTTGAAAGCAATAAGCAGGAAAAAATCAGAAAACCAAACAAAATCAAAAAATATGCAACTTGGGTATCCTGATGTATATCGGTGGTATACTCCAGTATACCAGCGGTATGCCAGTCCAAGACAGTCAAAAACTCTCTATCAAAATTTAAGTTACACACTTGTGTACCGTCGGTACAGACAAGTACAATATTAATATATCGAAAAATAAGGACACAAAACTTGCTAGAAAAGTAATGTATAGGATCGGTATATATCCCGACGGTACAGACCAGTACACCGATGGTATGTCATTAATTGTATCAGCAGGTTTCAACTTGAAAAGGACCCACAAATAGGTATGTCATCGGTATACACCAGTATATCGGTAATATGTCGTTTGTGTTCGAAAAATAACACTAAGGACTTGAAACAAGCTTCAAAAATCAAAGCTGGTCCCAAAAGTTGCTAAAATCAGTATAACCATGAAAATAATACTAGAGGAAGGTCGTGCATAGCATATATACTAAGTCTTATGGTAATCACTCCGATATCGTTCCTGATATAGAGTTTTCTTACTAAAAAAATATTTAGACTTCGCACGAAATCAAAACCTAGCTCAAACCAAATTCAGAGACGGTCAAAATGACAAGAATCTCAAAAGAAACATATTTAGTGTAGCAAGTACAAGACAATACTGAACTATCAAGGCAACAAAAAACCAAATAGCAATAAAACAATATTCGTCCAGTAGTCGGCAAGATGTACTTGCTAAATATAGATACAATCCAAGAGAGGTTTGAAAACCACACTCTGAGGCCTCGAGACCAAGCTCCAAGCTGACGAGAAAAATGGAGAGGAAATAAGAAGAAAAGAAGAGTGGAGAGAGATTATAAAAAGAAATGAACTCGTATATATAGAAAAGGTGAATTAATCGTGACCGTCCGATCGCGATTTGTGGCTCGATCAGGATTAATCTCAACCGTTCAGAAAAAACCAAGAAACCAATGGATGATAGAATGTATCAATACTATTATTGAAAATATATAAATATCATTCACGAAATTATTAGAACACTATTCACGAAAATATCTGAAATCAAAAATATATAAAAGTAAAAATACCTCAAGGAGTAAAGTCTCAAAAATCATATTTTTCTACAGTTCATCGAAGGTCAACAAAGTACGTACATAATACAGTATAAAATACATATTTGTATACAAATATATATACTTGAGATGAGTCTCACAACTGACACGGTATTAAATCTCTTGTAGTCGATACACAAACATACAGATACATTCTTCTAGGCACAAACAAGACAGGAGATCCCCATGGTGAAGTACTAGCTCGGATAAATCCTTTATCCAAAAGATCATCTATTTGGGTCTTCAGTTCTACCAACTCCTTTGGGGCTAGCTGGTACACATTAAAAGAGACTGGTTCAGTCCCCTGGATTAGCTCTATAGTAAACTCTATCTCCCTGTCTGGTGGTACTCCTGGCAGATCCTCCGAAAATATATCTTGATACTCATCAATGATCAACAGGTACGATAATTTTCAAAACCATCTGAGTTTCATTAACTGGCTGGCCATTTCCATCTAAACGCTCTCCACAGAACTCAAACTTTGATTGCCTTGGTTGTCTGAATATAACACTACCCTTACGACAATCGAAAGTAGCATGATACTTGGTTAGTCCATACCGAGAACAACATCGAAATTTGGCATAAGGAAAACCAAAAGTCAAGCTCTCAACTCTCTACCACCAATAACCACATAGCATGACCTACATGTATCCTAATAGGTACTATCCCTCCTCCAGTAAGAATGTTAATATTCTTAGACAATAAAAAGTAGCTAGTTGTGCATTACAACAAAACTAGTAGCTATAAATGAGTGCGTAGCACCATAATCAAATAGTATCATGGCAGGAAATGAGCAGACTATGAAGGTAGTGGTAGACCTCTCTGATACCTAATGACTGTTGGAGGACGTGGTGCCTATGGTATTGATCGATGTTTTGGGCCCTACCTTTGCTACTGGTACAATTTCTTTTTGTTGAGGTCCAGAAGGCTCTCGAGCTTGGTGCTGACTTAATCCACAAACCAAGCACACTTCCAACCTACAATAATAGTCCCTCTGAAGATGTCCCTGCTTACCGCAATAATGGAAAGTAGGAAGTTCCACTTTGTTCTAATAAGGGGATGTCCTCTGCTGGTAATGTACTAAAGGACGTCGCATAGACCCACCTTGTGCTGCTCTGGATGCTAAAACTATAGGGGTGGAGAACCTTTGCTATGTTGGTCTCTCATGATGGTTCGTCTCCTGAAGCTTCGCAACACTCAGAAATGCTATATAAGTATTATGAGCCACTATTCCGGTCGGCTGCCTCAACTCAAAATAGAGCCCTTGGTGGAACCTTCTGACCCTTTCATCTTTATCTCGGACAAGAGAAGGTACAAACCTGCTCAACCGGTTGAACTCTGTATTATACTGGTCTACTGTCATGGATCCTTGTTTCAAGTTGGTGAACTTGTTCTGCAGCTCAAACTTAAATGAAGTAGGAAAGAATCTGTCATTGAAGAGCTTACAAAATTCCTCCCATGTTTGGTTGGTGTCTAGACTGCTCTCCTTGTCTGTATACCAATAATAAGCTAGATCCTCCAACTGACATCTGATAGCAGTCACCCATTTCTTCTTGGGTTCTTGAGTGCTTTAATTTTGTTCCCCGTCTTCACTATCCATGCAGTGACTTCACTGGGGTCTCGGTACCCTTAAAAGGTGGAGGGTTCATCAGGCGGAACTTTTTTATAGTGGCTACTCGCCTCTGACGCATGAGCTCATTCTATTGGAACTAAGCTTGCATCATCCTTGGAAGAATTGAAACATATGTATTCCATCTATCGGACGAATTGGTTACTGAGGAAGACAAACGACATCTGTTGAAGGAAAAGTGGATGGTGGTAGTATGTATTCTCTTTGAGATGCTACTACATGTGGCTCGGGCATCCCCTGTTATGGTCCAGTTTACTGCTGAGGACAAGGAGAAGGAATCTGGGGCGCTCAAGTCTACTGGTACTATTGGGTGTAAGGCGGTGATAAATCAGGCTACGATGACTGCCCTAGCTGAATTAGAGTAATAGGGGTCATCATCCGAGCATGCGAAGGTATTTGCTCCTCCTGAGTTGTGAACTCACCCAAATTGATGGAAGGAGTAGGACTGCAATGACTTTGGGGATCCATATTCCTATATACGAATAATAAGAGTTCTATTAAAATATAATCAAGATAGATGCAATTTCAAGCAATCAAATGAGAACCAGAATGAAATCAAAGGAGATAATCAAGCAAATGGATTTCATATTTCTTAATCCTAAATGCAGGATTGCTCGGTACAGTAATATGATCGAGACATTTCGAGACCTACTTGGGCCACCATAAAAACATGTCATGTCGCAGTCCCAAAGTACGTGGGACCAGCACATGGCCATGCCAGCTGGAATGCATATGTAGGCTACTCCAATATATGGAACCTATAATGCATACTTACGCTGTAATTGAGCTCCATCTCATAAGGTAACAACTGGTCACAAATCTACAATAATGATCACATTCGTGCCATAAGTGTAATAACTAAGCATGAAACAGCAAATGTATATAACTGAAGGAAATGATAGTTTAAGGGTGATAATAATCAAGTGGAAACAAATCCACTGCTAAATGGCTATTATTAACTGAAAGCATAAAAATAGTCCAGTACATCATGAAATAAAAAGAAATACAAGAAAATAAATAATTTATCTAGCAGGAATCATGGAAACTCTGAAGGCAAGACCTCATCATCCACATCTACAAGTACAGAATCAGGGCCAGATCTGTACACCTCTAGATACAAGCAACAGGCTATATACATATTGTAAAATAAACAAATACAACATGGTGTTTCTAACATCTTAAGTGCAAATTTAGAGGACAACGTTCAACGCATGGACAGATGTAGTCTCATGATATATATACATATACGACAAGCAATCATCCGTATCCAAGCATAACATTTAGCGAACGACAAAGGGCGACATGATAATCAAACTCATAAACTCCCATAGTTCCCTCCGGATACTATGGTTCACCGATTTAGGTAGGCCATAAACCTAGTGACTGTCCTTCCCCTCAATCTCCATACTGACTAAGTCGTACCACAACATGTCCAGTTTGTAATCGCTTGAATCTCTAATGCACTAATTATAGCAGTTACATTTTTAACCGTCACACGTCCCATACGTATCGATGGTCAGTCGAAGACAATAGTCCATGCCCCTAACATGAGTCTCATATCTGAGTCATGTATGTGTCATGGCCAAGGACATATGAAAATATCCCAGTAATATAGAATAGTCATATAGCAACTAAGTCAACATGCATAAAAAATATAAAACAAGTGGATCGACGAACTCCATCAATCGGACCCAAGTCTAGCTGGGACACTCAGTATATATCATAAGTACTAAAGCAAAAGGGTAACAAACATGTAACATGCTGTAATAAATATAATTAGATAGTAATCATAGCAAGGTATACTTCCCTGTTGTCCGGGAAGAGTCTAGACGCCGTTTGGGTAGCGAACTCGTTAAGTCAGAAGCAACATGAAAAGTGAAAATGATGGACAACTCTAAATACAGAAACAAATTCCACTAACGTGTCCAAAATCAACAAGATAGCTAGAAAGGCCTATATATAAGTCTAAATTGGACACATGGGCAAAAATGATAATTTTGGGTCAAAATGGGGTCCGCCGGTGGACCACATTGTACCGAAAAATGTGTCAGAACTAAAGTTTTCCAAATTTAGCGAATTATAAGTCTACAAGACCAGAATGACAATATGAACCCAATGGTATGTCCAAAATTGGATTTCATTGAGCCGATCTCAAAATTGCATGTCGAATCGGATAGTGGGTCCGTAAAACGACGATCTGGTTAACAGTCTCAGAATTGGACGAAACTTGTGTCACATGAAAAGTTATTGTGAGTCTTATGGCACAAGTTTCGTCACGACGAGGGCACGAAAAGTAATTGCAATTTTCGAAAAAATGTTGATACAATTATTTTTGATGGATACGGGTCAAATTCGTCGTGCACACGCGAGGAATTCAAATTTCATCAAATCCCACATGTCAAGGTAGACCGTACACGTCTTTTGGTACAAATGATTCGAGCCAAGGTGGTACGGTTTGTCGGGATGGACCCCGATTCGAAGAAATTCCAAGTATTAAAGTACTTCATGGAGCCAACTTTGGCTCTAATTTGACCTATTTATAGGTTGATTTAGGTTATGTAACTTGGCACAATTATAAACAAGTTAACCAATAGTGCATGAGCGAAAGTGGCGCTAGATTTTGCTGAACGAGTTGTAAGATATGCTCCTTCAAACTTTGCAAAAAAATTACAAAATTCTGAATTCAAAAAGTTGTGTTTTTTTCTGAATTTAGAACCGAATTTAAACATATTAAATAGGAAATAAATTAAACCAATTGTTGGGTATTGAAGTTGGTTATATCTGCTATACATATATGAAATCAAAACTGAGTTTGACTAAGGGATTGAGAAGTTATTCGACTCCCAAAAGGGTGCCATAAACTCAATTACGGCTGAATATGTTCAAACAGACTATTTTTCTGGGTTTTCAACTATAATTTAAACAAAATTTTAGTCAAAATTTATTGCTCCGAATGATACCAAGGGGTTAACTAGGGTGTGCACCTGAGAAGTTGGATCGACGTTTATTTGTTCGATGAGGAAGAACAGAGTCCTTGAAAATGGCTCGACGGGGATGGTTTCTGTAGTGCACTCGTCGATTACGTTAGAAACGGCCGTGAGGGTGTTGATCTGCTCGGGGGGTCGAAGCGCACGGTTCGGGGTTGTCGGTATGGCTCAGCGTCAACGGGTTATTGGTGGGAGTTCATTTGAGGGTGGCAGTGGTTGTCGGGTTGCTTGAGATTGATAAAGATTGGAAGAGGAAGATAATTAGGGAGGAGTAGTAATTAGAGAGAATGAGCTATGTAAACCCCCTAAATTCTAATATATTTTTTTAAATTGTTATTTAAATTATACTTCATATTTGTACGTCGCATGCAAATTTACATTTTTGTATTTGCTCGTCGAGTGCGAATATGTGTGAGGTACATATTTTTAGAAAGCATATTTATAATATAGAAATATATTTTTGTTCCAATATATAGTAAGTTTTTCATATCAAAAGAGTATCCCACAATATTTGCCAAAATCTTGTTCTTATTTTTATTAAAAACTATTTATTGCTTGATGGCAATTTGGGAAATCATATTTTATGTGAATATTCCATGGCATGCGAGGTACATGAATTTAATTCATGTACAAGTTTTAATTTTCAAAATTAATTATTATAATTATTTTATTATTTTGCAAATGATATTTGAAATTATTGGTGATTTAATATTTAATTAATTTTGATAATTTAAACTAGAAAAGATTTTATTTTAAAAAAATAGATTTTTAATTTAAGAGAGGAATTATCCACATCGGATTAGGATTCGATTAAATTAGTTTTAAATCAAATTAAATTAATAGGTGATTTATCTAGCGGGAATATAAACAAATCCATATCCTTATCCAACTAGGGGAGTCCACCTCCTATATAAGGAGAGCCCCCATTGCTCCTTTTCAGAAAAATTCTACCAAACTAATTTGTCCACTAAAATTTGTAGATTGTGTCTGTGTTCCCATTTCCCATCCACTATATTTTCGATTGGACAATCACATTATCCTCTCCGTGTTTGACATGCCGGATACAACTTCGTCCCGTGTCACGCAGGATACGATTCCAGTTTACGACTCAATTCCCGCTACCACCCAATCCTAAACATGATCTAAACCCTAACTTGGCCTGCCGCCACAGCCTCGTCATTGCCTCTGTAGCCCCCAACCACAACCATCAGATTTTGACCACCGAGGACACACTTTCTTCGACCCGTTCCCAGCCCCGACTCCATTGCCAACCCTGCCATCACCGAAAACCACCACAACCACTACCGCCATCACCAATGGCAGCACCGCCACTGCCGTCATCACCACCAAAGACCTCGTCAAACCCCTTCCGGCCACAAAACTGGCCACACCATGACCACTGTTGCCATCGACAACTTCCCAAACCAAACCGATAACCACAAAATCCGTTCACCCAAAAATCGAGAAGGAAAGGGAACTCAAAACCCTCACCTCGATACGACCGGTCGTGTCGCCGCTACTCAGAGTAGCAGGAACTGTCGCGTCGCCTTCCTCGGAATCCTGCCTTGTCGAGCGGACCTTCCGACCCCACCTCCTCATCGAGTCAGCCGTCGAGCACTCTTCACCGTGCGGTCGCTGGTGACCCCAATGTCGTACATCCGAAGCCGACGTTGCCAATCATACCCGGTACAGCCGAACCCTCTCCATCCGGGCCACTATCGTCGCTGGAGGCTGAGTCTCCCGGCGAGCCGCCGTACTTGTGCGCCCCAGCCCGCGATCAAGCGCGGAGTTTTTGCCTTCGCCCACAGATCCCTCGGACTTCGCCCGCCTCCACAGCCGCCAAGACGCTCGTTCCTCCTGCACTCTTCGCCGTGGCTCGCTCCGACCCCTTCCAGGGCAGCGCCAGAGACTCCTCCGTCTCGCTATGTCAACCCCTCGGCCGACCTCCTGTAAGCGGACTCTCCCTCTCCCTCTCACTCTCAGTCTCTTTCCCCAAATGAAGCTCTCTCTCTCTCTCTCTCTCTCTCTCTCTCTCTCTCTCTCTCTCTCCTTCTTCTTAAAATACCTGTATCATTGCTTGTATGTCTAACCTTTGTGATTATTGATTTTCCTTGGCTTCACACGAGGAGAGAACAGAAGTAGCAGTTTGCATTAATTACTTTTAGTATTTTTTATATTATATTATTTGTATGTTGTTTCTTTTGGTATGGGTTCTTTCAAAGTTGTGATTGATGGTTTAACTTTTCCTATCTCACCTTTTGATTTATATATTATGATATACTATCATTATTATTTTTTAGTACTTTTGATGATTCTTACCATTTTGATTTTTATTAGAATTATTAGTATTTTTAAATATACTGTGGAGACATCTATGAGTATGGATATCAAATATTTTGAGTTTGTAGTATGGAAAAATATATATATTCCTAATTATATTTCAAGAATAATGTGTTGGAAAATATTACCATATTATTTTGCCTAGAAACTATGCATTGACAAAATTAGGATTTCAACCCAAAAATATTTTTACTTTTCAATTATTAGTTGAAAATATTTTCACTTATGAAGTATAGTTTTCTACCTAGAGTCATGTTTTGCAACCTTGAAATTTTTAGCCTAAAACAATTTTTTTTAAAAGATTTTCCCAAGTATTTATCTAAAGACGTATTTTGACTAAATTATTTTCGAGTATTTACGTAAAATTACTTTTATTAATAAATATATATTCGAGTAATATAAATAATTTCTAAAAATAGTATAAACACTTTTTCTTTGTAAATTCCTATTATCTACCTATCTTGATCGCGACTGATCATAACTTCCTATTTTCTCGTGAATTCGAACCATGTTTGCAACGACCAGGACTATTGGACTATTCGGGACATGTCAGATCACCGCACAATACCAGGCAAAATACTTTGCCATATTTACTTCTTATATTTAGTCTACATTTTTGTTATTGCATATCACTGTTTACTTATTTTCAGTTCTTGTAGCTGTACTAATATTACAGTTCCTGATTTATTACATGTTCAGTGATATTAGCTTTACTTTACTTATTATCCTTTGATTGCATATGTACCTAGACTTAAGGGACTACCACTTATAGTATATAACATAAACTTTGACACAGTTATACCACAAGGTATGTGTGAGATGAGTAGCATGTAGAGGTACTTGCGTGATGGCTGATCACCTGTGCGCATGCGTTAGGGCAAACTGCTAATAGAGGTATGTTAGGAGACTTGGCAGTTAGTAGAGATATAGGAGTCATAGATGTGACTCTACTAGGCATTGGATGGGAAGAACAGTTCCTTAACGTATGGGCCACGTATGCACTTTCATATTATTGTCGGTTATCTCCGCTGGAGATATGGTTCTGGATCCTGATACCTGATTTCCTGCTGGCCTCTGACATTCGATGAATGTTATGCTTTGAGGTCCCTAGTATCCTGGTGGGACCATACCTGAGTTTCCTGCTCCTGTAGCCAGAGTGCCCATGCGTTGAAGGTTTGTTCTTAACTGCATGAACACAGTAGAATGGTTAGGTAACCTTAGTCAATGTCATGTCACCCCCACTAGTAGCTTGGGACAATATCGCATCGCGGAATAACGTGCTACCCCTTGTCCTTACTTGGTTGTAGGGGTAGTCCACTGTTTCGATGATGAAATATTGGATCTTGTTACGAATGAGGCTATTTTACCTTACTTATGATTGATGACATATTATATATATTCAGTTATGTGGCATGTTCTTTATGTATCTTGTTACGTCCCTCTGAGGACCTGGTTATCTCTTCAGGTGTGTGCTTTGTGACTTTTTGCAGGTGTTCTAGCCATGGCCGTGATCTTCTCCATTCCTTCGAAGATGATTGCTATTGGTTCGTCTTGCCATTTTATCGATCATTTCCTTGTATATTTTCTTTCATTCTAATTAGTTGGTAGTGGATTTGTCTCCGCCCAACTACATGTATAAATGACAAATTTTATAGTTGATTCATATTATTATTCTCTTATTTGGTGGATGAGATTTAGTTGTCTTAGTTTACTTCATTTTATAGCTTATGGATACATACGAGGTTTTCATATATTGGATTATTCTTCGTATTTATGCAGCTGGCATGTCTACGTACCTAGTTATAAGTATTTTAGGACTGGAGCGTTACACGTTTTTGTGGTGGTCCATGCAGGTCCAGTTCATCACTTCGATTACGTTACTGTACCGATGTGAGCCTGCATATAGGATTAGCATCTAGGCATCTCATCCATATGCTTGAACTCCTCCCCTGATTCCAATTTTGAATCTCGTCCGACTACCTTAATTTTCTTCTGCATTAATCCTTTCCACTATAAATCTTATCTTTTCCCTTCGTGCTTGATATAGAGGTTAGGAAGTTGAATCATACTAGTTATACATGTTATATTGCTCAATCATCCTAGTAGTTGACTTTTATAAATTGGGTAGTACGCCTCGCAGCCTACCACGTAACCTATTAATGAAGTGTAACGGGATGGCAATGAATATATGCTAGTGTAGTAAGATATGTTGCCTAGAATATAGAATTTTAGTATCCCATACTCCATTAGTCAACCACGGCCTGATACAAGAGGCAGTAGGACGACTGTATAAGCAGGAACACCGGACAAGACTTAGATCTTTGTGAAACTTGAACTCTTTATTATTGTTTTCATTATTACCTCCCATACTTATACTTTGCACTATCATGAAGGATGTCACTATTTATCGCCTAGTTTAGCAAGTTTAGCGAGCTGGTTCAGGACATATGTATATTGGGGACGCCTACAAGCATATTATCTAATTAGAATCAATATGTTATAGTCTGATCAACCATAGTACATTTGGTTCGCTCTTTATTTGATTATCCTACGTGGATTGAGATATAGAGGTATCTAGGATCTCATCCGCGACTGCATTGATAATTCCTCTTGAATTATACATTCGTCTTTGAATTGCATAATTGTATTCGATGACATCTTTTTTGAACTCTTTATTGCTTTTGCCTTTCAATGATTGGAAAGATGAACGCTTGACTTTGATAGATAAATAGATAGATATAGAGTATCCCCATGGCCATGATAGTTGTATACACAAGTGTAGTTAGTCATCGATCAAGCCATGCGACTATGCCTTCATCTCGAGTCACTCATCCTTTCTCTCAAACCCTAGAGCTATCATCGTGACCTCCTAATCATTTGAAACTTGGAAATGATTAAAGTATTTCTTGATCATACCCTAACCTAAAAGACTATCTTTTCTCTAAAAACCGTGTCACTAACTTATTTTGATTTGATCTACTTGGTTCCTTAATTTTCTTTATTTCATGCTTTAACTTGATTCTTTTTATTCTTGTGCATTAATTAGTACCTCATGAACACCCACTTTCTATTTCAAATCTTTTGGTGTCCTTTACCGTGACATTGATATTCGGAGCATGATACTAGCAGTTACCTTCCAACAAATTTTATATGCAAGACCTAGACGAGCCCACCTTCATGTAGGTATAACATGTCCCACTCAAACCTTTCCCTTTGTGCTTTATTTGTATGACGCGAATTTCAGGTCAGAAAGGCTAAACTACAACCTTTACCATGATATTGATATACACTTTCGACCCATACATGATTGCAATCTACTTAATCCCTTAAATGCTTAACTTTGTGCTTTAACTTGATTGCTTGACCCTCGTCCTTTATTTATATTGATTTACTTAGACCTATTACATCTTTTAATTAGCAACCCTTATTCATTAAGTCCATTCATATATGTCTCTCTTTCGATTGGATTGCTTCACTCATTTTTCACTATGCTTCCTCCGTAGGTTATGCAACTTTGTTCCTTACATGATTCCCGTGTTCATGAATGAAATTTGATTATGACACCCATCGGTTAGAGAAGGAATTAGATTAGAAAGTCCACTAGATGAAATTAGTGGTATAAGCTAGTTGTGAGATTTTAGGCATTAGTAAAATTTGTGGTAAACCCTATTAAAGAATCATGATATGATCAAGGGAGAGTAGACTCACGATTGACAAATTGGATTTTCTCCAATCTATAGTTGAGGAAATTTATGTTGATAAATAGAGTAGTTTAATCCTCAAGGTTGTCTCAATAATGAGGATAGAAATTTTTGAAAATTTTCGATGATTTTGGGATTAGATTTTTATGAAGACAAATTCCATAATAAAGGAAGAATTTATTTACGTTAGTACATTAGAGATTGTGGATTTAAGCTTTGGACTATTTGGAATTCTACGATAAGATATAGAAACTTGGAGTATATTTTAAGATCAAATGTTTATAAATAAAAATTTTGAGGGAGACATGAAATGAAAGTGTTTTAAATAGATAACGATTTATAGAATGTAAGTTTTGTTAAAATAGATAAGAGGAATTATGATGATATCAAAGAAAGGTTATTACCTACTTATGAGGTTGCCCTTTTATAAGGGTAATGTTAGGATTTATCGAGCTTAGTCATTAATGGGTTGTCATACACATGATCATATTCTAAACAAGAACCATCAAAATTTTCTTTTTCTAGTCATTCAAATGATATATTGTCATTGAAATACAGTTCGCCTTCTCATCAATACTTTAGCCTTCTCGACCAATGTAAATCTTTCTCTTATTGAATTCTTCCAACCTTTTCTACCCTACCTACCCTAATAATTCCTAAGTTTCGAGGACGAAATTTTTTAAGTTGTGTAGAATGTAAACCCCCTAATTTCTACTACATTTTTTTAAAAATTGTTATTTAAATTGTACTTCATATTTGTACGTCGTATGCAAATTTGTATTTTTATATTTGCTCGCCGAGTGAGAATATGTGCGAGGTACATATTTTTAGAAAGCATATTTATAATATAGAAATATATGTTTCGTTCCAATATATAGTAAGTATTTTCATATCAAAAGAGTACCCCACAATATTTGCCAAAATCTTGTTCTTACTTTTATTAAAAACTATTTATTGCTTTATGGCAATTTAGGAAATCATATTTTATGTGAATATTCCATAACATGCGAGGTACATGAATTTAATTCATGTACAAGTTTTAATTTTTTGAAATTAATTATTATAATTATTTTATTATTTTGAAAATGATATTTGAAATTATGTGTGATTTAATATTTAATTAATTTTGATAATTTAAATTAGAAAAGATTTTATTTTAAAAAAATAGATTTTTAATTTAAGAGAGAAATTATCCACATCGGATTAGGATTCGATTAAATTAGTTTTAAATCGAATTAAATTAATAGGTGATTTATCTAGCGGGAATTTAAACAAATCCATATCCTTATCCAACTAGGGGAGTCCACCTCCTATATAAGGAGAGCCCCCATTGCTCCTTTTCAGAAAAACTCTACCAAACCAATTTGTCCACCAAAATTTGTGCATTGTGTCTGGGTCCTCATTTTCCATCTACTATATTTTCGATTGTACAATCACATTATCCTCTCCGTGTCCGACATGCCGGACATAACTTCGTTCCGTGTCACGCAGGACACGATTCCAGTTTTTGGCTCAATTCCCACTACCACCCAATCCTAAACCTGATCTAAACCCTAACTTGGCCTGCCGCTACAGCCTCGTCATTGCCTCCGCAGCCCCCAACCACAGCCATCAGATTTTGACCACCGAGGATACCCCTTCTTCGACCCATTCCCAACCCCGACTCCATTGCCAACCCCGCCATCACTGAAAACCACCACAACCACTACTGCCATCACCAATGGCAGCATCGCCACTGCCGTCATCACAACCAAAGACCTCGCCAAACCCCTCCCGGCCATAGAACCGACCACACCATGACCACTACTGCCATCGACAACTTCCCAAACCCAACCGATCACCACAAAATTCATACACCCAAAAATCGAGAAGGAAATGGAACTCAAAGCCCTCACCTCGATACGACCGGCCGTGCCGCCGTTACTCAGTGCAGCCGAAACCGCCGTATCGCCTTCCTCGGAATCCTGTCTTGTCGAGCAGGCCTCCCGACCCTACCTCCTCATCGAGTCAGCCGCCTAACACTCATTACCGTACGGTCGCTGGTGATCCCGACGTCGTACATCCGAAGCCAGCATCGCCAACCGTGCCCGGTGCAGCCGAACCCTCTCCGCCCAGGCCACTACTGTCGCTGGAGGCCGAGTCTTTCGGCGAGCCGCCGCACTCGCGTGCCCTAGCCTCCGCCCACGGATCCGTCGGCCTTCGCCCGCCTCCACAGCCGCCAAGCTGTTCTTTCCTCCCGTACTCTTCGTCGTGGCTCACTCTGACCCCTTCCACGGCAGTGCCAGAGACTCATTCGTCTTGCTCTGTCAAACCCCTCGGCCGACCTCCTGTAAGTGGACTCTCCATCTCCCTCACACTCTCAGTCTCTTTTCCTAAATTAAGCTCTCTCTCTTTCCTTTTTCTTAAAACACCTGCATCATTGCTTGTATTTCTAACCTTTGCGATTATTGGTTTTCCTTGGGTTCATACGAGGAGAGAACAGAAGTAGCAGTTTGCATTAATTACTTTTAGTATTTTTATATTTTATTATTTATGTGTTCTTTCTTTTCGTCTTGGTTCTTTCAAAGTTGTGATTGATGGTTTAACTTTTCCTATCTCACATTTTGATTTATATATTATGATATATTATCATTATTATTATTTTTAATACTTTTGATGATTCTTATTATTTTGATTTTTATTAGAATTATTATTATTTTTAAATATACTGTGGAGATATCTATGAGTATGGATATCAAATATTTTGAGTTTGTAGTTTGGAAAAATATATATATGCCTAATTATATTTCAAGAATAATGTGTTGGAAAATATTACCATATTATTTTGCCTAGAAATTATGCATTGACAAAATTAGGATTTCAGCCCAAAAATATTTTTACTTTTCAATTATTAGTTGAAAATATTTTCACTTATGATGTATAGTTTTCTACCTAGAGTCATGTTTTGCAACCTTGAAATTTTTAGCCCAAAACAATTTTTTTTTAAAGATTTTCCCAAGTATTTATCTAAAAACATATTTTGACTAAATTATTTTTGAGTATTTACGTAAAATTATTTTTATTAATAAATATATATTCGAGTAATATAAATAATTTCTAAAAATAGTATAAACACTTTTTCTTCACAAGTTCCTACTATATTCCTATCTTGATCGCAACTGATCATAACTTCCTATTTTCTCGTTAATTCGGACCATGTTTACAACGACGAGGACTATTAGACTATTCGGGACATGTCAGATCACCACACAACACCAGGCAATATACCTTGCCATATTTACTGCTTATATTTAGTCAGCATTTTTGTTATTACAAATCATTGTTTACTTATTTCCAATTCTTGTAGCTGTACTATTATTACAGTTCCTGATTTATTGCATGTTCAGTGATATTAGCTTTACTTTACTTATTATCCTTTGATTGCATATGGACCTGGAGTTAAGGGACTACCACTTGTAGTGTATAACATAAACCTTGACACAGTTGTACCATGAGGTATGTGTGAGATGAGTAGCATGTAGAGGTACTTGTGTGATGGCTGATCACCTGTGCGCATGCGTTAGGGCTAATTGCTAATAGAGGCATGTCAGGAGACTTGGCAGTTAGTATAGGTATAGGAGTCATAGATGTGACTCTACTAGGCATTGGGTGGGATGAACAATTCCTTAACGTATGAGCCACATATGCACTTTCCTATTATTGCCCGTTATCTCCGCTGGAGATACGGTCCTGGATCCTGATACCTGATTTCCTGCTGGCCTCTGACATTCGATGAATGTTACGCTTTGAGGTCCCTAGTATCCTGGTAGGACCATACCTGAGTTTTCTGCTCCTGTAGCCAGAGTGCCCATGCGTTGAAGGTTTTTTCTTAACTGCATGAACACAGTAGAATGGTTAGGTAACCTTAGTCAATGTCATGTCACCCCCACTAGTAGCTTGGGACAATATCGCATCGCGAAATAGCATGCTACCCCTTGTCCTTGTTTTGTTGTAGGGATAGTCCACTGTTTCAATGATGAGATATTTGATCTTGTTATGAATGAGGCTATTTTATCTTACTTGTGTTTGATGACATATTATACATATTCAGTTATGTGGTATGTTCTTTATGTATCTTGTTACGTCCCTTTGAGGACCTGGTTATCTCTCCAGGTGTGTGCTTTGTGATTTTTTGCAGGTGTTCTAGTCATGGTCGTGATCTTCTCCATTCCTTCGAAGTTCGTCTTGTCATTTTATCGATCATTTTCTTGTATATTTTCTTTCATTCCAATTAGTTGGTAGTGGATTTGTCTCCGCCCAACTACATGTATAAATGACAAATTTTATAGTTGATTCATATTATTATTCTCTTATTTGATGAGATTTAGTTGTCTTGGTTTACTGCATTTTACAGCTTATGGATACATACGAGGTTTCCATATATTGGAGTATTCTTCGTATGTATGCAGCTGGCATATCTACGTACCTAGTCCTAAGTATTTTGGGACTAGGGCGTTACAAGATAGAGGAACGTTAGAGGAACGAAAAAGTGGGCGTGGGGGGCGACTAGAGAATAGGAGTAGTTCCCATTCTCCCGCGGGAGTCGGGGACAAGAAAATATTGTAGCAAAGCTACAGTACATTTTTTGGGGTTTTAGTTAGGTGGGTTTGGGTTTTATTTAAGTGGGTTTGTGTTTAGAGGATGTTGGGCTAGGATTTTTGGGCTTGGGTGTTCATATTCATTGATCTAATAAAGTGATGAGATCCCATATATTTATTGCAAATGTGCCTACAAGGATAAACATCATGAACGGACGCAGAACTTTCCCTAAAGGAAACACCGCCCTTGAAGGATGGTGTGGTGTTGTCCCCGAGTGAGACGTGGTATACTATCGGCTAATTATTCATATTTCCTCGACCTAAAGCACGAAAACCCCTCGATTTAAAGGATTCTCTCCCTTGGAAGAAGGGAAGGTTGGCACCTACAAATCTTGTTATTGTCTCAAAGACAACTAATGAGACTCTTTCTAATTATGGAGTGTCCTAGAATAGACGAGTGTAAAAAACCTCATATCCGAGAATTAGAAAAATTACATCTAGTATGCTAGCTTAGATGAATTGTGGAACAAGAATGAGATAATCATCGATGATATTTTTGTATATTCAGTTGCCACTGAAATAATAAAGTCGACGACTGCACCCATTGATTAATTGCAACGTATAACTGATTGTCAAAATGGAAATAAGCAATCTATATCGAGTTAGATTCCTTCGTGAAAATAAATGTGTTCAGGCATGTAGTTCTAACACCACCTTATGTAAAACATAATTGTAATAAAAAAAATGAAATAGTGCGATATAAAGCACGTCTTGCGGAGCAAGGCTTCTCTCAACGCTCTAAAATTGATTATAAGGATACGTATTCTCCCATAATGGACGTTATTGTGTTTCGCTACCTAGTTAGTTTGGTAGTTTCTGAAAACCAAAATATGCAGTTGATGGATGTGGTTATAGTGTATTTATACGGGGAATTGGATACTAAAATATATATATATGAATGTCCCTGAAAGACTTCGTCTAATTATGTAAATAGTTATAGCCTAGGAACGTGCTCTCTATCAGGTTGAGGAATTCACTTAACTGATTGAAATAATTTAGACATATGTAGTATAATCGCCCAAGTGAGTATTTGATGAGTTAGGGATATATGAATAATGGAGTAAGCTCTTGGGGTTTTATCAAGAAATTATATTTTGGATTTGCATTGTAGCAGTCTATGTCGATGACATGGATCTCATCAGGACTTCTGAAAAGCTTGAGAAAATTGCCTCGCACCTAAAATTAAAATTTGAGAGAAGAATCTTAGAAAACTAGATTTTGCTTAGGCATGCAGCTTTAGAATTGTACCGTTGGTGTTTTGATTCACCAATCGAGTTACACCCAGAAGGTGTTACGCCAATTTAATATAGAAAAAGAAAATCATCGAGCACACTAATGGTCCTCTATTCTCTAGATGTTAAACGAAATCCATTGTGCCCTAAGGAAGACAATAAAGAAGTATCGAAACCAGAAGTTTCATGCATAAGTACAATAGACGCATTATTGTACTTAGCTTAATACACGAGACTGTACATCTCATTTGACATAAATCTCAAAATAGATCAGACCCCCTCGACCCTCGGAATGTCTCCCCCTTATCGGATATACCGATGTTGGTTATTTATCTAACCCACACAAGAAAAGATCACAAAGTGGTTATATCTTTACCATTTGTGATACGATATCTTAGAAGTCTACAAAGCAGACCCCGGTAGCATTTTTTTAAATCATGCCAAACTCATCGTCCTTCATGATGCCACTCGAGAATGTATATGGTTGCGAGTTGTTATTGAACACATTCAAACTACAAATGGATTCTATTTTATCAATGATGTCCCGACGATAATATATGAAGACAATGCCACTTGCATTGACCAGATGAAGAAAGGCTATATCAAGGGAGACTGTACAAAGCACATCACACTAACATTTTTCTTCTTGTATCAGCAAAAATAGCAAAAAAAAGATTGAAGTCCAACAGATCTTGTCACGATCCGCTCTCGTTTTTTCGGAATACGAGTACGTGGTCAAGCCTAGCTTACGCCGTAATATCGATGGTAGAACGTTGTCTATACTCTAACAATAAAATTTATCCACACAATCTTGATAATAATATAATTCGCACAAGATACAACCACCATATTTAACAATAAATCTATCTACCTCATTCACAATTGACTACAAAAAAATACATAAGATAACAACATGACAATCACTAAAGTCTAAAACTTATTTAATTAATGTTCATATGGTTCAAAAAAAAACCATAGTCCCAAATAGGAATATCAAGTACACTAGTTCAAATCAAAAGACTAAAATTTTGGTAACAAGCCAGCTAAATGGAAAGATAATAAAATCTAAAGAAATAACTATGATAACATCTAATGGCCAAAGTTATAAGATTTTATCTCCAAAATTTGTCATGCCCTCTTGGGACCTCAATAAGTAGGATATCCATCCTCTAAATCTGAAAAATTAAAAAGGTTTCCAATCAGGAATAGAACAAGTACACACAAACAACCTCAAAACATGCAACTACATAAGCAAGAACAGTATAGGAAAAAAAGCATAACTATATTACTTTCTAAAATAACTAGATTTAACATGGTTTGAATATCATGCATATAAAAGTTATAAATATAATTTAAATATCCTATAGGCATGGAATGGTAGTAGTTAACATGCTAGAATTAATGATAAGCAAGAAATACTAAATCTATTACTATGTGTATTTTAGAAAACTGTTTTTTGTATCCTATATCGGGGTCGGATACGGTGCACACACGAAGTGTACAAGAGTCATGAAGGGTTGGGGACAGACTAAGATGGAAGGGGAGGATGTTAGATAGGTCTGGGTGAAACTTAGGATGTATTGGTAAAGATTTGGAGCTCGGACACACGCTGGATATAAAGGGAACGTCGTTGACACAATAGGGAAAATGGAATTAGGGTAGAGTCCCCTGCCTTTTGGTCTCTTTCTATATATAATCTGGGTTTCAAGCTAGTGGGTATATGGGTTCGGACGCCCTGGGACCCACCCAAACTCGCTTGAATATTTGGTGGCGATTGGGTTGTTGGGTGCGAGCCGGGCTACAGCTGGTTGTAGTCAATTTGACTATATTCTTTTTTAAGGGAAGTGGGATGGATGCTCCGTTGTTGGGTTTAATAGTGGTTTAGTCCCGTTCTGCTAGCAAAATGTTCTTCTTTTACTTTTTTCAGATTTCCTTTTATTTCACCAAAATTATATTAGCCTATTAGAAATCTATGAAGCAAGCTTTTGTCAAAATGATGTATGTTTTTCCTAGGGAATTTCTAGAAGGTTATAAATTAATAGGTTTAATTATTAAATAACTATAATAAATTTATTTATTTTGCTATAGTAATTATCAATTCAATTCCAGAAAATACGAAAAAAAAATTTAGGATTAGTTCAGTATCAAATGAACTCTTTTCTCAAGTTTGGTGTCAAAATAATGCCATGGCTATTCATAGAAATTGCTATGGTTTATTGATTCCACTTTTCTAAGTGAGAAGGGTTCTATTAGCACTAAAATAATCCTACGAGTTCTACGTCACCCATAAATTATTAAATTAAGTTATTCTATAATCCTAAAATGTTATGTTTGAATCTTGACATCATTACTTGGTTACATGCTTAGGAACGTCGTTCTAGCGTTCCCGAAGTACAAAATTACCACTACCACTTTTTCGTTCCATAATTGATTAATGTTTTAGTTTAGGGTGCTCGATACAAAATAAAGTTCTAAAATTCTCAATTCTCAATTAGGTTTTCTAGAGTAGCAGATGCTACAGATCTGCTCTCCGAATAACTTGGCTCGCATGTTCACACAGTCTCTACCAAAGTCTATTTTTTCATAAAATCATTCATGGCAACAGATTGCGGAGGCTCTCTACATTCTAACGTTCATAATGTTGGGAATCGAATATGCCCTACAAGCGCTCTGATACCAGATGTTGTCACAGCAAAAACTTTGTTAAAACCACCTGAAATAACCAACCCCCCGTCTAAAGAACACCAAACACAAATAAAGACAAGTATATAGCGGTGACTATGTCATCTGGACAAATCTCAATTTATATAACTCAGATGAAACTACAAGACTGACAATAAATAATGTTGAACCCTTTGTCGTAATATGTCACTACCATATTTTTAGCTTGAGGGTATTTTGGTCATTTTTGATTTTTTTGTAAAATTGAATTTTTATTAATTAAATATGTGCTAATTATTTAATTAAGCCTTAACCTAGAAGTTAACCTAATCTAGATATGATCATGAGACTAGATATTCCTGTAGAACCTTCCAAGCTAAGTGCCAAGATTAGAAATATCTAGATATTGTGTAAGTAGGATATTTTGGTTAGATATTAGTAAAGGAAACCTAGTTTTGTTTTGAGCCTTTGATTGGACCTGATTTGCGTAGAGAGAAGCTTAGCCACTCATCTAACTTTTTGCCTAACACTAATTTTCTATGCTTGGTCGGCCACACACTAAGAATTACCCTCATAAATAGCAACACATGAATTCATCTTGCCTCTTTTAATACCTACAAGAAACCCTAATCTAGTTCTTCCCCAATTCCTCCCACTTAATCCAAATTGATCCCAAATTGAGTCAAATCAATTGCACCACCATCTCCAACAGTAGAGGAGGCTAGTGGAGTCTTGCTAGCAAAGTTTGAGGACCATTGAACGATAGCAAATTGGTAGAGGAGCTCATTCCTAGGTTTTTATATTCAGATTGAACTCTCAATAGGTAAACCTCTCTAAACACTCTAAAATCATAATTTCTCTTCATAGATGCATAAATCTAGGTGTCATACCCCTGTAGACCAAGTTTGGTAGGATTTTGTGTCCATTTGGTATGCGTATCGGATATGTATCGAAGTTTTTAGATAGGTGTTTGATGAAATGCCCAAGTGAACTGTTTGTTCGTAATTTTTGAAACTATTTACATGATTTGATAGTCCTATATGTGAGGAACACAAAACCCTAACTCTGAGCACGATTTGGGTTCGTTTCCATGTCCAAATTGGACACGCACGTGCTACACGAGACCTCGTGCTGTGTCCTACTACCTCGCTGCTATTTCTCTTAACACAGGCCAAGTGGACATGCGCCACTTGATGGACACCTTGGCAGTGACTGTCAGGTCATCCTTAGAGTCTCACACGAACTCATGTCATGTCGGATACGAGAACACACCCGTACTGGGTTTACACTGTTCTACACGCAGTAGTTTTTGACCACGGATACGCGTGTTGTGTCGCGTCCAGACACGACGTGGACGTGTGGCGACATATTGGATGGCTAGCCCTATACCTGGGCTAGGTGTGGACATGAACTCGTGGTGTCTTGTGGCCTGTGTCGTGTCCAGTTCGACTCGAACACGCCGCACGAGCCTATGCACATACAGTTTACTGATACATGTAATTTTCTGATTTGGACACTTCGTGTCCAGTTTTCTGGACACGAAGACACCCCCACATGTACACACATATGTTACCAACCTTTGCACGTGTCTGTTTTGGGTTTTCATAGTTTGGTGTTCGAAAAATTATTTGGGAATAACATGTTGTTAATGATACTAACTGTGAGGAATGAACTGTATTTTGAATGGAACATGAAACCTAGGTTTTTGAAAATAAAATATTAATGTGAACTGAGAATCGAGTTACATTACATGTTTACTATAATATGAATGAACTGAGTTTTGATTTAATATTTGTAAATCAAGATTGATGCTTGAATTGTTAACTGAGATTACATGAATATGTTAAACTTATAAAACTGTTAACTGATATTTGGGTACGGGTTTTAGAGTTTGTTTTGAATACAATCTCAGGTTTGAGATATAAACTTCTCAAGTGACCTGAGATGTGTTCCCAGGTTTAGCTTTCCAAATGAATTCTCAGATTTTGTGATTAAGTTGTATATGTTAAAAGAGTATATATATGTATATGTATATATATACATTGATGCATGGATAGGGTAGGTTGATTTCAATTATATGTAAACTTATTTGAATGATAAACTGAAAACTGTGAAATGGAATTTTACATTTGAAATGAGTTTTGTAAAACTGAGTTTGCCTTTAAATATAACTGAGTTTGTATTGAACCTATGAACTGTTAACACATACACTTTATCTCTCTAATACACTCTCTACTATATAACTCAACACACACACCCTACTGCTGTCACAGGGCACACACCCACTACCACTTTGCTTATGACACATACCCCCCATGTTACTTAAAACCTTCTCTCTCTCTAAATATGTGTATATATATGTTTGTGCATATATATAGTTTTAGCATGTGACCTATAGGCTATGTATTATAGTTTGGTTTTTCTTAGGGCTGACATGTTTAGACCTAGAATAGACTAAGTTAGACTAGTTGACCATGGTTGACCAAACCCTAAATAGTTTGACTAGATTTGACCTAGTTTGACTTTAGAGTTGACCAGAGTTGACCAAGAGTTGACTTTAGCCCAGATTGACCTACAAACATGTAGATACATTGTATTCTTCAAATTTTAATCCCTTTGTATATATCATGACTTGTGTTGCTCTAAAATAGGACTCAGTTACCTCGCTTCGGACTTTATATTCTCACAGACATTCAGATTTCAGGCGAGTACATTCATTGATCGTTTCATACTTGCTAGGACTTATATTCATGCTCTAGATTACTTTACTTGATGCTGACACTTGTTATCACGGATTAGTACTATATGGATCTTTCATGCGATGTTATCCCCTCATCGGATATATCGGGTATTTCGTGTTCGTGTACTTTATCATGGGCATCGTGTACTCCTTGTGTTCGTGTTATTCATGTACAAATCGTGTGAAATCGTGTACCCTTATATGCTCACATGATCTTCATGTATAAACTAAACTTCGTGTATAATAACATAACTAGACTGGATCCTTGTGTATTGATTGGGGACGGGAGAGTAGAAGTGGTTATATGATCATTCTTGTAGTTTACTCGTGTATAACCTCTGTAGATTACTCGTGTATAACATCGTGCCATTTATATAATCATCTTGTGCTCTGAATCACTAGTCAGTTACAGTTTTTACTTATCATACAGATATTTCTAGTTTACCATATCTCTCTTATCTTTCATGTATATTTTTACAGTTCATGTATCTTACTCTTTTGCATGCTTTATATTTCATGTCTTGATATGAACTGCGTGAGATATATTATGCTCGTTCCTGTCCTGACTGGACCTGTTGAAAATATTACAGAGGACGATAAGGACTTCTGTACCACATACTACGTAGCCCACATAGATGATACATATGAGTTGACTCCATAGGAGGACCCTGCAGCAGTTGACGATACCATCCCTTTAGTCTAGGCTAGTTAGCTAGACAGTTATCTTATTTCTTGTTGTCTTGTCTTATTTTGACATTCTGAGATGTATTATTTTTGGATGTTGTTGTGTCGTATAGACACTTAGACTTATTTCTCTTCTGTTTGTACTTCTTTTGGATTTCATATCTATCATATCTTGTTGTTTCTACCTTAGATTGTGATTGAGATGTACCTTCTATATTATCCTCCGTTCGGAGAGTATATCTTGTGTAGTTACATTTATACTGTGTTAGATGTTGTGACCTAGGACAGCATTCTACCGTCGACACTGCGGCGTAGGCTGGACGTACCCACTTCTCGTGCCCCTACACTAGGTGCGGGTCATGACACATTTTTAGTGGTGGCCCATGCAGGTCAAGTTTTGTAGTGGTATTCGAACTAGAGTATCACTACAGCCTGCAGTAGGATATAGGATATAGTTTTGAGGTACTCATGAATCATATTTAGGAAAAACTCTTATCTAAATTCCTGCCATTTAAACTCTTGCTGATAATTGCTTTCCTTTGAAATAACTGTCCTCCTTTGATTTTGTCGCTTCTTTCTCAGTATTGATTCCTTGTTTGATCTGTCTCCAGGATGGTGATTGAAATACGATCGCAGCGCCCCATCACGGGAGGTACGTCAGAGAGGTCTGCCACTTCTCGTCCAGTTCAGCCGGGACCTGAGACGGTAGCCCCCCTAGTACCTACTCATGTTGGAGCCTCTGCAGCTTTCGGAGGAGCACCTCCACCTGTTCGAAGGCCGACCCCAGTTATTCCTGAGGTGCTTCAGCCGCAGCAGCAGCCACCTGCGGGATTGGTTGACGCTGCACACCGCTTTTCCTTCGTAGAGCGGATCTCAGAGTCACATCAGTAACAGCAGAAGCGCCAGACTGCTGACTTTCGTCAGGGCATAGATGATGCCCACCAGCTGGTCAGGACGACAGTGGAGATGGTGGCTGCCCAGCCACAGGAAGGGCAGGTTCAACAGTATCAGCTGAGGACGCCAGGCATCCAGGAGTTCCAGAAGATGCGTCCTAGGGACTTTCGAGGCACATAGGGGATCTTATATACCGATGATTGGATCGAACATATCGAGAAGATATTCCGGCTGGCGGAGATACCAGTCCGACTTCAGATCGAGGCGGCAGGTAGCCAAATGCAGGACCTAGCCCGCACTTGGTATCAGACGGACCCTAGAGTGGGTACCAAGGGACAGACTTCGGCAGCCTTCAAGAAGCTGTTCAAGGAGAAGTTATTCCCAGATGTAACACTGGAAGGCATAGAGCAGCAGTTCGAGAGTCTGGTTTGAACCAGACAGTCGAGGAATATGCTGGAGAGTTCTGTCGGCTGAGCAGATTTATTGAGGATCTGAGCAAGACGACGAAGGCGAGGAAGTTCCGCAGAGGTTTCATCAGGAAGGTCCGGTCCTTGACCAAGAGTGACCGGGATGCTACTTTCGCGAAGATCCTAGCAGGAGTTATGGCAGCAGAGGACGACCTAGGGCTGAAACTGAAGAGAGGTCGGGACTTTCACAAAGCCAGTAGCAGCGGAGGTTTTCGCCAAGAAGCCCCACTTCCAGCAGCAGCACCGGCAGAGGCAGTTCCAGCAACAGTCTCAGGGACAGGGCCGGGCACCTTTTCAGCATGTGCAGCAGCAACAGAGGTTCGTTCAGCACAAGCAGCAGGACAGGGGAGGCCAGCAGGGGCGAGCATTCGCCATAGCAGTGGAGGATGCAGAGGCTATTGGAGAGCTGATTGCAGGTTCTGTTCTTCTCGACTCCTTTCCTGCTTTCACATTATCTGGGGCTTCCTATAGCTTTGTGTCAGTATCTTTTGCGATTAGACACCATCTTGCTTCTAAATCATTGCGTAGGACTTGCAAGATCACGACTGGGGTGGCATTATCCTCGTCAGTGATATTTGCAAGGATCGGAGAGTATTTTTGGGAGACCGAAAACTGGATGTGAGTCTGCTCGTAATGCCACTACTGAACTACGATATAGTACTCGGGATGGATTGGTTGAGCATGTACCATGCTAGTATAGATTATCGCGGTGGCAGAGTTCTTTTCTGTTCGCCAGGAGAGCCAGAGTTCGAGTTCGCCGGACGGGAGGCGGAGCAGAGCAGCGGAGTCTTCTGCGAAGTTTTATTTGAGGAGCAGACAGTGCCACATCCATTGATAGCAGAGTTCATGGATGTCTTTCCGGAGGACTTGCCAGGACTACCACCGGACAGAGACGTTAAGTTCTCTATAGACTTAGTGCCCGGCGCAGAGCCAATATCTCAGCACATCTATATGGTGAACAACATCAAGTTGGTGGAGTTAAAGAAACATATGGATGAGTTACAGGACAAGGGCTTCATCCGATCTAGTTCTTCACCATAGGGTGCACCGGTGCTTTTTGTACCGAAGAAGGATAGGACGGTACGGATGTGTATCGACTACAGGACACTCAACAACCTTACGATCAAGAACAAGTACCCATTGTCGTAGATCGATGATATCTTTGATAAGTTGAGCGGAGCTAGGGTATTCTCGAAGATTGATCCGAGGTCAGGCTACCATCAGGTGAAGGTGAAGAGGGAGGATATCCCGAAGACAACATTCAGGACACAGTATGGCCAGTTCGAGTTTATGGTGATGTCGTTTTGGTTGACTAACGCCCTGACGATATTCATAAACCTGATGAACAAGGTATTTCACCAGTACTTGGACAAGTTCGTGGTGGTGTTTATCGATGATATCTTGGTGTACTCGAAGACCACAGAGGAGCATTTGAGAGTGGTTCTGGAGACTCTCAGGAAGGATGAGCTTTATGGTAAGCTCTCGAAGTGTGAGTTCTTTCTGGATCGAGTTGACTTCCTGGGTTATGTTGTGACTGGAGATGGGATCTCAGTTGACCCGAGGAAGATCACGACAGTTGAGGCGTGGACAGCACTGAGTTCAGTTGCAGAGATCAGGAGCTTCCTGGGATTGACAAGCTACTACAGGAGGTTCGTTCAGGATTTCTCCCAGGTTGCAGAGCCATTGACTAGGCTGACCCGGAAGGACATATAGTTTATCTGGTCGGAGGAGTGTCAGGTCACTTTTGATGAGTTGAAGAAGCAGTTGACGACAGCTCCGATTCTGATATTGCCATTAGGATCTGGCGGGTTCACTATCTATAGTGACGCCTCGGGAAAGGGTTTGGATTATGTCTTGCAGCAGCATGGGAAGGTAATTGCCTATGCTTCCAGGCAGATACGTCCGCATAAGAAGAACTACCCTACCCATGACTTAGAGTTGGCGGCAGTTATATTTGCCCTGAAGTTGTAGAAATACTATTTTTATGGAGAGCGAGTGGTGATCTTTACAGACCACAAGAGCTTGAAGTACGTGTTTACACAGAAGGAGCTCAACATGAGGCAGCATAGATGGTTGGAGTTGATGAAGGACTTCGACATTTTACTGCAGCATCATCCAGGGAAGGCCAACGTGGTTGTCGATGCTTTGAGCAGATATCCGACAGCTATGTGTTTGACGGTAGATCGTCACTTACTAGCAGATCTGAAGAGCCTGGAGATCGAGGTGCTAGTTCCAGGAGTGGAGATACAGATGTGGGGTCTGCAGATTCAATCAGACTTGATTGAGAGGATCAAGTCGACTCAGTTCGATAATTTTGCTCTGCGGTACATCCGAGAGCAGGCTCGAGCAGGATTGGTGGATGAGGAGTTCACTATTGCAGAGGATGGCGCATTGAGGCACGGTTCCAGACTGTGTGTGCCCAACGAAGAGCTTCGGAAGCAGGTTATGCATGAGGCCCACCGATCTCAGTATTATATGCATCCAGGTGCTAACAAGATGTATAGGGATCTGAGGGAGCATATATGATGGTGTGGGATGAAGCGGGAGGTAGCACGCTTCGTTGCTAGATGTTTGGTCTGTCAACAGATGAAGGCAGAGAGACAGAGGCCAGGAGGTTTGTTACAACTATTGCCCATTTCGAAGTGGAAGTGGGAACATATCATGATGGACTTTGTTTCGGGATAGTCGCGTACGCCAGGAGAAAAAGATATAATTTGGGTCATCGTAGACAGGTTGACCAAATCAGCTCACTTATTGCCATTTAAAGTGGGTTTGTCTATACACTACTAAAATAAGGCAGATTAGCGACGTCCAGATACGTCGCTAATTATGGAAAATACGTCGCTAATCGTAATTAGCGACGACCTTAGCGACGAAAAATGAAGGTCGCTTTAAAGCTAGTCGCAGATGACAAATTCGTCGTTCTACGTCGCTGTTTGCGTTGTCACTGCCGTGTCGCTGGGTCATCACAAAGTTAGCGACGAAGAGCGACGATAACTTTACGTCGCAAAAATAGCGACGTAGTGCGCTACTTAGCGACGTTTATTTCTGTTTATGTGATGACATGGCATGTCTGCCACGTCAACAAGGTAGCGACGTACAGCGACGTACCGACGCTAATTAGCAATGTATTAGCGACGTTCCCATACGTCGCTAAGACATCGCTATCCGTCGCAGAATCCTGAAAAAAATTAAAAAAATATAATGTATATTTTTGTTATGTTGTGTGTCTGTGTTTACAGTGTGTGTGAAGTGCGTAGATTAGCAACGTCCAGATACGTCCCTAATTATGGAAAATAAGGCAGATTAGCGACGTCCAGATAAGTCGCTAATTATGGAAAATACGTCGCGAACCGTAATTAGCGACGACTTTAGCGACGGAAAATGAAGGTCGCTTTAAAGCTAGTCGTAGATGATAAATTCGTCGCTCTACGTCGCTGTTTGCGACGTCACTGACGTGTCGCTGGGTCGTCGCAAAGTTAGCGACGGAGAGCGACGACAAATTTATGTCGCAAAAATAGCGACGAAGTGCGACTACTTAGTGACGTTTATTTCTGTTTATGTGATGACATGGCATGCCTGCCACGTCAGCAAGGTAGCGACGTACAGCGACGTACCGACGCTAATTAGCGACATATTAGCGACGTCCCCATACGTCGCTAAGACGTCGCTATCCGTCGCAGAATCCTAAAAAAAATTAAAAAAATATAATGTGTATTTTTGTTATGTTGTGTGTCTGTGTTTACAGTGTGTGTGAAGTGCAGTATTCGAACCATCGACAGTTTCGCTTACTGTTCTATATTTTATCTTGGATAGAAAGAGCAACAGTTCAGGGTGCACTTTTCAGAACTTTCTCTTCACGTCCTTCTCGGGATCCTGTACGACGTCCCGAGAGAGTGAAGGATGTTAAAATGAAGCTCTCAGAAGTACACTATGAACAGTTGCTCTTTCTGTCCAAGATAAAACATACAATTGTAATCGAAACTATCGATGGTTCCAAATACTGCATTTCACATATACTGTAAACACAGATACACATCATCACAAAAATATACATTATATTTTTTAAAAATTTGGGCAGCACCTCCTTTGTATATCAGATCATCACTTATAACCCAGCGTAGGTATATTTGTCATCCCCGTCGCAGATATCATCATATATAATTAACAGTCTTCCATCATAATAGTCTACAACTAATAGATGAATAACAGTCTCCCATCATAACAGTCTACAACTAAATATCATATATGTACTCAATGAAAATACCAACAAATTAAATATCACAAACATACATGTCCAACAAACATACATGTCCAACAGAGTCAAATAATAATGAAAACCAGTGTACAGAACGGTCAATGGGCCCATAGGGCCAATACATACAAAGAAGATAAAAAATATCTACTGGATCACTGAGGACCCCTGTCGCGCATCTGGGATAGCATGTACTCATACTGCTCCTGTGTGAGCTGTACCGTAGGAGCAGTAGGAGGCAGTGCAATATCTGGAGTCAGCGTCGTCGATGGACCGGAAGGAGGTATCTGCTCCAGCTCTCGCAGTCGCTCACCATGCGCAGCAAAGGTACTCACCATCCTCTGAGTACTCTCCTCAATCGAAGCCGATACCTGAGTGAGTGAGGCAGACATGGTCCTCTGCGATCCCTCCAGCTCAACCTATCTACGCTCTGTGTGCTGCGTAGACTCGGTGAGCGTGTACAAGCTAGCAGTTGTAGCCTACTGCAGACTCATCTGCTCTTGTATACTGTGCTCGACCGCATCAAATCGTCCGGTGATCAACGGAGGGTCAGATCGTCGCTCTGCGGTAAGGTGATCAGAAATCTGCTGCTGCAACTCGCGACGTAGCTCGTCGATCTGACAACGAATATCCTGAGCTCGTGATGACGCCTGCGAAGCTGGAGACTGCACACTCACAGAGGAGGCCCGGGAAGACTCTGAAGCCAAATAGGCACCATAGGATCCCGTACCGTAGTACGTACCCTTCTGAAGACCGCCAACGACGGTCATCCAGAGGTCGTCCGGCGATGGAGCTGTAGGCGGCTGGAAGGAAGTACCAGCCCTCCCTCTGCTGGCACACTAGCAGCAGCAGCCGCCTCCTATTGTAGCCGAACAAACTCGGCCTAGAACAATATTTGCTAACGTATAAGTGTTTGCTAAATTCTAAATTGATATCTATTTTCCTGTTTTCTAAATTATAGTAAATTAATATAAAGAATAGAACGTACATATGCCTGCGTCGCCCTCTCATCAATGAACTCCCCAGCCCTCCGATGGGTGACCAGGAAGACGGTCACCATATTGGGGTCCTCACCCTTTTTTACCTGTTAAAATATATTATCTATTATTAGTATTAAATATTATATCCAACTATATATAAAATGATGTCCGTCATAGCAAATGTACCAGACGACAAAAATGCTCCGTCATCAGAATGGAGCAACCACACCACTTACTAGCGCTCGACCGTGCCACCTTGACCTTGTCAGACCGTTCCTGTTACCTGGCCTCGACGAATCTAGCCTTTATCGCAGTCCACTGCTCTGGCATGATCTAACCATGGATCGGCTTTCCGGAGCGATCACGAGACTTCTGGTCGTGGATCGCATCATGGATGAGCTTGTCTGCGACGACAGAAAATTGGGCCTCGATCTTCGCCGCCCGGTGTGGTAGATAGAAATAGGTCCTCTACAAGAACTAAAATAGAAAAGTTATATAATATACACAAATGATTATTAAAATTTAAAAATAAATAATTTTTTTACCTTGAAGTGGGCCAACCAAAAGGCCTTCCTATCTGCGGGAGCATCTGAGTAGTTAATCCAAGGCCCACCATAGTTCTGTCTCAGAAATAACCCCAGCTGTCTCTGTACTGCATGAGGCCGATATCTATACAATAATAAATTTTATGAATATATATGTACATATAATCATTTGAGAAATAAATATTAACTAATTAACTTACTTTGTAGGCCCGTTCGTCCAAATCTCCATACACGTCTCATCCGGGGGAGCGCATGGAGGGTCGCTCTCACCTCCTGGCTGGGCAGGATCAGTCTGATTGCCGTCCTCCATATGCTCGGCGTCGGATCTCCCCTTAGAGCCGTCAGGAGGAGGAATGCTGGACGTGGGAGGAATGCTGGACGCGGGATCAGAAATGATGGACGACGAGGAAGGAGTCGCCAATCTGCTGGAACTGCCCTGTCCCGATAATGGACCGGGAACAGAACGGTACACTAGCGTACTCGAAGATGAGGATTACGGAATCTCCATCCCCAGCCCAAGGCAGACGGGACTGCCTAACATAATATCCTCCGCGTCGTCCGGGTCTAGTCATATCCGATAATAATATGACAATAAAACAAATATATGTTGGCCCATTGGTCATATGGTCAACCTGATTTTAATAATTGATCAAACTCTGTCTGGATATACGAAGCTAGTCGGGACATCTCGGACTCTTGAACATGATCAAGAATGGCTATCCACTGAATTCAAGACCGAAGATCTGTTTGCCTACTCGAGTCTGTAATTCCTTATGCAATGTATTTTTTATTTTATTTGAGTCTAGGAATATGTTGTACACCGAGTCGTACTGGAAAATAGGCTACCCTTAAATGAGTTTAAAATGTTTTTAAAATGACCTCTCAAAAAGGTTTACAAAAAGGTTTTTCAAAAAGGTTTTCAAAAATCACCAAAAAAGCTTTTTAAAAACCCTAACTAAACCCTGACAGAACTCGGACCGAGTTCGGCCAGAGTTCGGCCAGAGTTCGGTTGGTGGCCGTTGTGATTTTGAATCCTTGTTACTTGATCCTCCTGCAGTCGCGGATTTGACCGAGATTTGCTCATAGAGTTCTGCCCGAATTCTGTCCGAATTCTGTCAGAAGTCTGCCTCTGGAACACCTATAAATAGAGAAGGATTTCGATCATTTTAACTCACTCATTCACTTTCAATCTTCTCTCTATCTAAAGCATTCAGTCTTCCAAAGAGTTTTTTTGAGCTTTAAATATCAGATCCCAAGCCAATTACAATCCTCTAGTCGATTTGCTAGTGCGGTAGGGTCTAGAAGTTTCTGAGAGATTGTAATCTGAAGGCTTGATTGAAGAATACCTCTTCACATTTGAAGTTGGACGAGTTCTTCGTATCAAAGCTCGCGTTGTAGAAGTTGCAAGGACTTCGTAAGAAAACTTACAGTTTTTCTAATAGTGGATTCAACTGGTAGCAAGAGTTCTACCGACTGGATTAGTCCTCAACAGAGGGAAACCAGTATACATCGCTGTCTTTGCGTTTGCTCTCTTAACTCTGCCTTTACTTTATTTTAGTTGTGATTAATATTCTGTGATTGTGCTGCTAACATTTTTTATTAGCAATTATTCCGCTGCCAACTCTATTCACCCCCCCTTCTAGAGTATTACGCTTTACTATTTTGTTCCTATAATTGGTATCAGAGCGGGTGTTACAGGTAAAGCAAGGTAACAGTACAATTATTTATTAATTGTTATTTAGATCACAGCACTACACATGGCATCTGTGAAATTCACAAGTGAAGGCCAGGCCACAAACAGACCCCCACTGTTTGATGGTACTAATTATACATATTGGAAAACACGGATGAGTTTCTTCTTGAAATCTCTTGACTTTGATTTATGGTCTATTGTTCTTGATGGCTATCAAAAGCTACCTCGTATAACTGTCGATGGAGTATTGGTTGAAAAATCCCATAGCAGTTATACAGAGAAGGAAAAAAAAAAGGCCAGTCTTGACGCACGTACTATTAACGCTCTATTTTGTGCTTTAGACAGAACTGAATTTAACAGGGTGTCTATCTGCACAACTGCTAATGGTGTATGGAAGCTACTTGAAGTTACACATGAAGGCATGACTCAAGTCAAGGAATCAAAGGTCAGCAGACTTACTCAAGAGTACGAGGCGTTCAAGATGAAGCCCAACGAAACAGTTACACAAATGTTCAAGAGATTCTTGGATATTGTAAATCCTTTGTCCTCCTTAGGCAAAGATTACAGTAACCATGAAAAGATTCACAAACTCCTGCGAGCTCTCACCAAGAACTGGATTCCAAAGGCTACTGCTATTATTGAAGGAACACTACGATGACACTCGAAGTACTCATGGGTAAGCTACTCACTCATGAACTGGAGCTACAAGATTTTAAAGAGCCTGCACAAAAGGAGAAGACGATCGCTTTCAAGGCTCAGCACAGAAAAGCTGCTGAAGGTGATTCAGACAGCAGTAGATCTGACGCTGAAGATCAAGCACTCCTAGCAAGGAAGTTCAAAAGATTCATGAGACATGAGAAGAGAGTCAAAGAAAACAACAGCAACAACTGGTATCAAGAAGATGCTGTCTGCTATGGTTGCAAGAAGAAGGGACACATGAAGAAGGATTATCCCACAAACTCATCATCAAGCAAGAAGAGCAACAGGTATGAAAAAGGGAACCTGAAGAGATCAACATCTAGGAGATATGCCAATACCAGCATATGGCATAAAAGTGAAGCAAGCGATTCAGAAGACGAACAATCAGAAGATGCTACAAACGTATGCTTTATGGCATCCGATCAGGTACCTACTGAACATGTAGTTGATACTTATGATGACTTCACCTTTGAGCAATTAGAAGATGCCTTCAGTGACCTGATGACTGATTACAGGAAACTGCGTAGCAAGTATCAGACCTCTAAGAAGGTACTCAAAGAGTACAAAGGTGAAATAGGTAGACTCACCGACCTACTAGCTGAGGTTAGAAATAATGTTAGTGAGTCTGGTGAGCTTTCTTCAATAAAGCTCTTATTACACGAGACTACCAAGTCATCTGAAGAGAAAGACAAAATTATTGACCAACTCAAGGAAGAACTTTCTATAGAGATGAAAAGTCTTCGATGTGCACAAATCAGAATGGAAACACTCACTTCTGATTATACTAAGTTGTATGACACTTCCAAAAGATTGAAAATTAGGTTAGGAAAACAGCCTGAGCCTGCTGCTTCCTTCCCTAACACGTGTCACTTACCAAAAAATTGGAACATTCCCAAGCCAAACACTGTCAGACCTAACCATATAAAACCTTTACCCCAAAAGGTTAAGCCCAAACAAGATTATAGGTATGCTCTCTTCTATACTAGAAAACCTAAACCTACCAACCATGCACACCACTCAGCTTTCAACACTCAACATGCAAAATGTCATTATTGTGGCCTCTTTGGTCATATTTCATCTGCATATAGAATCAGAAAGCTTGTTGATTTAAATATTTATGCTTGGATACCAAAGGCTAACATTTCAGGACCCTACAAGAAATGGGTACCAAAAGTTTTATCTGCAAACTATTTTATAGGTGGAACACCTTTCACATGCTAGAAGTAAATGGATCCTCGACAGTGGTTGCTCATGGCATATGACTGGTGACGCTACACTATTTGCAACATTGTCGAAGAAGAAGAAGGAAGGTTATGTTTCCTTCGGTAATAACTTGAAAGGGTATATCATTGGTATCGGTGATGTTGGTAAGTCTTCCTATCATGTAATTAAGGATGTCTGTCTGGTTACCGAGTTGAAACATAATCTACTCAGCATAAGTCACCTAGCTGATCATGGTTATGGAATCAACTTTGGCAAAGACAAATGTATTATAGTTGATAGCTCAACTGGTAGTACTATCTTTGAAGGTATCAGGGAAGACAATATATATGTTTTCTATTAGTTAGAAGAAACTAACATTTCAGGTAGATGCTTAATGGCCAAGAGTGATGAGAGTCATCTGTGGCATATGAGACTCGGTCACGCTAATATGGATACGATCTCAAGATTATCCACAAAGAAGCTAGTACGCGGTTTACCGGATATTACATTCAAGAAGGATTCGATATACAGCTAATGTGAAAAGAACAAAGCTACCAGATCCACATTCAAATCTGTAAACGCAGTATGTACTACTAGACCTCTACAATTGCTACACATGGACTTATTCGGTCCTAGCAGAATTGCTAGCCTCGGAGGTAAATTGTATGCTTTTGTAATTGTAGATGATTTCTCTAGATACACGTGGGTATATTTCTTGACACGCAAGAATGATGCATTATCCGAATTTGTCGCCTTTTGCAAGAAAGTTCGGAATGAAAAAGGTTACATGATCATTCTCGAATCAGAAGCGATCATGGAGGCGAATTCGAGAATGCTAATTTTGAGCAATTTTGTGACACACACGGTTTCATACACGAGTTCTCCTGCCCTAGGACTCCACAACAAAATGGAGTTGTGGAACGTAAGAACAGAACTCTAACCGAAATGGCCAGAGTGATGTTAAACCAGTTTAGTCTACCCAAATATTTTTGGGCTGAAGCTGTCAATACATCTTGCTTTGTTCTCAATAGAGTTCTAATTCGACCCAAATCGAAGAAGACTCCATTTGAGTTATGGTTTGATAGAACTCCCTCAGTTTCATACTTTAGAATATTTTGTTGTAAATGCTTTATTCTTAATACAAAAGACAACATGGGAAAATTTGATGAAAAGGCCGATAAAGGTATATTTTTAGGTTATGCGACCAAGAGCAAAGGATACAGAGTCTTCAACAAACGAACAATGATCATCGAAGAATCAATCAACGTCACCTTTGATGAAATGAATCAAATGACTATCGATGACAGTGATAAAGATCTGCCTGCATCAAGCTCAACATCAGCTGATCCTCAACCAAGCTCTGCACTAGCTGAACCTCCTAGAGAAGATCCAGGAACCAGCTACCTTCAGAATCTACCGAAAAGGTTGAAATTTACAGCTGATCATCCAAAAGATTTGGTAATTGGTGATATTACCAAAGGAGTAAGTACTCGTACATCCAGTAGAGATATTGTTTCTAGTATTGCATTTATTTCACAGCTAGAACCCAAAACTATTGATGAAGCATGTAGTGATAGTTTTGGATAGATGCTATACAAGAGGAATTAAACCAATTTGAACGGAATCAAGTTTGGGAACTTGTTCCCAAGCCTATTGATCATCCGGTCATTGGCACCCGTTGGGTATTCCGAAATAAACTAAATAAGGATGGTTTAGTGACTCGTAATAAGGCTCGACTCGTAGCTCAAGGATATAATCAAGAAGAAGGTATCGACTACGATGAGACTTATGCCCCAGTTGCGAGATTAGAATCCATCCGCATGTTATGTGCATTTGTATGTTTTCATGATTTCAATCTATTTCAAATGGATGTCAAGAGTGCATTTTTAAATGGTTTTATAAAAGAAGAAGTTTTTGTAGCACAACCTCCAGGTTTCACGGATTTTAAAAACCTTGATCATGTTTTCAAGTTGAAGAAAGCCTTATACGGTTTAAAACAAGCCCCTCGTGCTTGGTATGATCGTCTAAGCTCTTTTCTACTTGACAACGGTTTTTCAAAAGGCAAGGTTGACACTACACTGTTTATTAAGTCTTTTAATGGCAAACTTCTTTTAATTCAAATCTATGTTGATGATATTATATTTGGATCTACTGATGAATCTCTGTGTCAAGAATTTTCTAAGTGTATGCAGAATGAGTTTGAGATGAGCATGATGGGAGAGCTGAAATTCTTTCTCGGATTACAAATCAAACAAACTGATAATGGGACATTTATACATCAAGCCAAGTACACAAAAGACTTGCTAAAGAAGTTTGATCTGGACAATGTCAAACCTATTGGCACTCTAATGGCAACTTTAACAAAGCTTGATTCAGATGAACAAGGCAAGCCAGTCGACACACGTAAGTATCGAGGTATGATTGGTAGTTTACTTTATTTAACTGCTAGTCATCCAGATATAATGTTTAGTGTTTGCCTGTGTGCACGTTTTCAAGCTAACCCAAAGGAATCACATCTGTCCGCAGTTAAGCGTATCTTTCGATACCTTAAGGGCACTTCTTCTGTTGGCTTGTGGTATCCCAAAACTAAGTCCTTTGACCTTACTGGTTATTCGGATGCAAATTTTGCTGGATGCAAAGTTGATAGAAAAAGTACCAGTAGCATATGTCATTTCTTAGACAAAGCTTTAGTCTCATGGTTTAGTAAAAAGCAAAATTCTGTAGCCCTATCAACAACAGAGGCTGAGTATATCGCCGCAGGACGTTGTTGTGCTCAGATTTTGTGGATGAAACAAACCTTGGAAGACTATGATTTATTTTACACACATATTCTCATTTTCTGTGATAATACGAGCACTATTAATTTGACTAAGAATCCAGTATGTCACTCTCGTACTAAACATATCGAGATTCGACATCACTTTCTTAGAGATCATCATCAAAATGGAGATATAAACCTTGTGTACATAGATACTGAAAATCAACTAGCTGACATCTTCACTAAACCTCTAGCGGAAGATCGTTTCAATTATTTACGTCAAAAATTAGGAATTTTGGACGTCAATAATATTAATTAATTTTGTTTTATGATTATATATCATTACGCAAAAACTGTGTTAGAGACAAGCCAATAAAGAGTCTGTCTGTCACCACAACTACGGTTGAAGCGAAGCGGTACTTAAGAGTTCTCCGATGAACCTCCGCCAGCTGGAACAGTACTCCTACAGCTAATCTGAAACAGACGCTGTGTAACGATATTTAATCTATAAAATAATATTAATTATATTAATTGAAGGTTGAAATTACTAATCTTTGAATTAAATTCTTGAAATGAGTCAAGGATGATGAGGAGATGTGATGATGATGTATTAGCTTTTTGAGACTTAGACATTATCTCCTGTATACTTGGAAATGCTCTGACATTCCAAGCTATTATCAGTACTTTTTGATTATTATTAGCACTTTCTAGTTTGCTTCAGTACTCTGTTATTTTCATGGACATGTTTATTATGCCTCAGTTTATCGCATTCCAGTTTATTTCAGCACTATGTTTCAGTTTCAGTTTATGATAGCACTATCTCTTATATTGCTTCATTTTTTATAACTGCCTGTGAAATTACATACCTGTGATAATTTTTTTTAATATATGCCTGTGATAGTTCTCTTTTATTTCTGCCTTATTTCTTTTTATGTGTTTTTCTCACTATTTGTTACTTATGCATTGATTGCGGGGGAGCTTTATAATTGCAATTATTTTGCTAAGTGACAAAGGGGGAGAAAAATTAAAAGATCTAACATTTTTTTGAGATAATACAAGATATGAACAATTTCTACTTTTTGATATTTTGAATAAGCTTAATGTTATATCATTCATAGTTTGTCAATTATCAAAATGGGAGAGATTGTTGGCCCATTGGTCATATAGTCAACCTGATTTCAATAATTGATCAAACTCTGTCTGGATATACGAAGCTAGTCGGGACATCTCGGACTCTTGAACATGATCAAGAATGGCTATCCACTGAATTCAAGACCGAAGATCTGTTTGCCGACTCGAGTCTGTAATTCCTTATGCAATGTATTTTTTATTTTATTTGAGTCTAGGAATATGTTGTACACCGAGTCGTACTGGCAAATAGGCTACCCTTAAATGAGTTCAAAATATTTTTAAAATGACCTCTCAAAAAGGCTTACAAAAAAGTTTTTCAAAAATCACCAAAAATCTTTTTAAAAACCCTAACTAAACCCTGACAGAACTCGGACCGAGTTCGGCCAGAGTTCGTCCAGAGTTCGGTTGGTGGCCGTTGTGATTTTGAATCCTTGTTACTTGGTCCTCCTGCAGTTGCGGATTTGACCGAGATTTGCTCATAGAGTTCTGTCCGAATTCTGTCCGAATTCTGTCAGAAGTCTGCCTTTAGAACACCTATAAATAGAGAAGGATTTCGATCATTTTAACTCACTCATTCACTTTCAATCTTCTCTTTATCTAAAGCATTCAGTCTTCCAAAGAGTTTTCTTGAGCTTTAAATTTTAGATCCCAAGCCAATTACAATCCTCTAGTCGATTTGCCAGTGCGGTACGGTCTAGAAGTTTCTGAAAGATTGTAATCTGAAGGCTTGATTGAAGAATACCTCTTCACATTTGAAGTTGGATGAGTTCTTCGTATCAAAGCTCGCGTTGTAGAAGTTGCAAGGACTTCGTAAGAAAACTTGCGGTTTTTCCAATAGTGGATTCAACTGGTAGCAAGAGTTCTACCGACTGGATTAGTCCTCAACAGAGGGAAACCAGTATACATCGCTGTCTTTGCGTTTGCTCTCTTAACTCTGCCTTTACTTTATTTTAGTTGTGATTAATATTCTGTGATTGTGCTGCTAACATTTTTTATTAGCAATTATTCCGCTGCCAACTCTATTCACCTCCCCTCTAGAGTATTACGCTTTACTATTTTGTTCCTACAATATACATATTTATATGATAGACATCACAGAATTTTCAAAAATCTCATAGTCACAGATAAAATTGTCACTAAAGTGTCACAGATTTATATGATAAAAGTGTCACTAAAGTATCAAATATGATGATAAAACAAACATACAGATTTAATCCTCTTCTGAAAATTCATCTAGTTCGTTTAGCTCATCTTCTTCTTCTTCTTCTTCTTCTTCTTCTTCTTCTTCTTCTTCTTCTTTTTCTTCTTCCTCCTCCTCTACATCTTCACTTTCATCTGCATCTTCCTCTTCAGATAATTCTACTTCTTCTACACAATTAGATGTGTAATGAGCAATGTCCTTCTCTTGCTTTTGTAGACGATCAACGAGCAATTTCTTATAAAAGATCCCTAAAGAATATGCTAAGCTCCGTCAATGGATCCCAAACTGCTTGCGGTAAGAATTCCCGAAATGCAATTGGAATTACCATGAATACGTGACAATCGTGGCTCTTCATACCTGTCAATTTGTTTTCCTTCGGATCGACACATCTTCTCAGATTTGACACATATCCGTCTGGAAATTTTAGGCCCTGGATCCACCGACAAAGTCTCACTTTATCCTCTTGTCCAGTGAGAAAATTGACTTCGACAGGAACTGTTTTCCATTCCTCTATCAATGCAACGCAGGACGTTTGCATATTTTTTCTAAGTCCAACCTGGCCTTGGGATTGTCTTTCGTTTTTTCTTTTACGTTCATCATAGTATTAATAATGTTATCAAACACATTCTTCTCAATATGCATGACA
>JANAVB010030181.1:85000-102368 GCA_029216955.1 Iris pallida | reverse complement strand
TGGAACTCTTCAATCTTCTTCTTCAGCAAACCTATTTCCACCTCCTCAATTTGTTGATCAAACCTTACTCTCTATTTTTATTCGGAATCCAGATTCGTTCGCTATTTAGAGCTTCAATTTCCTTTAGCAAATCTAACTAACACTTGTCTACCCCAAGTATTTCTACGACTAGCATATCTGATCATTTGCCTTGACCTCATTTCAATTAACCTTCGCTGAACTAATCCCGAACCAAATTCTTTGGGAACCATAAAGCCTCAAGGGTTATCTATTACCAAAAGAATTGGTTCAGCTTAGTTAGTTCATGATCCTCCTGAAGGAATTATGTTCAATTTCAATATTGTTCTCTTCTATGTTTTTTTTTCCAAAAACCAAGAATATTTTTGTGACTTCCTCCACTCATCTTAAAACCCTACTCTCTCTCTATGCAAATTCTTGATCAAATCAAGGCCTAGGAAGCTTCTATGATCATGAAGCAGGAACGGTCAGAAAATTGATCACATTTTGAATCCATTCTATTATTGAATTTCCTTTAGTCATGGAAATTTTGAGCTGTCCCAAAGCTATTTAAATTTCTTGGCGTTACTAGACAATTTCTAATTTGATTTCCTTGAATCAATGGGACTTACCTTCTTTCAAATTTTCAACTTTCCTTAGTTATGAAATTATTCTTCTTAAAATAATTTCTTTGTATTTCCTGAGTGATTTGTCGGGAATATTATCATTGGTTTTTTTTTTCTTACTTAATCCGAAGTAGTGATTCTACTATCTTATCTAGTATTTGACTCAATTATTCAAATCAAGGTTAATCATTTCATCTTTGGAAAAGAAAATCGGAGGACAGATGCTCCTCTTGATTTTTGCTCCAGTCTCTTGAATCTCAAACACATATTTTGATAAATCCCTTGATCTCGGGAGAACAGTCATCTACATTTCTATTCTGTTTAGAACCTTAAACTCGTTTGAATTTTGGAATTCCTCTGAAATTCACACGGACAAAGCTGAGAAATATTTAGCAACCTAACATGACTCCGCACATTTATGTGATAGTCATTTACCTGAATTATGAAAACTGCAAGTTTACTGCAGCTAGTTGTGCACTGGCGAGGCATAAATTTTAAGTCGAAATAATGACAGGTAGTCGTTAGGTTTCCAAATACTATTGAGACTTTGTTCTATGTTTGCTTAGCCATGAAATGGATAAAGTTGGAAGACTACTCGGTAAAACTAAATTATTCAAGTTATGGAGTCAAAAATTTATTGCAGTCTGGTGCACACTGGCGAGGCATGAATTTGAGACAAAGTAACTTCAAATATATTTGGTTCCCGAATATTATTCAGACTATATTCGTACCGTGGTTGTCTTTTGCACCATCAATTATTCTGACTATTGATCCGATTAAAGGATTTGTATTCCTAGCAACTGCCCCTATATTCAGAAATATTTTATCTGATTATGTTCCCATCACAGATATTCAAATCATTGTCTCTATCCTACTATCATACAAATTGTTGACTTCTTTCCTGAGTCCCAAACCTTATACCTCATCCCATTTTGATTTGAAAGTTGTCTCTCATTTCGGAAATTATATTATCTTTTGTTCCTCAAATAAATTATTGATGTCGTATTCCTTTGACCTTCCTATTTTTATTGATTTCATATTTAAAACTTTAAACTCGTCATGATTATTTAAATCATACCCCGATGTTTACTTATGATTTTTTGATCAACAAAATATTTTAAATTTTCTAGATATGTTTACACTTTTATCTTTATATTTAGCAATCATGCCTCGAATCTGATTTTGTCTTATGAAGTGAACCTAGAACATTTTATAACTTGGATTTTTTAGAGTGCATGATATATAGGATATATATGAGTTAAAATGTACAATGGTGATTAGTATCGAGGAACGCTTATGAATAATTTGACATAGAAGTTAAAGGTTGTCAAAATTAGGCATAGAGATGCACTCTAGGAAGGTGCATGATGAATTAACTATAAAGGATAATCGAAACAAGAAAGATTGGACTTAAAATGTAAATAATTGAGGATGACGAATTTTTTTGGAAGGATTGGTTGGAAAGATGTAATAAGATTTATTTTTGAGAAGGATGTGAGCTTAAATCATGATTTCATAGAGAGATCGAGATCAAACCGGAAAATGAAGATATATACATGATAGCCTAAAATCACAGTAATGATCATCTAGGAGAAAGAAATGGTAAAACTTTTTGGATGGTGACAAATCAGAATATTGAAACGTGGTGTAGGATTTTAGATGATATTTGGCATCAAGGTTTGACATTGAAGAATTAAAGACTAGGAGTATCAAATCATAGAATTAAATTGAATATATTCGCAAGTTGGGAGAAATGCATATTGCATGAATATGGGATGTGTTCAAGATTGAAAATAGAAGACAAAATTTTTAGGGTGATTGGCAATTTAGGAATGGAATCGGGAATTTAGTAATCATGGAGTAATTTCTAAAGGAGGGAAGAATGTAAATTAAAACAGTGGATAAAATTGAAGATTATATAGCATTAGATGAGTTTCGGGATTGTTAACCCACTTGGGACAAGACTGTTAAGGAAGATGTCCAAACTGATTTCAGGCATGATTGCATGATTAAATCCCTGACCCTGCCTTAAATTTCGAGGACGAAATTTTCTAAGGAGGGAAGATTGTGAAACCCATAATTATGTAATTATTAATATTAATGTTTTAGTAGTGTTATTCGTATTTTTAATTATTATTATTATTATTATTTATTATTATTATTATTATTAAATATTTGTGAGTGCAAAAGATTTCGAAAAAATAATAATAACAAGGATCTTTGATTTCGGACCCAGACCCGAGTCCGAGCCCAGACCCAGGCCTGAGCCTAACCCAATCTTTTTCCCATTTTCTTAATTCTGAATTTGGAATTGGTTATTAATAAAATAAAAAAATAATATTTAGTCAGCTGGTCCCGTAGGACCAGCACCCCAACTCACATTTGATTCTTCCTCCCATTCCTACTTTTCCTCCCCAACTCCTCTCTACCACACGCAAGCACCCCATGTCCCCTTCTCTCCAACGTTCAAACCCACACCTCCCCTTTAATTACTCCCCTCTTTTCCATCTCCCCTCAACTCCCAGGAGACTATTAACTACCAATCTCACCATCTCTCTTCCATAACACTCTCTTTCACTCCTCTCAATTAATTCTCACCAACTCTTTGGAGCAGCTCCTCCAAACCCTCTTCACAAACCCCCAAGCCGAGCTCCACCCGACCACTGGAGCCCCTCGCAACAGTGCGCCGCCCTTGCGCGCGCGAGCCCCGCTCCCCTGTCCCTTGCGGCCGAGCCGCCCTAGCCCCTCCGGCGACCCTGTCGGCCGCCCGCAGCCCTTGCGCGGCGTTCCCCGACCGCCTCCGCGAGCGCCCCCGAAGCCCGGCGCCGTTGGCTGCCACCCCGCGCGGCCATCTCCGCCGACCAGCGCCGAGCTTCCCTCGCGCGCACGCCCCGCTTCTGGCCAGCGCCTTCCCGGCCGACCACACTCCGCCGAGCTTCCCTCGGCAACTACTCTTGTGTGTTCTGGCTCGCTGCCATTTGGCGAGTCTTCACTGTTGGTTCTGTCGTGCCGTAATTTCTGGTTTCTTCGGTATTCTTCGACGTTACTGCGGATTCAGCATGGTTTTCGGGAATACGTCGCTGATTTGGAGCTCTTTTCTTTCTATTTATCATCTGAGAGCTCTAGCCGAGCAATCCGAGGTATAACCCCCTGTCCCGCTATTTTTTTTATTATTGTCGATGATGAAATGGTCCTCGGTTCCCTTTGGGAATTCGGTATTAGCGACGTCGTAATTTTTGGGACTTTCGGAAAGGTCCCGTGAATTGTTTTGAATTCCCGGAATATTTGGGAATTGATTTTTAGTCTGTGTTGGCTTTTCGGATTTTTTCGGGAACGTTCTGTGATTTGTGGATTTAGAATCGGACTTCCGAAATTATTTCGGGTCGTCCCGATTATTCTGTGGATTGGTTGTGGACTTTAAATATATATAAAATGCGGGTTTTTCCCTGGTTTGGGACTTGCAGGAATTATCGGCGCCATTTTCCCAGTTTTTGGGTTGACCAAAAACAGAGGAGATGCTGCCCGATTTTTCCGTAAATCCTGAATTATTTTCAAAATGAATTTAAAATGATTTTCGGAATTTATTCGATATTTGATTTTTGGTGACGACCGTATCGGTCAATGGACCCGGCTAAGTGCAAACGATACCGGCCCCGCCCGGACGTTGAGGCAATTAGTCAGATGAGGATCAGACCATTATCTGAGACTTACTATTTATCCTTATTTTTATTATTCATTTTCTGTTTAAATTCTATTTAATTTCTATTTCAGTTTAGGACTAACGACAGTTTTCTTATTTCAATTTATGTAAATAAATTGTAATGGGCATAAGCCCAGCTGGCTGGTCTGTAACTGTAATAGCTTAGATTTCCTGTCTTTTCTGGTTTTGTTTTGTGTTTTTATTATTTAACGATTAAAATGATTAAAAAGTATTTTTCGTATAAAATTAATTATTATTTTCTCACTTAAATTGACAAGTTTATTAATAATTAAAAATCACGTGTTTTCTCACTAAAATAGAGAATTAGTTTTATATTTATATTTATATAAAATTACCAAGTTTTTATAAATAATCTGGCAACGACGAGTTTTTCCCGAACTCAAAAGTTAAATAATCGTTTTCCCTCGTATTAAATCAACGCACTTAATAATCGTGTTTTTCTGTGTTTAGTTAATTAAATAATTAAAATTTGGACTAGGACGCAAATAGAGAATACAACTAGCATAGCTAAGTTGGTTGACCTAAAAACTGAGTTTATCTCTCGAATGTAGGAATTCGAGGACAACTCTAAATTTCCGTCTCGGAGTCGTCCACCTCTCCAGTCATTTTCCTGAGGCAAGTATAGTTTATGTTAGTTTACAGTTATTTATTTAATCGTTTTACTGCATGTCTAAACCACGACTCAAACACGAAACTCTCACCGAGAGTACTGGACTGTAACTACTGGGGACTGGGGAATAGCGTAATGATTATGACCACTACTGTAACAAAACCCATTATCCCTCCTGTAACAAACCCAAGCCGGTCATATGTCATTACCTGTTCAAATCACTGTTTTATACTGTAACAAACGTGTTTTAAAACTGTTTAGAACTGCATGATTCTATTTCTTATTTAACTGTTAATTAGCATGAATTGTACTTTGCTCCTTCCTGACTGGAGATATATTTTTAGGCGATGTTGAGGATGCTGAGCTGTGTTACAACAGCTATTACGACCCTGTGTTGTACCCAGTTGTGCTGCCAGAGTCCCCGCGGAGGACGATGGAACTGAGGCTGATAGATAGATTTTCCCTGTTTCTGCATTTTGTTTATTTCAAATCTGTATTTCCTTTCAGAACAGTTTCATTTTGTATTTAATTTCAGTTTAATAAAGTTTATTTCGAAGTTAAGTTGTGACAAATAGTTGTGTTGTTGTATGGTTACCTGCTACTGAACAGCTTACTGCCGCCGTCTCAACAACGGTGCAGGCTGGGCATGATCCGACTAGACCCAGATTATTGGGATTGGGTCGTGACAAAAACAATCGAACAAATCAACTTAATGAACTCATCGAAACATATTTCTTCTTGTGTAACTCTAACTACGACTCAGATAACTTTTCATCCTTTCTCAATAAGTACAAGGTCACTTACGCCCTAAACATACCCATCGAATAACTTATACCACTTGTAACACCCCAGTCCCAAAATACATAGGAATACATATACATGCCAACTACGTATCAAGTGGAATCCAACCCAGCTCGAATACATATAAGTTGTCTTGGTTTTCTAAATCTATCTATACATTCAACTAGCATATATCTATCTCAATCCACAGAACAAGAAATAACAAGAATGAACAATATGTGTTATGGTCTGCAGCCCAATAACATATACGTTCGATTAGACCCGAAGAACAATATGGGTCTATAAATTAGGCTAAAAAGCATAATATAAGTAAGGGATAAATATAAAATTATGATAAATACCTGAATCGAAAATAGCAAGAGCTCCATGGTCAGCGATCTATCTCTGCATAACCAACTACCTGGAGCGATCACAGGTCCTCAGGGGACATAGCAAGATACATAATATACATACCAAATGTAACAATAAATTATATATATTGAAAGACAGGAAAATAGACACGAAAGAATAACTAAGACATAAGAATACTGAAATAGTGGCATGCTATAGAGAAGCGTAATACTAGACGTGGCTAACAAATAAACAAAATCAATCCTATATAGTGTAGTCCAATGTAAGAGACTCCCAATATATGGTATATCTCAATTGTAGTTCAATACAAGTAGCTCCCAATTGAGAATGCTCAATTTAGCCAATCTTAGTATCAATCTCCTCTCCTAAGAGAAAACAACGACAACTCAAGTCAAGTCCAACTCATGTCCAAGTCAATTCAAGTCCAGGTCAATCATGTCAAGGGAACGTAGCATAGGAATACCCAATTCTATGACAGAACACATGTGAATACGAAGAAAACCAATATAACAAGCAATGGAAAATATTTTACGTGCATGTAAGACGAGAAAAGAAAGCAAGCAACATGAAGATGACAAATATAATAAAATAAAATAGACATGCATATACAATAAAGGCACAAGTTGGCAAGGTACCTGCCTGTATCCCCCAAGTGCACGTACAACGGTCCAACTCCGGTATCCTCGGCCACACCATCACGTACTCCTAGAATAAATATGCCACTACCAATCAATGACATATCTATGTCAAACACACACTATAAATACAATCATAATATATATAGCCACGACTCGACATATTCTAACTATACTAGTACCATACCATATATAGCAACATCTGATATACTTAGTATCAAGTCACTACGATAAAAATAATTTTTTATAAAATAAAAATATGATATTTAAGTATGGTATATTTACTAAAAAAATTTATAAACAAGTTTTAACTATAATATGTCAATAAAACAAGTCTCTAATTATTATATCAAACTTCATTATCACCAATTTGTCGATCCGAGTGGACCGAAAAGTAAATAAAAATATAAGTTTTTAGTTCTGAAATAAATGATAAAAATAATGAAAAAAATATAATTTTATATCAGAAATTGCATGACATGTATTATAGAAAAAAAATAACAAAATTTAGAGCAGAAAATAATACTAGTTATTTAGTCACAACTCTATAGATAACAGGCTACTCCAATAAAATAAAATTTTTATATAATAAATATATTTATTAATTCTGGAAATATATAAAAAATAATTTAGAATATAATTTATATCTAATTTTTACCATAAAATGCGATAACTAGTTATCAAGAACAACTAGCCGCCCAAAGTTACAATTTTTCGGGTTATTCGGAAAGATATATTTATACAAAAATATTAATTTTATATTCTAAAATAATATATTTAAAATATTAAATATGAGTTTTGATGATTTTAAACATCAAAATTTATATACAATTGGTTGCACAACAACGGACACAACAAACTACGAGATCAAGGGATTTCTAGGTTCATACGTTCACACGATAAATATGGTTGAACCAATATATGAAAAACACACAAATATAAAAATGAGCATTATGGATAGAGGTGGACGTTAGAATAATTACTAATATTTCTTTTGAGGTCAAAGGGCTTCACAAGTCGCCGAAAACTCGCACGCAACAAACTAGGTTCAACCTAGACACATTCGTACAAAGGGCGCCACGGGCAAACCATGTGGAACTATGTGGATGGCCAATTGAAGATGGAAGTAGACACGTAGGGCTAAAAGTTAGTTTTGGTTTCACAGCAAACGTAAAATAAAAGTACATGAAATACAGCGTCAAAGTGAACAAACTTGGGTTCGAAATGTTCATTACGGTTGGGAATAACCTTCATGTTCGGCCCTTAAACGACCAAACGAGTAGACGAGACACCTACGAGACTTGATAGGGTTGAAGAGAGGTCTCTTAGGGTCATCGTGGAGGTGGTGGCACAACAAATGAAGGTCGAAAAGGGAGGGTTTGGCTAGGGTTTAATTGGTGTTGTCGGGTTTATATAGGAGGGGTGGTCTGATTTGGCCTCTTAGTAGGGAAAGTGGCCAGCCATATATGATCCTAATTATAAGGATTTAATGTTAGGTATGTTAGGGTTTGGGTAGAGAAGGTATTAGAAAAGTTTGGTTGATTTTGGTGGTCAAACCTTTAAGCTATTCAAAGGTACACTCTAAAACATTTAAATGAGTTTCCTAATTTGGAAATCAAATCTTTGGTTGTGTTTAATCCAATATGGCTGTACAAAATCATATAAAATCTATCTAAATTAAACCTAATAGGTTATGGCAACCTAGTATATGTTGTACCAAGGCTAGTTTTGGACCGGTATGATTTATTGAACCGAAATAGGCTCCAAAAAATCTAATAATTGGGTCTTCTGTGCCATTTAAAAAAAATAGCACATGAAAACTCAATTGAAATGGAAAGTACATTGAATTTTACGGTGAAGACTAAAATGACCATTTTTATCCTAAAGTTGTGCAAGAAAAATGTCGTATAAGGGAATATGTTTGAATGGGGACGATATGCCAACATGAAGGTGGACTCGTCTAGAACACGAATATGAAATTTATTTCATGGAATTGGCTAATGTTATGCTTCAAATATAAGATCTACGACAAAGTGCCTGTATTGTCAAAATTAAAAATAAAATATAGTTTAAATTTTTTTCAAAAATCAGAGGGCTTACAATCTACCCACCTTAAAAAAATTTTGTTCTCAAAATTAGACATGCAATAAATATAATAATCCATAATAATAATGCTAAAATAATCAATGGCTATGATCCTCATTCCCGACAGTGCTGGCCTCGAAACTTCTGCTAACCTTCATCTTGACGATTTCAACACACACCGCATAACCTGATGCTGGTTCGATCCGCACTTAAGGCATCCCCCTAACTTCTTCCTACAATCCTTCTGATCATGTCCCTTTTTGACATAAAAGTGACAGGTCGGAAGATCCTTTGTCTGGTATATGACGACCCTCTGCTGAAGATGTACTTCCGGATGTCTGGTCGATCCTCCATGTTGTCCTCAAAATTACCTAAAGGCAATCAAGGGCCTTCTAAGTTTGCATAAGCTACCAAGATCTAAGTTTGCATAAGCTATCAAGATCTAACGTACACTCGGTTCTAGGTCCATCCTAACTTATGTGATGATAGCAACAAAATCAGTTATTAGAAACGTACAAATCCCCATAAGGAATACAAACTTTGGGTATTATAAACTGCAATCAAGGGCCTTCTAAGGAGTCCTAAATACCATCATGGTGCTATTGGTTAATGACTCTGTAAGAAAAATTATTACTAATTCAACACTCTTCTTACATGGGTTAGGTCTTCAGAAAAATAAAAGAAAATCAATATTCTACTTCTTCTAACTATCAACAAGCTACACAATTCTTACAAGTACACTTTGTCATTTATACCTATCTACCAGGTAAAGGTCAAGGCTGAGCTAAACAGTTACACACACCTACCATTCAATCTTCTAGTCCTTGTCTTTTATAGGTCATTTCAAGGCTAGTCTCACTATTTAGAGATGATTATCTAGTCTGCCACAAACCTTCCTACTCTATCTAATGCTCCTAGGTCATAAATTATTATGATATTATCACTCGATAATAATCCCTCTAGTATTTCTATTCACGGTTCTATTTTTAGACAAGGGTAGCATGGATTAGTCTAGTGGTCTTAGGACCTCTCATTAGGGTTAAATCCTATAATGTACTATATTCTAACTTTCATCTTATAAGAATATCAATAAAATTCTACACCCTTAGTTATTTACCTAGTCCTATCAAGCATGGATTCACTACAACAAAAAGACCTATTAATGACGCTCGACAAGGAGTTTTAATGACGGCTGATACATAAGCGTTATCAAGTTGAAAAATACCTTTTTTCTATGACGGTTTGGGCTAATTCTGGGCTTTTTATAACGTTTATAAAACAAAGCGTTATTAAGAGTTTAGAGCGGTGGCAAACTTGTAATAAACTTTCTGTAATATATTCCATCCCCCCCCGATTTTACTCAGAAGAAGTCTCATTCTCCTTGCTCTCCTTCTGCTCCCTCTTCCCTCCTCTCCCCAAACCCTAAAATTTCCCATCTCCTCCTTTCAATCTCCCACAAACCCTAACTCTAGGTCTCACTCTAAACCCTAGCTCTAGGTCTCACTCTAAGCCCTAAGCCCCCAACCCCTCCTCCCACGAACCCTAAGCTCCCAACCCCTCGCTCGTCGACGGAAGCGACGGTGGCGGGAACGATATGGTGGGTCGAGGTCGTCCAGGCGTTGTGGCTTCGGGTTCAGAAGATCGGGGAGGTCGGTGCTCATGATGAGCGGGACGACGCTCGGTCGAGAACAGGAAGTGGAGTCGGAGAAGGGCTCGGAAAGGCGTGGACTCGGGATCCGGTCGGGGTTGTCCTCGGCACGGAGACACGTCGGCATCGACGCTGGATCACAAACCCCATCTAGGTATCTACTCCCTCTATTTCTTTCGGTCGGTTCTATGGAAAATTAGGTTAATTTTCTTCTTGTAGCTATTGGATTCTTGTGAATTTAGAAAGTTTGTATTTTTTCATCGAAATGTAATTCTTGTGATTCTGATGGGAAATTAGGTCAATTTTCTTCTTGTAGCTAGGGGGGCGGCGGTGGCGGAGCCCTTGGCGTCTCAAGCCGAAACGATCACCTGTAAATTTGCTGCGGCCAGACTTCGATTTGAATTTTTTTTCTTCTACATAAGAGGTAATTTCTCTACGACAGCATTTTGCTCTTATTTATAGGGTTTTTTTTGTCTCAATTGTTGAGATTTGTTGCACTGTTGTAATTTCAATTATTTGTTCCTACTTTTTGCTGGATTTGAAACATATGAAAGACCAACCTTGTGGAGCTTTTGTTATGTGCATTGACCATGACATTTGATGATTGACATAAGGGTTTGGTGATGTATTAAATCAGCTTGTCCATGCTTTTACAACTTCAAGAATATAATTATCGAACTATTAAATATATAGTTATGCCTAATAATCAAATACGGTTTATCAACTAGTTCAACGATGAAACTTTATTTATACTCAAAAGACTCTTTATTTATACTCTTGCATAACACTGGTAAGGTCTATAATGCATGTTGTTATTTCAGGTGGTGCAACATCAAACCTCTTCCGGGGGCTAATAGGTTGATCAACCATCTGAACAGTAAAGGTGTACCGTTGGCTTTAGCTTCAAACTCCCCCATATCAAACATTGAAGCAAAGATATCTTACCAGAAGGTACAGTTGTCCTGGAAAATGTCAACGTTCTTCAATATCTTATTCTGCATGGAAGAATAATAATCATTCAAATTTGAATTGAAAAAGATATTATAGTTTTATATCTTGCCATTTTTTTTCTTTCTGTTTGTATATCTGTGCAGGCTGGAAGGAATCTTTTTCTGTTATCATTGGGGGCGATGAAGTGCAAAATGGGAAGCCCTCTCCTGAAATGTGAGGCAACAAACACAATATTATAAACTGTTTATGTACTTATGATTTTCAGTTATTTTTTATGTATATTAAAACATATAAGTGGTATTTCAGATTCTTGGAAGCTGCTAGAAGGATGAGTGCCGATCCTTTAAACTGCCTTGTAATTGAGGACTCTTTGTAAGTTAAAATGGTTACCATCATATTTACTGAGTGCGTTCTTGCACTATTAAATTTCTATATAAGTCCTTGTGTAGCCAAAAGACAATGAATTATTCAAAAATGTAATCTTCTTTCAATAGTGATCTTCTAAATATCTGACTGTAGAAAAGTTAATAAAGGGAAAATTGGATAGTTTTGGAAATATGATGTGTGCTCTTCTTGATTTAAGTGTGGAAGATGTCGGCCACTCATGTTATAGACAATCCAGATTAGCCATTGCCTACATTGGTCATTTGTCAGTGAATCCTATATCAATTAATTTTGTCATAGGTCTTCAAATGCAATATCAATGGTAAACTTAAAGGTAATGTTCAGTCTGTATCTAATATAAATAAAAAGCAATAGTTGCCAATAATTTTTTTCGTTTAACCATATAAAATGGATGATGATCTTTGTCTTGCCTTTGCCTGATAAGAAGTTGGATATCATATTCTAGGCATCGATTCAGCATACTAGAAGTAAACTAGAAAACATGAAATCAACGGATGTTTGCTGGGTTTTCCAGTTTATGGATAGAGAACTTGAAAATTTTGGAAGTAACAATTTTTTTCTTAGACGTGACTTGTAAAAGAAAATAACATAAGAACAATTTTTTTGGAAGGAGCTTACAACCTATCAACTGTCCTTGACATGTTATCCCAAGGAATGGACCAAATGATATACGGATTTTCTATTGTGCTTGCTGCCTGATGTGTGTCTTTGCAGCTTTTGTTACCTCAAAGCAGGGCAACGTGAGTTGCCAAAGTTAACAAAAGCTAGATGGGGCTTTATTTCTAGGTTGCTTCAGGAGCTAACTAAAAACACTCCATTATCATGTTGAACCATTGGGCACATTTTAATTGTATGCCTAAAATGAGATATGACACTATTTACATATTTTAATCCCAAGCCTTTTGTGTGTGTGTTGTTGAGAAAACTGGGTAGTACTCTCAAGGACAATAACAGAGGCTTCCTTAAGTGATTTGAAATGTTGGTATTTACCACTCTTCTGGTAAAGAAGATTACATAAGAGGGAGGAGGCTATCTTAAGAAGGATAGCCACCATAGAGCTTATTGTGAAAATTAATGATATCTGAAGGGAGCATATTCAAATATGCACATATTTATAGTGTGGATATAGTCTCAAGATAGGGCATGGAAAAATACTCAACTTAGCATCGAGCATATGTATTATTGTATAATCTTGAACACTAAACCACTAATGTAAAAGGATTGATCAGTTTTTTTATTCATCCAAATGGGCGGACCCCCATCATAGGCCCACCAGGGGGAGTAGCCGCTTCCCCCGAGTTCCGGGTTTCCTTCTATCTACTATATGTTTCTCCTATTATTTATTTTACTTTCTTTAGTGATTTCCATTACTTCATTATTATTGTGGACGATTTCCATTACTGTGTACAAAATTTTTATGATCTTTCTTGATCATTTGAAAAGACTTCATTAGTATGGTTGCCTGGGGCATATTTGATTAACCTGAGACAATGCTCAAGAAGGTAAAAATGTGTATTATTTTGTTGTAGTGGATATGGGACAAATACCTGATCCCTATCATGACCTAGTTTGTTTTACTCATTTCTCTTGATATTTCATGATTAGATTTGATTTTTAGGCCTGGCAAATTATATGGACTGATTTGGTTCTCTTTTTCTCAGGATTTCACTGGTGTTCCGGCTGTCGTTGATCTTTCATGATTATTGGTTATATGGCCAAGTTTTGATGTGGACAATTTTGGTAGTTGTAAATATCTATATGTATTTGGATATTCTATTTTAATAATGTAATGAAGATGTTGATATGTACTCTATTTTGAGAAATGTAATAAAGATGTTGATATATAATGTTAACTTTTTGGAATATAATATATACTGTGCAGTATAGAGCATTATAAATATGCTAATTTGAATAGTATAAAGTGTTATAAATGTACTGCATTGAGCCTATACATATTTATCTATTCATGACGTTTTAAAATTGTTCTGAATTCTGCACTATATATTAACTATTCATAATGTTTTTATAGAAACTATTCATGACGGTTATTTTATGACGCTTTTAAAAAACATTTATACACCCGTTTTCATAACGGTTGCTGTGAAGAAAAAAAGCGTCATGGTTCGTCATTAATGACGCTTTTTAGCCGTCATTAAAAGGGTTTTTTTGTAGTGATTCCTATATCCTCTAAGTAAGAAAATTCTACAGTAGAAGATTGCCACTCCTACCTACTCGGTCCATCTAGTATAGGTGTCTATCTCAACCCTTCTCATCTTTAAACAATCACTCTCCTAAAATATTCTATCCCTCGTACTTCTATTACACAATATAATTGTATTAGTTCATGCAGCACATATGTTCGCCCTTTCAAAATAGAAAAATGATAATTCGAAAAAGAGTTCAAGAGAAGTATGTCTGATTTCAAACAGGAGGTTCAAGGGCAATAGTAGAAATCAAAGAAAATTCAATAGCAGTTGTGGATTAAGATTCTAATATACATCATCGCACGCCCGCTTGGAACAATAAAGTAACTGAAACGGCTATCTCGACCTACATGGGTCACCAAAAAAATATGTAATGGTCCAGTTCCAAAATACGTAGGAATAGAAATACGTATACATGCCAGCTATGTATCAAGTAGACACCAGCCCAGCTCGAATACGTATAAGCTGTCTTAGTTTTCTAAATCTATCTATCAATTCAACTAACATATATCTATCTCGATCCACAGCATAAAAATAACAAGAATGAACAATATGTGTCATGGTCTACAGTCCAATAACATATACGTTCGATTAGACCCGAAGAACAATATGGGTCTATAAAACTAGGCTAAAGAGCATAATACAAGTAATGGATAAAATATAAAATTACAATAAATATCTGAATCGAAAATAGCAACAGCTCCAAGGTCAGTGATCTATCCCTGCATAACCAACTACATGGAGAGATCACCAGGTCCTCAGAGGACATAGCAAGAATATACATGCCAAATGTAATAGTAATAATACATGGAAAGACATGAAAATAGACACAAAATAAGAACTATGATACAAGAATACTAAGGCAGTGACATGCCATAGAGAAGCGTAATACTAGACGTGGCTAACAATAAACGAAATCAATCCTATAGAGTATAGACCAATGTAAGAGACTCCCAATCTATAGTATATTTTAATTGTAGTTCAATGCAAATAACTCCCAATTGAGAAGGTCAATTTAGCCAATCCTAGTATCAACCTCCTCTACTAAGACACAAGGGTCAAATCATGACAACTCAAGTAAAGTCTAAGTCAAGTCAAGTCAGTCAGTCCAGGTCAATCTTGTCAAGGGAACGTGGCATAGGAATACAAAATTCTATCACAGAACACATGTGAACACGAAGAAGACCAATATAACAAGCAATGGAAAACATTCTACGTGCACATAAGACGAGAAAGGAAAGAAAGAAACATGAAGATGACAAATATAATGAAAAAATAGAAAACATGCATATTCAATATACTGCACAAGTTGGCAAGGTATACTTGTATGTATCCCCAAGTGTGCGTACAACGGTCCAACTCCGGTATCCTCGGTCACATCATCACATACTCCTAGAATAAATATGCAACTACAAATCAATGACATATCTATGTCATACACACACTTAAATACAATCATACATATATAGCCTCCACTCGGCATATTCTAACTATACTAATATCATACCATATATAACTACATCTAATATACTTAGTATCAAGTCACCACGATAAAATAATATTTTTTAAAATAAAAATATGATATTTAGTTCTGGAATATTTACTAAAAATTTTATAAACAAGTTTTAACTATAATATGTTCAAGAAAACAAGTGTCTAATTATTATATAAGGCAGTGACATGCCATAGAGAAGCGTAATACTAGACGTGGCTAACAATAAACGAAATCAATCCTATAGAGTATAGACCAATGTAAGAGACTCCCAATCTATAGTATATTTTAATTGTAGTTCAATGCAAATAACTCCCAATTGAGAAGGTCAATTTAGCCAATCCTAGTATCAACCTCCTCTACTAAGAGAACACAAGGGTCAAATCATGACAACTCAAGTAAAGTCTAAGTCAAGTCAAGTCAAGTCCAGGTCAATCTTGTCAAGGGAACGTGGCATAGGAATACAAAATTCTATCACAGAACACATGTGAACACGAAGAAGACCAATATAACAAGCAATGGAAAACATTCTACGTGCACATAAGACGAGAAAGGAAAGAAAGAAACATGAAGATGACAAATATAATGAAAAAATAGAAAACATGCATATTCAATATACTGCACAAGTTGGCAAGGTATACTTATGTATCCCCAAGTGTGCGTACAACGGTCCAACTCCGGTATCCTCGGTCACATCATCACATACTCCTAGAATAAATATGCAACTACAAATCAATGACATATCTATGTCATACACACACTTAAATACAATCATACTATATAGCCTCCACTCGGCATATTCTAACTATACTAATATCATACCATATATACTACATCTAATATACTTAGTATCAAGTCACCACGATAAAATAATATTTTTTATAAAATAAAATATGATATTTAGTTCTGGAATATTTACTAAAAATTTTATAAACAAGTTTTAACTATAATATGTTCAAGAAAACAAGTGTCTAATTATTATATAAGGCAGTGACATGCCATAGAGAAGCGTAATACTAGACGTGGCTAACAATAAACGAAATCAATCCTATAGAGTATAGACCAATGTAAGAGACTCCCAATCTATAGTATATTTTAATTGTAGTTCAATGCAAATAACTCCCAATTGAGAAGGTCAATTTAGCCAATCCTAGTATCAACCTCCTCTACTAAGAGAACACAAGGGTCAAATCATGACAACTCAAGTAAAGTCTAAGTCAAGTCAAGTCAAGTCCAGGTCAATCTTGTCAAGGGAACGTGGCATAGGAATACAAAATTCTATCACAGAACACATGTGAACACGAAGAAGACCAATATAACAAGCAATGGAAAACATTCTACGTGCACATAAGACGAGAAAGGAAAGAAAGAAACATGAAGATGACAAATATAATGAAAAAAATAGAAAACATGCATATTCAATATACTGCACAAGTTGGCAAGGTATACTTTTATGTATCCCCAAGTGTGCGTACAACGGTCCAACTCCGGTATCCTCGGTCACAATCATCACATACTCCTAGAATAAATATGCAACTACAAATCAATGACATATCTATGTCATACACACACTTAAATACAATCATACTATATATAGCCTCCACTCGGCATATTCTAACTATACTAATATCATACCATATATACTACATCTAATATACTTAGTATCAAGTCACCACGATAAAAATATTTTTTATAAAATAAAAATATGATATTTAGTTCTGGAATATTTACTAAAAATTTTATAAACAAGTTTTAACTATAATATGTTCAAGAAAACAAGTGTCTAATTATTATATAAGGCAGTGACATGCCATAGAGAAGCGTAATACTAGACGTGGCTAA
>JANAVB010030181.1:0-80000 GCA_029216955.1 Iris pallida | reverse complement strand
CCACGGTATTGTGTCAGTGGCGTCTCAGATGGTACTCTGATCGGCAACAAGTCACGATCGCAAACACCAAAAGCAATGTTAAGAATCCTAGTATGGAACGTGCGAGGGCTGGCGGGACTCGGCCGTCAATCGCATTACAACCCTGAAGAAAGTTCATGGCATCTCCATGTTGGCCGTGATCGAAGCCAAGATGTCAGAGACGAAGATCGAGCAATACAGACTCAAGCTGGCTTTCGCTCATGCTCATACTAGCAGCAAGGATATTTGGCTCTTCTAGGATGGGGAGGTGTAGCCACGGTGGTTGGGGTCAGACGGCACTTTACATTGATGATGGTCAAATACCCCAGTCTCAAGGACAGTTTTCTCTCCTCTCGAGTCCATGGGGGAAGCACGACACAACTCAGACGATTGCTCTGGGATGTGCTTCTTGACATCAACGACGACTTCTCGGGCACCCCGTAGGTTTGTGGCGGTGACTTCAACGCGGTCGCCAGCGCAGCGGAGAAGACGGGTGGGCTTTCCCCGGCCACGGTTCGATGTTTGAGTTCAACCAATTCGCTTTCGATGCCAATCTTTCTCAAATCCCTATCTTCGGCAACGAATTCACCTGGACGAACTCTCAAGAGGGCGTTACAAGCAACTTTCTCGTCTCGATCGACTCTTCTGTAATCCACAGTAGGAGGATATGGTCCACAGCTCCACCATCACCTACTTATGAAGAGTAGAGTTTGACCACTCTCATCTCCTCCTCGAGGTGAGCTCGGTCAGCCAGAAGACGAGCAGGAGTTTCAAGTATCAAAATTTTTGGAGTCGGCACCTAGAGTTTAAGATGATTGTGCAGAGGGCTTGGATATCCGCCCACCATGACAACCCTTTGTTGAGATTGGTTCTTCGTCTCAAGTCCGCCAAGGCCGCGCTTTTATCCTAGAGCCGTCGCGAGTACGGGGACCTTTTCCAGAATCTCAAACGCGCCGAGGCCGATGTCAACCGCTTAGAGCAGCTCTTCGAGTCGGAGGAAGGGTTCGTGTATAGGGAATCAGTGAATGTTGCCAGAGCTCGATTGAAGCAGTGTGTCGCCATCGAGACCAAGTACTGGCGGCAGAAGGCGAAGATTCGGTGGGACATCGATGGAGACAGGAACTCGCGTTACTCTCACACGTGTGTTCGACAATGGAAGCATCAGATCTTTATTCACAAAATACATAACAAGGACGACGTATTGGTGTACAACCATAATGACATTAGCGCGACGACGGAGAGGTATTTCGAGCGGCTATTTGAGAAGGAGACGATTGGCAATGGCGATGATGTCCTTAGCGTTATTCCTTCGCTGATCACATCAGAAGACAACATCATGCTCTCCCGTACGCCGACTATCGAGGAGGTTCTCTCGCGGTAAAAGCCTGAACAAAGCTAGTGTACCCAGTCCAACGGGTTCTCGGGGGTTTCTTCGAGGAGTGTTGGGACTTTGTCGGTGCCGATATCGTAGATGCGGTGTCGGCTTTCCTTGGGGCCTGGCGTTTCCCAGAGCCATTTCCAGTGCTCACCTCATCCTCGTCCCTAAGAAGCAGAATCCGACGACTATCGTCGACTTCAGACCGATCAGTTTTTGTAATTTCATCAAGAAAGTATTCTCCAAGACCTTCGCCACTAGGATGATCTCTATTCTGTTGAAAATTATTTCCAAGGAGCAGAGTGGTTTTGTCAGAGGTCGTAACATATTGGACAAAATCCTTCTCATTCAGGACTTTATTCACAAATTGAAGTCAAGGAATCGGGGGGGGGGGGGGGGTAACGTAGCGATGAAGCTCAACATGGAGAAAGCTTATGACCGTCTCGACTGGAATTTCCTCATTCGGGTCCTTCACAGGTTCGGGTTTCTCGCGAGAGTTGGATTGACGTCCTCTAAGCGTTCCATCAATAACTCTTGGTTCTCCATTACGATCAATGGTGCACGTTCACTTTTTCAAATCCCGTCGTGGGTACGGCAGGAAGACCGCTCTCGACCATGCTCTTCATCATCACCGCGGAGGCACTTAGCAAACACATCATCCGGCTGGGTCGTCGGCCAGTTACAGTAGATATTACACCACTAGCGGATGTCCGTAGATCACACACCTATCCTACGGCGAGGACGTCATTATTTTCTTGGTGGACGACAAGCGAACCATCGAGAAAATCTGCCGGATGCTCCACAGCTACGAGGAGGCATCAGGGCAGCGGGTTAGCAGCACCAAGATCTGCATATTTGTGCACGATTCTGTGGGCACGGGGCGAGAGCGGAGCTCATGGCCAGCCGAGGTTTCCAGGTAGCATCCCCTTCACGTACCTCGGATGCCCCATCAACAGCGGGAGGAACCTCTCTATCCTCTTTGAGGTGGTCATCAGCAAGGTTCGTCGAAAGATTAGCGGGTGGAGCGGAAACCTCCTCTCATTAGGGGACAGGCTCACGCTGGTTCAGTACGTCCTTGGTTCCATGACGATCCACCTGTTGTCGGCGTGTGCCCCTCCTTCGAAGGTCATCGATAAGATCGAGCGGTCTTGCAACAACTTCCTCTGGGGTCACCAGATCGGGAAGGAGAGAAGAAGATGGGCTAGTTGGGCGTCAGTCGCTCGGCCTACCAACGAGGATGGGCTGGGGATTCGAGCTCTCAAGGACATCGTGGCAGCCCACTTGGTTCGCCAATGGTGGCGACTTCGCACGACTGACTCACTCTGGATGGAATTCATGCGTGTGAAATATTTTCCTCACGCCCACCTCACCGTAGTCGAAGCCAATAGCAACGCATCCCCCCGGGTTGGCGTAGGTTACTCGCGGGGGATGGGAGCCGGGACAGAACATCAAGCTCATGGTCGGGCACGGCGACGCGAACGTCTTCCGAGAGAACTGGACAGGAAGGGGGCGGATTGCGCATCGCCGGCCCAGGACGGGGGGGGGGAGGAGGGGAGGGGGTGTCGAAGATTCGTTACCTGTGGGACAAGGCGGCACAGGATTGGGGTTTTGTCCTGATGCAATAGGTGTCGGTGTGGACGCGTCTGCGGCATTCGCGACGACGACATGCGCATCTCTGACCAGGCCGATAGTTCTGGTGGACGCCGTCCGTCGTAGGTAAGTTCTCGTCGCGCTCGGCGTGGGAGATCACCTGGAGGGCGTTCGCTGTCCCGCAGCCACCTTTTCCGGTGTAGAGCAACTCGATTCCGCTCAAGTTGTCCGTTCTCTTATGGAGTGTTGGACGCCGAAAGTTGCCGATGGACGACGAGCTTAGGGAGTCCAGGTTCGAGATCACCTCCAAGTGTCACTGTTGCAGAACCCCGAACGTCGAGTCGATCCAGCACATCTTCTCCCTCCGGCAACACCACATAGATCATGTGGGGTAGGATGCAGATGGCGTGCAGGATGTTTTTTACGGAGGACATGCTGGCGGAGCGATTAGGAGTTTGGACAGTAGCTCCTATATCTCCGGCCATTGCGTTCATCACATCGTCCATAATATGGGTATTATGGAAGAATAGGAACAAGCATAGGTACGAGAACTCCTCTTTCTTCCAATTCTCGAAGGCGTGGCAAGATGATTCCGTGATGCAATCTGGCCTGGGTGTCCTCCTTGTCGGTCATGCGCAGGATTGATCTCGGTCTGTGGTGGCCCATACAGGTATGTAATATTGTTGGGTTACATAACTGTGCCCAACAAGCCTGCATATAGGAATATGATATAAAATCTCATCCACTTATTAATACCTTCCTTGATCTCTTCTCAACTTCTCGTTTGACTGCTTGATTACATCCAGTTTGATTTTGTTCTAACCAAAACTCAAATCCTCGTACCGTAGGATGAATCTTGTAGTGGACGTGCTACTCCTCTCGCCATTATTGATGGGAACACCACTGCTCAAGAAGGACCAGTGGGTCAGCCACCCATGTCCCCGACCACTCCAGCACCATCCGGACCAGCCTTGCAGCCTGTGATGACACCACCCACTACTCAGCAGCAAGTCCCGGCACCCCAAGTGGGACAGATAGACCCCAAAAATCCTACTCACCTACCACCTCCGCCACCCTATCCACCTCAGTTTCTACCACAGATTCCACCCCCATATCCACCATCATCATATCCACCACAGCAGCTTCCACAATATCCACCATCATATCCACCCCAGCAGTCCCCACCACATCTACCACCATATCCACCCCATATCCTCCACAATATCCACCTCAATATCCTCCCTCATACCCACCACAGTATCCCCTTCTATATCCTTCATATCCTCCACAGTACGGACCTCAGGTGTCCCACAGTTTATGCCCCAGATGCCATACATGCCCCCACATCAGCCATGCCTCAGGCTGGTGGGACTACTACAGACCAGATCCTCCATGGCTTAGTACAGGCCCAGATGCAGCAGAACGATGCAATTATAGGAGTTTGGAGACAACACTGACCCAACACCCCAAGCCTATGTGGGTACTATCGAAGGGTTCCGCAACATGAATCCTCCACACTTCAAGGGCACTGAAGATGTTATCGGAATCACCAATTAGCTGGTTAAGACAGAAAATCTCTGAAGACTTTGGAGTTATTCGCAGATCTATGGATGACGGCAGTGAAGTTACAGTTGGAAGGAAATGCCTATGATTGGTGGGCCGCAGAGAAGAGACGGCTAGGAGTTGATCAGACGTAGGAGGAATTCAAAAGGCTGTTCAATAAGAAGTTTTTCTCCGATACTGCCAAGGATTCACTGTATGACCAGTTTCTATACTTGGAGCAGGGGAGTATGATAGTTGAGGTAAACCCATCTCTGGAATCTAGAAAGATTCCAGACCTAGAAGCTGGGAGGCCTATGACGGATATGTAAAAATGACCTCCTCCAATCCGATTGGCAAAATCGGCGGCTTATTTGTTAGCCCGGCTTGAACGCTTCCCCGCAAAAACCACATTCACCTTTCCTTTACCCGCTCCCACACGGGCCGGATTCCCACTTAGAAGAAGAGAGATTCCGTCTCGATTTGCCAAAGAGGCGCCAGTACGACGTCGAGTTTAGTCGGCTGAGTCATTTTGACCAGGGTTGGTTACGACGGAGCTGGTGAAAGCCAAAAGATTTCATAGAGGCTTGAGTATAGAGTTGCAGAGATACACCAGCTCGAGTCGAGGGTCTCCAAGCAGTTGTTCTGGCAGAGGCTAGAACTCAAGAGGCCATAAGCAAGAAGGCAAACCGACGAGCTACTTCGACATGGGATCAGCTAAGACCACTACAGGAGGGCCAGTGAGATGCCCTCCCACACATCAACATCAGCAGAGGACATGGCCATACCAGACACAGAGAAGGCCACTTGCCATTACTGTGGCAAAGTTGGACATGTTCAGAGGATTGTAGACGACGGTTGGGACATTGTTTAGCTTGTGGATCGAACCAGCACCAGACCAGAGATTGTCCATTTCAGAGGAACGCTCTACAGAATCAGCAGCAGAGGCCAGCGATTGGGGGCCAGGAGCACCAGGACTACCTTTACCCCCTCAGGCAGCCCAATTCCAGTAGGCTAGAGCACAGACGGGCAATCAGAGAGTTGAGAAGGCTTTTGCACTAGCTGCAGAGGAAGCAGAACCAAAGGTGGACGTCATAGCAGGTATGGTTCTAGTTGCATCATTTCATGCCATTACATTATTTGACACTGGAGCCACCATTCATTCATAGCCACTAGCTTTTCCACTAGACACAGTATATCCATGTCATCTTTATCTAAAAACATTAAATCCTCACTAGAGGAGGAGTTATACCTGTTAGTGGTATGTAGAGATTGCTCTGTAGTGATATGTGGTAGGGAGATAAAGGACGACTACTCGTATTTCCCATGCCGACCTTCGATGTAGTTCTCGGGATGGACTGGTTGAGCCCGCATTTCGCTCTTATAGACTGCCATAGGGGCAGTATTGTCTTTAGACCCCCGAGTGATACGGAGTTCGAGTTCACCAAGAGGAAGCATTGAGAAGTGAAGCACCAGTATTAGGGACTCACATGATGATGCATGACACCCCTCAGCATCCTGTCATCATAGAGTTCGAAGGCGTATTTCCCGAGGAATTGTCCGGGACTACCACCCGACCGAGACATTTGAGTTTTCTATTGAGCTTGTTCCGGAAGCCGAGCCTATTTCGTTCCGAGTTTATCGGCTAGCACCCAAGGAGTTGGTAGAGATGAAGACGCAGATTGATGACTTATTGGAGAAGGGCTTTATCAGAGCCAGCGCATCACCATGGGAGAACCAGTCCTATCCGTACCAAAGAAGGACGGGACAGTGCGTATGTGTATAGAGTACAGAGCCCTGAATGCGGTGACAGTGAAGAATAAGTATCCCTTACCGCGCATAGACGATCTATTCGACAAACTGAGTGGAGCAAAAGTATTCTCCAAGATTGACTTACGATCGGGCTATCACCAACTGAAGGTTCGAAAAGAAGACATTCCGAAGATGGCGTTTCGATCGAGGTATGGACACTACGAGTTCTTGGTCATGCCTTTCGGGTTGACCAATGCTCCCACGGTCTTCATGAACTTAATGAACAAGATCTTTCACCAGTACTTGGACAAATTTGTAGTCGTCTTTATAGATGATATCTTGATATATTCGAAGAGCCAAGAGGAGCATGAGCAGCATCTACGGACAGTTTTGGGAATCTTGAGGAATGAGCAACTTTTTGTGAAGCTTAGCAAGTGTGAATTCTTTCTCAAGGAGGTTTATTTCTTGGGCACATTGTTACTGGAGATGGCATATCGGTAGATCCTGAGAAGATCACAGCAGTCAAGGCATGACCCGCTCCCACACCGGCTTCTGAGGTGAGAAGTTTTCCTTGACTTGCGGGATATTACTGAAGGTTCGTAGAATATTTCTCTCGAATATCGGGCCTATGACTCGACTAACTTTCAATGATCAGGAGTTTGTATGGACAGATGAGTGTCAAGCGCTTTTGACAGTTGAAGAAGCCCTTGACCACTGCACCTATCTTGACACTACCATCGTGCCCAGGTGGTTTTGTGATTTACAGCGATGCATCCGGGAAGGGATTAGGATGCGTATTGATGCAGCACACGATCACGTAGTAGCTTACACATCGAGATAGTTGAGGGTGCACGAGAAGAATTATCCAACCCATGACCTAGAGCTCGATCAGTTATCTTTACTTTACTTTGAAGTTATGGAGACACTACTTGTACAGCAAGAAGGTGGATATCTACACGGATCATAAGAGCCTCAAGTATGTGTTCACATAGAAAGAGTTGAATATGCGATAGCGATGTTGGTTGGAGTTGATGAAAGATTACGAGATTGAGCTACATTATCATCCGGGCAAGGCTAATGTTGTGGCAGACGCATTAAGCCGTAAGCCCATGGCACACTTCTTGACTATGCAGAAGGAGTTGATCAGAGACTTGCAGCAGCTTGGTATTGAGATAGTATTGCCTGGAGCAAATGCGTGTTAGCCAACCTCCAAGTGCAATCATCGCTAGTGGAGAGGATCAAGGCGGCATTACCTACGGATGCTAGATTGCGACGGCTTCGAGAGAGGACTGAGGCAGGAGAGCAGACGGGCTTGAGGATTCATTCCGATGGGACGTTGCGATGTGGTGATCGTATTTATGTTCCTAATGGAGAGTTGTGACAGGAGTTGATGGCAGAAGCACACAGTTCGACTTACTCTATCCATCCTGGAGAAACTAAGATGTACCGGACTTACGGCAGTATTATTGGTGGCACGGAATGAAGCGGAAGATAGTTTGTTTTGTGGCCAAGTGTTTGGTATGCCAGTAAGTGAAGGCCGAGCACCAGAGGACGGTCGAGTTATTGCAGCCGCTACCGCTACCCTTCCCGAGTGGAAGTGGGAGCACATTACGATGGACTTCGTCACAGAATTTCCTCGGAGTCCTAGTGGATGAGATGCGGTATGGGTGATTGTTGATAGACTTACCAAATCGGCCCACTTCTTACCTTTTAGAGTGGGGCAGTCCACAGAAGTTTTGGCAGATATGTATATGAAGCAATAGTGAAGCTACACGGTGTACCAGTTAGCATCGTATCGGATCGCGACTCGAGGTTTACCTCACACTTTTGGAGGAGTGTGCAGGACAGTTTGGGTACGCGTTTAAAGTTTAGTCATACCATCCGCAGACATGACCAGTCAGAGCGTACGATTCAGACGCTAGAGGATATGTTGAGAGCGTGTATGCTTGACTTTGGCGGATCATGGAAAGACCACCTTCATCTTGTGGAGTTTTCTTACAACAATAGCTATCAACGAGCATTCAGATGGCTCCGTTTGAAGCATTATATGGTAGGAAGTGTCGATCTCCTGTCTGTTGGAACGACATCGGAGAGCGACATATATTAGGTCCCGAGCTGGTTTTGAGCACAGTGGAAAAGGTAAAGAAGATACAAGACCACCTGCGAGCAGCGCAGGATCGACAGAAGCAGTGGGCAGATAATCGTCGTCGACCTTCGGAATTCAAGGAAGGCGACCATGTGTTCTTGAAGATATCCTCCACTAGAGGCACGATTCGATTCGGAGGACGTGGCAAGTTGAGTCCAAGATACATCGGTCCTTTTGATATCTTGGAGCGTGTGAGAGAAGTTGCTTATAGATTGGCCTTGCCACCATCGCTAGAGGGAGTACATGACGTGTTCCACGTGTCTCAGCTGAGGAGGTACGTGGCAGACAACAATCATGTGCTTGATCCCTCCGAGATCACAGTTGGATCGAGTTTACGAAGAGCAACCGGTAGGTCTCCTCGATCGCCGGGTGAAGGTGTTGCGGAATCAATCTATACAGTTGGTTCGCGTGGGTATGGAAGCATCACTTGCCAGGGGAGTCTACTTGGGAGTGTGATGACAATATTAGGAGTCGCTACCCACATTTGTTCGAAGACGAAGGTACATCTTGCATATTAAATTTTTGTTCGCATTTGATCCTCCTACCTTAGTTTAATTTCGAGGACGAAATTTTCTTTAAGTTAGGTAGGATGTAAACCTCCATATTATTTTTTTTTAATATTTTAATAAATTTTGTATATTATTTGATACTAAATAATTAATTGGTAATTAATGTATGTATATGTTTATGTTTAAACATGTATGCATGTAAATTATACTAATATTGGTCAACTGCAAATTGCTAGAAAATTAGTGTAATTATATAAATTTACCTTGAAATTTTTATTGTGTTTTATCACCTTTATTCTAAGAATAGAGGAATCCTTGTATATATATATTATATATATATATATATAATATATATATATTATCTATATATATATATATTATTTTTTTATATATATATATATATATATCTATATATATATATATATTTATATCTATTTTATATATCTCTCTCTCTATATCTATCTCTCTATCTATATATATTCTCTCTATCTATTATATCTATATGAGAAAAAAGGAAAACCTCTATATCTCTCTATATCTCTCCTCTATATATATATATATATGCGAACCCATATATATTATGAAAAAAAAAGGAAACATAAGGCCGGTACTGTAGCAAAGCTACAATACCGTCCCAAACCCGAGCAAAGGCTCAGCCGCTTATAGCCATGGAAATCCGAAAAGTGAATTTCGAAATCAATTCAAATAAAAACCAAATTTCTTCCAAATCTTTTGTAACCTAATCTAAATCAAATTCTCCACCGATTTAAATCGCAAGCTAATCCAAAACTCAGCTTAATTCGATCTCGAATCGAATTAAAACCTTTCATATATATATATATAATATTATATATATATATATATATATATATATATATATATATGCAAATCCCCAACCCGAGAGAACCCAAAAACCTTCATTCACTCGAGATTTTCGATCCCGAGCCTTCCCTTCGTTGCATCGCACAACCCCAACCACCTGCGAACCACCTCGGTCGCCTGAGCACCACCGCCAGCTACGGAGTCGTCGAAAATCCCCTCCCGACCAAGCGAAGAACAGAGCTCTGTTCGCGTATAGTCCCGCGCAGGTATTTTTTGGCCCCATAACTTCGTCCTATTTGATCGTTTTTGATTCTACGAAGTCGAGCGTGAATCCTATATAATCATCTTAAAACCCTTCAGGTAGAATCCTGCAAAACACTTGCGATCGCCCAAAAATTGAGGCAAAGTCGCACAAAACAGAGCAGGATTTGCTTCCCAGAACCCAACTTGGAAGGCTGTTAACGACCAACCCAGTGCGTGTTTTAGAAAACCAAGTTAACCCTTTTAAAGTTTATAACCGAGATTGAAACACAACCATTAGATTTACGTATCGAGTACTGTGCATGATTTTATTTACTGATAAACTTATGCGAAAAACTGGTTTTAAAATTATAAACTTTTAGAAAACTTCCCGATACGGCGTGCGTCCCGACAAACGGGCGACTTGGTCGTGCAATATACGCATCAAAAGGGCGTATGGACGTTGCCGACGTGTGGGAACTGACAGAACCCGATTTCGTTGCGTGTGCACGACGAAATCAGTACGTATCCATCGAGATACCCCCGTATCGACGCTTTGTAAACTAACTCATAACTTTGTGTACGTTCGTCGAATCGAGACAAAACTTGCGCCAATAGATCCGAATCGAAATTCTGGTCCTGTGTGCCAAGTTTGGTCCGAATCTGAGAAGGTCGACTGGAACACCAATTTGGCGGGCACACAACTCGATCCAACGAGCGATTTTGTGCACGGCTCATCGGAATCCAAAATTGGACATACCGTTGGGTTCGTCTCCGCAAACCGGTTTCGTAGACATGTAGTTTGACGACATTAGAGACCGTAGACTTTGGCACGCGTTTCGGTACAAAGTGGGTCCAACGACGGACATCGTTTTGACCCAAAATTATTATTTTGCCCCTATTCCAGAATTTGACTTTCGGACAGGCGTTTCCTATAGATATCTTTTACACCAAAATGTTTTTTATGTTTGTTTCAGCATCCGGAGTCATCTGTGAATTGTGAGTTTTTGGTGCTACCGCTTGTAACTGTTGGATTGCCTTTCTCGAACCACAGGCAAGTATACCTTGCCGTAGATTCTGATTGTGCTCATTTATTTTCAGTATATTTTATTATTGCATATTTTTTTCCTATTCATCATTTTGTTTATATTGTGCGTCCAAGTCACACTTGGGTGCAAACGATTATTTAGTCGTTTTCGTTATTTTATATCTTATTTTGCATGTCGACCCAGTGTTAGACGACCACCTTATGAGTGTGGGTTATTTTCATATCTCCTATGGCCTTGACACAGGTGTATCACGAGATGAGTGAGTTATATAGGACACGAACCTGCGTACTCGACTGGCCATCGATACGCATGGGTCGTGCGACGGATAGGAGGTGACTGCTACTATGTGTCGAGTTAGAAGCCCTAGCAGTTGCCAACTGGACAGACTGTTGATACATCTGGACATGAGCATCAGGGGAGAAGGGACAGTGACTAGCGTAGGGACTTCATTTACTTTTACACACATTTGTGCCGATAGCGACTCGTATGAGCGCTACTTCTGCCTGGCCGATAGCGACTCGGATGTGCGCTACTTACTGCATTCGTTATTTACTCTGTTGATCCTACAGCCCCTGCGTAGAACGTTGTCCTCAAAGTGCATCTCACATAGACGGTTAGGAGATCCTGTAGTGTCATAGTTGCATATTTACTCATTTAGTTATTTCGGCATGTTTTTCTGTATCTTATTACGTCCCTCTAAGGACCTGGTGATCTCTCCATGATTAGATGAGCAGGACTATCCCCAGGAGTACGGAGCAGCTTTGGGTCCTTCTTACGTCGATGACGATGCATCTCCCACTGATACTTAGTTTTCCTCTTTATTATCTTAGACTATGTAGTGGACATCTTTTTATCTTCATTTTTCTGTTTTGAGGAGGTTGGACTCCATTTAGTTGATACTATTTTTCATAGCTGTTTGGAGTGGGTATGTCCACCCGGCTATCTCTTGACTTCTTTTATTATTGAGACTTATTATTCATTCTGTGTTGAGCTGTGGATGAGATATAGTTATTATATTGTGGCTTATCATGTATTATTATTTACAGCTTATGTACAAATACGAGGATACCACATATTGGTGTATTTTCGTATATGTGCAGCTAGCATGCTGACGTACTTAGTCCTATGTATTATGGGACTGGGACGTTACACGGTCTTGGCTCCCTGTCGGGCGCTTCGTGTTCGGTTTGTTGCAAGGCCGTTGGGTCCTCTTCAGTTTTTGCAACCGACGCCTTTTGTTATATATATATATATATATATATATAATATATATATATATTATTGGTTTATATATGGTATGTCATAGATGTGTCATTGATTGGTATGTATATTCTAGGAGAACGTGACGAAGTGACCGAGGATATCGGAGTGGAATCTTAGTACGAACAGTTACAGAAGACAGATAAGTGTACCTTGCCAAGTTTTCAGTACATGCTCCTTTCTTTGCTTTGTTCTCTTGTTTCTATCTTCGTACATAAAATAACATAGGAATAGTTGGTACTTAGCGTCCGATTAGTATTCGGGTGCCGATGTCTATTTATAGATATGAGTATCGACACTAGGCATGACGATATCTTAATTCGTGTCCATTGACACGAGGACCACAAGACACAGACACGATGGATGATAATGATATAATGCATAGTCTGACATGAGAAATTTGTGGCTATGGACTTGTGATAGCGTGTAGTACTAGCTCGCGTGACTTGTTACTAATACATGATTCATACTTGACTTGACCAAATAGTGCTAAAGCATAGGGTGGAGAGGTGTCATGCCCCAGTCCTAAAATCCATAAGGACTAGAACACGTGGCATGCCAGCAGACACACTCCATAGATATACCCAATTTAATGGACCAATGAAAAGTAACTTAAGCTGTAAAATAATATAAATGGCAGTCACAAGAACTAAACTCATCCACAGATACAAAGTACCATAGAATAGTAACAAGACATATCATGATGAATAAAGAAAACTGAAATAATGTCAAACAGAAATAAAATAGTCACATGGGAAAAATCTATGGATACAAGTCTCAAAATGAAATGTAAAGGAACGATATAAGTCTCAAATGAAAAAGAAATTACTACATGTCCACAGCTTTGACATAAAAATAAATAATAAAAGTATCTACTCAGGTACAACCTCATCTTCCTAAGCTGGTGCAAACGAAGAATAGACTCCCTGCCGTACTCCTCTAGCAAAATCTCGTCACCTATATCTGGAAAATAACCAGGTCTTTAGGGGACATAGCAAGGCACATAATAGACAAGCCATAGTACAGTAAATGAAATATCTCAGGTAACTAAACCAAATTGACGTGACACTTTGACGACAACGTTCGCAAGCGCAGACATCTCCAAAGTAAATGCCAGGGCAGGAATATACATATAGTCGTAGCATCATGTCGTAGTCTCAACGAAAACTAAGAGAGAAACATGGATCACAAGAAACAGGTAATCTCTCTGAATAATATGTACATAATATAAATATGTAGTGCACAACATGGCCTGCGCAAGTACTAATGTCCTCAACTCTCAATAATTAATAATTTTTATCCACAACTTACCGTTCAAAGAAGTCTACTGGATGATGCCTGGGCGTGGTATTATTACAATACCGGGTGCACTGGTACGAAGTTTACGATCCTTACAATGCACGGAGTGACACATATCTTGTATTCTGCCATAAAGTTTCATTGTGTGGCCAATAATTTCTCGTCGGGCTACGAACGAGAACGAAGTCTGATTGAGGGGACGAAGCTGGAGGCGTATCAGTCAGCCCTTTCGCATCTCCGAGTGCTTTCGTCATCTGGTGGCAGATCCTCATATGGTTCTATAGTACCTCCCGGGAGAGAAGAGAGGAGGCAGTGCTTGAATACCTCGTCAAAACGTCGGGCCCCTCGGAGACGAGTTCTCTCATGCCAAGAGAACCAAATGGGTTGTACCTAGGCAGTACAGACCCTCACGACGATCATTGCCAAGGCAGAGCCCACTGCCTGTGGAATCTTCTTCACAGGTATATTTAGTCCTTTTTATTCGGATTTTTATCCCAGACTTTCCGCTTATTACCGTTTTGCTTGTACAGGCGAAAAAGAAGTCTGGATGGTCGGAGATACTCAAGGAACTTCTTGAGGAACCTGCGCTTGTGGTATTCCAGAGGGAGCCACTGCATCCGGCGGTCAGAGATACCACCCCTTTGCCCAGCGAAGGTCCTTTTTTTGGCGAGAGGGAATTGCCTCTGTCGTGGGTCCTTTGAATCTTGAGACACCTACGATTACGAGGACTGGAGAGACTAGTGTCCCAGAGGAGAATTCGACGACTACAGCTACTAAGGCAGCTGACTCAGAAGATGTCTCTCCACCTCCTTCTTTTGAGTATGAGACTCAGGACTTTTCTGAGCAAATGACTTTGCATCAGCGAAAAACTTTCATGGAGCCGATAGTGGATAACCCGTCGTGATACCCGGAATTGGTCTTGCGGTGGCCAAAGGCATGGCTCCAGAATCCGTATCAAAAACAAGCCCTAGAAGCACCATATTCACCACCGAACCTTCAAGAACCATTGTCAACATCTTCAAAACCATCAAGAAAGGGTTAGAACTGATGACAATCAAGTGTCTTTTAGACCAATCCTATGGCTGGGCTGATTTCGGCTTGACCAAGTTAGATGGTTTAGATAAGAGTAGATAGGTTTTATGGAATTGGTTTTAAGAATATATGACCTGACTAAAGTAATATTTGATTGGGCTCAGTCATGCACAAAATATCGAATATATAAACTATTGAAAGGAATAATATTCTAAAGAATATTATAATATATCTCTAAATAAATACTTCAAAAATTATAAAATTTTAAACTAATTGAGATTTTGAAAACAAGGGGTTACATATCTACCCACCTTAGAAAAATTTTGTCCTCGAAATTTAAGAGATGACATAATTTGGCACGATAATCAAGTAAAATAATTTAAAATAATTTGGCACGATTAAACATGCTCAAGAATCAAAATTTAATCTCAGCCAATAGGATCAAAACCATGCAGGTATGAAAAATAATCGTATAAACACGATCATGATAAAATTGTTTTGATACGACCAAGATTTAGGTACGATCAAATAGTCACGATAGATAAAATCATCTAGTCATAATCAATATCATCTATGCACGATAGAATCAAAGTTAGATACATGATCAAGAATTGAAATTTGGGCACGATCAAATTGCCTAAGCATTAGTAAATATAGAAATAATGTTATCAAAATCAAGAATGGCGTAAATTGCATTATCCGAAATCAAATTTAGGCACGAGCAGAAATCAAACCCTAGGATAGGATAGAAGAATAATTAAATCGTTTAAGCACGATTAAGTCAAAATCATGATCAATTCAAAAATCAATTAGGCACGATGAATATAGTTACGAAAAATTGCCTAAGTACAATCAGCTATAAAAATGAGGTGATGAAGACAGTAATTTGGAAATAACGCCATTGGTATAAGCAGGAATTGAATACAATCAGATTATAGGATAGAATCGAATGAATGATCAAAATTAAATGGTTTAGGCATGATTGAATTAAAATCCAATAATTTAGGAGTAAATGCCAGATTATACATACAAGATTATGATCAAAATTCTGAGGCATGATTAGAGGTCAAGTTACGACCAAATCAAACGTAAAATCCTCAAGACACGATCTACGATAGAATGGAATCTAGTCGCAATCGAAATTTATGTAAGCACGATCTAAGAGTTGTTTGTCTAGTTATGATAGAAATTCAAATTTAGGCACGATAATGAAGATAATCAAAATAATATGACCAGGAACAAGATAGAGATAAAGTCTGATATTATATTTCCACTGATTGTCAAATGACGGTTATTTAAGAAGTTAAAGAAATCAAAAGGCAATTCGATGAAGGATATTGAAAGAAACTAATCTCATTAACACTGTGCTGACCAATCTTCTAAGTTGCTAGCTAACTTAGCCCCAAGAAGCATAAGGTAAATACCCAGTCACTATAACTAATTATATTCGGGACCAAGGAATATATCCAATTCGATTAAATCAACTTCTGTCCAGCCATTCCATATAATCTGCCAACTTGCTTTCCCTTTTTCAGACATCAACTTCCGCTTCTCCTATTTCTTATTTCATCAAGGTTACAATCTCAATTGTCAAAAATTTACTAAGTCAATCCATGATGTGTATATTCGAAAATCTCACTCCTCGAGAGCTAGTGACTAAATCACTAGTCAAATTTGAATATCTTCTTATAACAATCTCAAAATATCGCTTTACTTCAACATATATAAAATCTTTCTCACTGTAGCATTACTCTTATCAAAAATTGAATCCCCGACCTTTGTTAATCTTCCAACCAAATCTTAACTTAACGATCCTTCTTTCCTTTAATCACTATCCAACTATTCCAAGAGTTGTATGCCTTACTTCGACACAATGATTCTCTTCCAGAACCTATTAATCCTTCTATGTTCATATCCCTCCTTTATGTGTCTAATCTTAAAATTAATTCTCTGGAGTATTTCTTAACTTGATCCATATTCTCAAGTTCCCTTGTTACCCAAATCATAATTCTCAATTTACTTTCTCTGTGAAAGAATCAAATCTTAATCTCTTTTCAACATCATCTGACTTCTTACGGATTTCTCTAATATTCCATATAATTCCTTTTTCTTACCTTTAATCATAAAAGTCAAAAAACATCAAACTCCTTTATGAATCAGTTATCACTACTAACGGTTCTGTTAGCTTCCTCCTGAATAACCCATAAGCCCTAAAGCCTCTCAAAATTTATTGCGACACTTGTCTACCCATGGTCTTATTCTGCCACTTTTCTATCCTTACCTGTCTAACCTTATTGGAAAACTATGGACCGTAATGGTAGCCTCACTAGAAATGAGCTAATAGGGTTAGTAGGTAATTATCTAGCCCCCCCCCCCCCCGTATACATAAAGATATATCCATAGTCATCCCCAAAATATTTATATGTTAACTATCTAGTATACATAGCCATCTGCAAAGTATTTATATATAGCTATGCAAAAATGTAACAACATAAGAAACATACCTGAGTTTGAGCCATGAAAGAGATTGAGGCAATGGTATTTGAAATGGTCCTAATGAATCTGAAAGTAAAATCAAGTTGAAGTTCTATAGGAATCTTGGCTATGGTCTTAGAAGTGATCTATGAGGGCTGCTAGTAGAGGAACCTTCAGGTTAGGACAAGATCAAACTAATTCCGATATGGTTTCCAAATGTGATAAGAGACCAAACAAGGTAAATCTAGGACATGGATATAGTCTCAATAGTCCGGAACCCATGCATATCCGAAATCACTTTATCTAGAATTCATGCCCCGCTAGCGTACATCTGGCTGCAGGTGAACTCTTGGCTCCGTGACTCAAGAATGTTAGGTACCGAATATTCTCTAAACTTTATCCATTTCAAATGATATTGACAGGGCAACTCAAGTGGTCGGAACATGATGTATCTAGGACATAGTCTCAATAGTATCTGAAAACCTATATATACCTGAAATCACTTTGACTTAGAGTCCATGTCCTGCCAGTGCTGCTGGCTGTAGTAGACCCAAAGTTTTCATGATTCTGATAAATGGCTGTAGTGCGCAGCTGCCACGCCATAGTAGGTTATCGAATATTCCCTCAATGGTTATCCATGGAATTTCAAAGGAGCACCTTGATAATTCAATTCAAGCAAGCTTTCTGATTTACTAAGGAGATTCAATCACGAAGGAAAGGATCGATGTAAAATCTGTTCCTGAAAATCTTGTGATCCATTATCAATAGAAGAAAGAAACATAAGGATTTATTCAAGCCAAAAGTAGCATCCGTTTTCAACCTTTCCCTAATGCTCGATGATCGAGGTTAGAAGCTTATGGACACCGAAGTGATCAAAATCCTACTATGGCTAATTGAGTTGGATTCAGGCTAAATAAAAACGGTAGAGTTTGAGTGGAACAAATCAATGAAGGCAATTGTTATCAGCTCTTGGAAATTACTTAGGAAATATGGTCTAATATAGGAATTATTTTGGGAAAATAATTCCTTACGACCAATGGAAGGTTTGGGAATTTTTTTGGGTCAAATAGCTAATATATGAGCTCTATGGCTCTAAATAAAATACTTGGGCTTGAAATGGTTAGAGAATAAAATAGGATTCTTAACCAAAATCAATGGAGAAGTTTTGAGATGGCTCTTTTAAGGGATTCAATAAGCTTGCTAATTGAGGAGTTGAAACTCTAGATAGAGAGGGAAATAGAGAAGTTTAAAATGGTATATCAATAGGCTTACTTAAAAGAGCTTAAAGGAGGAGTTTGGAAAATCTAACTTTAATCTCTACATAGCAAGAAATAGAATCTGATGGAGGAGGATAATCCCCATGGAATTATAACTACAACTTTGTAGGGAACACTAATAGATACAGATTTTTTTTGAAAACATTATAGATAGTAAAATAAACAACCATCGACCTATGCTGTGATGAGTTTCCTATTTCGCAGGCTCCCAATGGTACTCTAGTCCTAAACACCATTTGATATGACCTATACGGGCCACCACAAAAAAATGTCACGACCCGCTCCCGAATAATCAGGTACAAATGGTGTCATGCCCGGCCTACGATGTCGTTGACAGCGGTAGTCAGCTGTCTAGTTAGTCATCTTCAGAATCACCTAACTCATCACAGCATCTATCACAAGTTATCCACCACTAATCATTACAGATCACTATACAATTATTACAGGCTTATACATGAATATCTGGGTACAAAGCCGATAAGAATATGAAGACTATCTAACCAATATATACTCAGTAACAGTACATCCAATCATCTTATACATGAATCTACACCTCCGGAGTGAGCTCCGCTGCTACGTCTCCCTGTTGGCCATAATAGTCTAAGGAATCAATCTCACATGTAATCAACGATCCAGTCAGGAAAGGAATAACGCACATTGTAACTCAATAATACTTGCTAGCAGCATATCAAGGAACATGTAAAACAAGATAAACAGAAAGACGGGTAAGCATGAAAATAACAGAGCATGCACTAACTATGTGAACATGTGCAATTGGACATCATCAACATATGGGGACTAATATGTATCAGCCATATTAAATAAATAATATGCTATCAGTCACGTAAATCAGTAATGACAATGCTATCAGGCACACAATAATCAGGCATGTCTGACGACAATGCTATCAGTCACGCAATAATCAGGCATGTCTGACGATAATGTTATCAGTCACGCAATAATCAGGCATGTCTGACGACAATGTTATCAGTCGCATGTAATGGACATCAGGCATATAAGAATATGCTACCAGACACGAGTTGTCCAATATTAGTCAATCACATATCTTAGAATGTCCCCACCCGACACCAGAAACAATGCAAGCAAGCAAAGCAAGTAAACGAGTAAAGCAAGAATCATGATGACAAGTGTATGTGCTCATGCATGCAAGTGGAAGTAAAATCGAGTACATGTACTTGCATTTTCACGAGAATTGGCAAAGCCTCTAAGTCACCTAGGAATAGGAAAATATAATTAGGAATAGTATTCCAAGAAACCCCTAGTCAACTTCTAAAGCTAATCTACTAACTAGACCTTGATACTTGATTCTAATTATTTAGCTAACTATAAATATTCTCATATTTCTCCTGACTGGCCCATCTCATTTGAATGATCCTAACATCCAGGTCAAAAGCCCACTACATGGAGGTCAATCATTTCTTACTACTAGCACTAACTCATAGCATGTTAGGCTTATAACAAATCAAGCCCAACACACTTGTTAAATTTAAGAACCACTCAGTCTTGGCCTATAGCTTACTACTGACTCATATAAGTCTGAGTCCCAGTTCCACAATACCTATTAATTCATTCAAATAACCCTAATCTAACGGCTCTACCCCCTCCTGAACTCAACTCAACTTTGCGCAGCAGACAGTCATGGCTTCTAATCCCCCTCAATACTGTGACAGTTCGACACAGAGATTGTATCAAGTTTATGTGTCCAAACAGAGGTTGGACACAACACCTAGGATCTGTTGGAGTGGGTGGGGTTCCCAACCTATGTGGAGAAGACCCGGAGTGCGACGAGTGCCGTTCGATGTCGGAGAAGCTCGGGAAGTAGGCGTTGTGCTGCTGCTGCTGCCCCTAAGGGGGGTTCTGGACTGAGGCTACCGAGTTCGGCCCGAACTCGGTCCCAGGCCGAGTTCTGGCCGAACTCGGTCTGGCTCTTCCAGAAGTTGGCCATCCAGTTGTTTGCCCGACACAGAGTTCTGGCCGAACTCTGTGTCGGGGCTGAAGCGGGATTTCGGGTGAGTTTTCACCACTAGATCTAATCCAACGGTCCAGGTTTGCTGCGGGATTAGGGAGTTATATTGGATTTTCCAACCCTAATTCATTGTGCAACATAGTGCAACATATTGCAATGTAACACAACTTGGAGAGAGGAAGGAGGCAAGAGTGCCATTGCAACTTCGGAGAAGAAGACGGAGGATTGAAGGTCGCTGTTCGAAGGAGATCGTGTTTCGGGTAATCTCTACTCGTCGTTCTCGCTCTTCGTAGCCTTGTAATCATTGTTCTTATCTCTGAGTGTTGTGGGGATCCGATTTGGATCGGGAGGAGTTTGTAGAGGGTGTAATTCTTCTATTCCATTAGTGGAGGCTTCTCAGGGTTGGACTCCGATCGTCCCGTGGTTTTTCCCGCAAGATTTTCTACGTCAAAAATTCTCTGTTGCGTGGATTGTTTTGTGTGGTTATTTTGGGTTCGTGCATTTGTATTGCTCGGTTCTCGCAGGTACTCTCCGTTTGGGGAAAGGTTTCCGCGCTTCTTTCCCAACAGAGTGGTATCAGAGCCAGGTTCTGGAATTCAGAAGGAGTGTCAGTAGTTGACAGAGAAACCAGAGAGGAGAGATGGACGTGAAGTCGGTGACATGGTGAATTAATGGCACAAACTATCATTATTGGCGGAGCAGGATGAAGGATTTGCTGTTTGTCAAGAAGCTGCATCTACCCGTGTTTGCATCCGAGAAGCCCAGTGATAAATCCGAGGAGGACAGACATTCGAGCATATACAGGTGTGTGGGTACATACGGCAGTTTGTTGATGAGAACGTGTACAACCACGTTACCAATATTGAGCACGCGAAGACGTTGTGGGATAAGCTGGAATCCTTGTATGCGAAGAAGACCGGGGTAAACAAGTTGTTCCTGATCCGGACGATGATGGGTCTACGGTACAAGGATGGGGCGTCTATTTCGGACCACTTGAGTGAGTTCCAGGGCGTGGTTGACCAGCTATCTTCTATGGAGTCAAGTTCGACGATAAAGTTCAGGGACTGTGGCTGCTGTGTACTTTGCCAGACTCGTGGGAGACCGTACGAGTATCTATGATCGCTTCTGCTCCAGAGGGCGTGGTCAGTCTGGAGTTTGCCAAGAGCGGGGTGTTGAATGAAGAGATGCGGAGACGTTCTCAGGCACTTCATCCACATCCCACCACTCAGAGGCACTTGTTTCAGAGAGCCGCAGAAGGGGCAAAAAAGGGATCCAGGTGGTGGCAGAGACAAGAGCAGGGGAAGTCCAAGGGTCGTTACGAGGACTCAGAGTGTTACCATTGTGGCAAGAAGGGCCATATCAAGCGAAACTGTTTCGCTTGGAAGAGAGAGAAGAAGGGCGACAAGGGGAAGCAAGAAGAGAACACTACAAGCGACTGCCTCGATGCATGGAGGCGATGTGATCATCGTAGGTGATGAGGTCATTACTAACCTCGCCTGCGATGACAATTCTTGGCTGGTGGACTCGGGGGCTTCAGCACATGTATCTCACAACAGGGCACTATTTGCCACTTACACGACAGGCGACTGTGGCGTGTTAAAGATGGGCAACGGAGATGTGTCGAAGGCGGTTGCCGTTGGAGATGTGCATTTGAGAACGAAGACGGGTGCGGTTCTTGTTCTCAAAGATGTTCGTCATGTCCCTGATATCCGTTTCAACCTGGTGTCGGTTGGAAGGTTGGATGACGAGGGATTCTTCAGTCTCTTCGGGAATAGTCAGTGGAAGCTTTCCAGAGGTTCGTTGGTGATTGCCAGAGGAAGCAAGAAGTCCGGTCTCTACTATATGGAGGGGAGCGCACAGGGGGCACAGGAGGTGAACGCAGTCAGTGATGCGTCTACCGATTTGTGGCACAGGCGGCTCGGCCATATCAGCGAGAAGGGGATGAGCTACTTGGTGAACAGGAAGGTGATTCGGGGCTCAAGTCTACAAAGTTGGAGAAGTGCACGCACTGTTTAGCTGGAAACAAAATAGGGTGTCTTTCCAAAGTCACCCAAGTTCGAGGAAGCCGGCGTTGCTCGAGTTGATTCACTCGGATGTCTGCGGTCCTATGAAGGTAAATCTCTTGGTGGTGCTTCTTACTTTGTAACTTTTATTGATGACTGTTCCAGGAAGGTTTGGGTCTATGCCTTAAAGACCAAGGATCAGGTGCTGCCTACTTTCAAGGAGTTTCAGGCCTCTGTTGAAAGGGAGACGGGCAAGAAGTTGTTGTGTGTTCGGTCCGACAATGGCGGCGAATACATCGGTCCCTTTGATGCGTATTGCAGAGAGCAGGGAATACGACACCAGAAGACTCCGCCAAAGACACCTCAGCTCAATGGTGTAGCGGAGCGCATGAACAGGACACTGATGGAGAGGGTGCGGTGTTTGCTGTCAGAAGCAAACTTGTCGGGCAGTTATTGGGGTGAGACTCTTCTCACAGCTGCTTATGTTATTAATTTGTCTCCTAGTGCTCCTTTGCAGGGTGATGTGCCTGACAAAGTATGGTACGGCAAAGTTGGCTATAGACTCTACGACCCAGTGGAAGGAAAGCTCTACAGAAGCAGGGACGTGGTGTTCGTCGAGGATCAGACCATGACCAACACTCAGGATTCCGAGACGCCTTCTGAGGCTGAGGAATTGCCTGAGTTAGAGTCATTTCGCTTCGAGCAGTTTCCAGAGGACATCGTAGAGGATCCAGTTATGGGGGAGCCGGTACATGGAGTTGCTCCCAACCTTGATCATCAGCCTGCTGATGGTGGTCAGGGTGTCCCTCAGGAGGATGAGCATGCCGGAGAGGCAGTTCCTGAAGGGGATGAGGCTGTCGGTATACAGCCAGCACCAGTGGCTCCACTGAGAAGGAGCGACAGGGATCGTCGACCATCTATGAGATACTCATCGGATGAGTATGTGCTATTGACTGACGTAGAAGAGCCCGAAAGTTTTGCAGAGGCTATGGAAGACGAACACAGACAGGAGTGGATGGAGGCTATGCAGGAGGAGATGAGTTCCTTGCACACCAATTCTACTTATGATCTGGTGCGGTTGCCAAAGGGCAAGAAGGCTTTGAAGAATCGATGGGTGTTCAGAGTGAAGCAGACGGAAGATGCTACTCGCCCTCGATACAAAGCGAGGCTGGTAGTTAAAGGCTACGGTCAGCGGAAAGGCGTGGATTATGATGAGATCTTTTTGCCTGTCGTCAAGCATTCGTCTATTCGGATGGTGCTAGCATTAGCAGCCAGTCTCGACTTAGAGGTCGAGCAGATGGACGTGAAGACGGCATTCCTCCACGGTGATCTTGAGGAGGAGTTGTACATGGAGCAGCCGGAGGGATTCTGTGAGACGGGCAAGTCACATTTGGTCTGCCGGTTGAGGAAGAGCTTGTATGGTCTGAAGCAGGCTCCGAGGCAGTGGTACAGGAAGTTCGAGTCGTTTATGGGGGAGCATGGTTATGCACGGACGACGTCGGATCATTGTGCATTTGTGAGGTATTTTGTCGATGATGATTTCATCATTTTGTTGCTCTATGTAGATGATATGCTATTAGTGGGTCGGAATGCCACTAGGATAGCGGAGTTGAAGCGCCAACTGGGCGCGGCCTTCTCTATGAAGGATTTGGGCACAACGAAGACTATTCTTGGGATGGAGATCAGCCGAGAGAGAGAGTCCAAGCTGCTACACTTGTCCCAAAAGAAGTACATTCACCGGGTACTTCAGCGTTTCGGGATGGACGGGTCGAAGAAAGTGAGTTCCCCCCTCGCGGCTCACTTTAAGTTCACTGAGGAGCAGTGTCCATCTACCGAGGACGAAAAGGAAGATATGGAGCGGGTTCCATATGCTTCAGCTGTGGGGAGCCTGATGTATGCCATGGTATGTACGAGGCCAGATATTGCTCATGCAGTTGGTACGGTTAGCAGGTATCTTTCAAATCCTGGAAGGGTACATTGGAGTGCGGTCAAGTGGATTCTACGATATCTTCAGGGCACTACTGATTGGAGACTTTCTTTTGGTGGTGACGAGCCGAAGCTGGTTGGGTATACTGACGCTGATATGGCTGGAGATGTAGACACGAGGCGATCGACTTCGGGCTACGTGATGATGTTTACGGGAGGAGCGGTGTCGTGGCAGTCGCGGTTGCAGAAGTGTGTTGCCTTGTCGACGACGGAGGCAGAATACATTGCGGCGACGGAGGCTTGCAAGGAGCTGTTGTGGATGAAGAAGCTGTTGCAGGAAATAGGACTGAAGCAAAAGCAGTATACCTTGCTTTGCGACAGTCAGAGTGCTATCCACCTTGTGAAGAATCAGACGTTTCATAGCCGGTCCAAGCACATCGAGACTCGGTATCATTGGATACGGGATGTGGTTGAGAAGAAGGACGTGGAGCTTGAGAAGGTTCATACAGATGACAACGGAGCTGATATGTTCACGAAGATTCTACCAAGGAAGAAGTTTGAGTACTGCAGGCAGATCGTCGGGATGACGACATTCTCCCCATAGTTGTGAAGGGGGAGATTTGTTGGAGTGGGTGGGGTTCCCAACCTATGTGGAGAAGACCCCGGAGTGCGACGAGCGCCGTTCGATGTCGGAGAAGCTCGGGAAGTAGGCGTTGCTGCTGCTGCTGCCCCTAAGGGGGGTTCTGGACTGAGGCTACCGAGTTCGGCCCGAACTCGGTCCCAGGCCGAGTTCTGGCCGAACTCGGTCTGGCTCTTCCAGAAGTTGGCCGTCCAGTGCTGTTTGCCCGACACAGAGTTCTGGCCGAACTCTGTGTCGTCGGGGCTGAAGCGGGATTTCGGGTGAGTTTTCACCACTGGATCTAATCCAACGGCCCAGGTTTGCTGCGGAATTAGGGAGTTATATTGGGATTTTCCAACCCTAATTTATTGTGCAACATAGTGCAATATATTGCAACGTAACACAACTTGGAGAGAGGAAGGAGGCAAGAGTGCCATTGCAACTTCGGAGAAGAAGACGGAGGATTGAAGGTCACTGTTCGAAGGAGATCGTGTTTCGGGTAATCTCTACTCGTCGTTCTCGCTCTTCGTAGCCTTGTAATCATTGTTCTTATCTCTGAGTGTTGTGGGGATCCGATTTGGATCGGGAGGAGTTTGTAGAGGGTGTAATTCTTCTATTCCATTAGTGGAGGCTTCTCAGGGTTGGACTCCGATCGTCCCGTGGTTTTTTCCGCAAGAGTTTTCCACGTCAAAAATTCTCTGTGTTTGCGTGGATTGTTTTGTGTGGTTATTTTTGGGTTCGTGCGTTTGTATTGCTCGGTCCTCTCGCAGGTACTCTCCGGTTTGGGAAAAGGTTTCCATGCTTCTTTCCCAACAGGATCTTCCTAGATACAAGCCATAGGCTAATGTATGTATCCTACAAACCGTTGTGTCCTCAAGTATCCAAAACTCCCAATAATAGATAATTCGACTTATAAGATATACTTGAGCAGAAGTGACAATTGACAGTGTCTTCTCGCGTCGGACACTCTGGTTCGGGGAAAAGAAAGTTAGATGAGGCATTTCTTCGAACACGTGGCATGCAAAGGTAGTGATAGGATTTAGATAGGTTACCTCGAAAATTCTCTATCAAAAATAGAGATATTCGAAGATCAAAACCCCAAGGATCAATATTCAACAAATCGATCGCTGCAACGATCCACAAAACCAAGCAATAAATCACAATAGAAAATTTAAGAATATGAAGAACGCACCAGATTGAATGGCTCATGGGCGGAACTGTATGGTGGGCTGGGGTGGGCTCCAGCCCACCCAAGATTTTTAATTTAATTTTATTACTTTGTATTAGAACCGTTCTTAGTCCACCCCTTCCCAAAGAATCAATCCATATCTTCTCTAGCCCACCCTGTTTCAAAATATTTAGGTCACCTGACCTGACCTCCTCCATTGCCAGAGCACATCCAACGGACAACCCCCTAGTCCTTTCCCTCTTCACTTTCTCACTGTATAGTCCCATCCCATGTCTCCTCCTCGAGTCATGCCCCCGGCAATCCCGCCGGCCGTCCCATTCCGTCTCGGACATAGCCTCTCCGGTATGTACGATATGTAAGCTCCTCTTCCACTCAACATTTTTCTATAAATTACCTTCTCAACTTCTCATCTCTTCTCAACTTCAGCCCAGATTTCAAGTTCTTCTGGTTCTTGTGTGCGGAGGCACTGGTTCTTCTCGCCGAGCTTCTCTGGATCAGGCCGCCGCCCGCCGTCCATCTAACTTGTCGGAAGAACACACAAGGTATGTAATTTGAACACTAAGTGTTTGTTATTATGTCTTAGTGTAGCAAAAGATTTCGATTTAAGGACTAGGGGCGGAACTGTCGTATGCATTGATTTTTTTTTAATTTGCTTGAACACTAACTATTTGATAGTATGCTGCATACTGTTGTTTCTCCACACATAGTATGCAAATAATGCAATGAAGCTTTTTTCTTTAATTTGCTTGGATGACAGTATGAAGTATCAAGTAGCAATTAGCAAATATTTTCGTTTTTGTAGGAAGTAACAATTAGCAAATATTGTCGTTTTCTTTTAATTTGCTTGGATGACAGTATGAAGCATGATGCATACTACTGTTTCTCCAATGGCCCGATGTAGTAGGAAGTAGCAAATATTTCTCCTTGCTTGGAATGTATCAGATTATGCAATGTAGACACAATGTATGCAACGTAGACACAAAGTATGCAACGTATTTGGTTAAAAATTATTTTTTATTGTAATTTGTAATTAAAAATCTGAAGAAAGGGTAAGAATTTTTTTTTTTCTACTACAAATCGATTATGTTATCTTATATTGTCATTTTTTCACTACGTATAATATTTTTCTAGTTCAGCTCAGGGCTACTTGAATTCCTGGTTCCGCCCTTGGAATGGCTTGATTGAACAGAGCTTTAATGGAAACCTCGACGACTCCATTGCTGCGTCGTCACCGACGATTGAGAGCTCGCGGCTGCAAATTTGCCATGGCAACAAACTCTAGCGTCGAGAGAAAAAAGGAAGGTCGACACGTTGCTGCCGCGTCCTCACACAGGGGCTCGACAAGTCGCCATGGCCGTGACTCAGCGTCAAAGAGAAAGAGGAAGTCGATGCGTCTCGTCGTCTTCACGTAGGGCCTCTGCTAGTCGCCATTGCTGCCATGAATGGAGTTTGATCGAGCGAGGAATAATAAGAAGAAGGAATCAGTAGAGAGTTTGGCAGAGCTTCGCCGTATGGAGAAGTGATGAAGAAGAAGGGGGTCAGGGGGGCTATATATAGGCGGAGGGAGGCTAGTCGGCGGTCATGGACGGACGGATGGGATTAGAGAATTTAAGTCGGTGGCCCATGTATGGTCAAGATTGATCGGCGAGAGGCGATGGGTAGGAAGAATCGAGGAGCCTCTAGAAGATCGCAGCACCGCCTCTGCGTCGTGCGGTCGAGCGCTCTGCTGTGCTCTCGTCGGAGGAGAACGAATGAAACTTCAGATCTGGAAATGAAAGGGAAGATGATGATGGTTTATAATCCTAGCGGGTCAGGTAGAAGAGTTATCGGGTCAGGTAGTATACCTAAACATAAGTTGTGGGCTTTAAAGGGAAATAGTGGGCTGATCAATAAATAGGTTTAGGAAATTTGCAATGGCTGACTTGGTGGTAAGAGACTCCGACTTAAATGGGTGGGCTGGGATCAATGTATTGGACCTAGCTCGGCTTCTCTATGGGCTTGGCTAAGAACTGATGACAATTAAGTAGCTTTTAGACCAATCCTATGGCTCGGCTGATTTGGGCTTTACCAAGTTAGATGGTTTACATAAGACGATGAGTTTTATGGAATTGGTTTTAAGAATCTATGACCTGACTAAAGTAATATTTGATTGGGCTCAGTCATACACAAAATGTCGAATATATAAACTACTGAAAGGAATAATATTCCAAAGAATATTATAATATATCTCTAAATAAATACTTCAAAAATAATAAAATATTAAAATAATTGAGATTTTGAAAACACGGGGTTACACATATATATAAAGACACTATATACTATGTTACACATATTTAATGGTATATATATATATACACACAAAATTTATCTGATTAATAAAAAAATAAAATAATTTAGGTCAAAATACATTTATACATAATTTATTCTAAGAATAATAAAATATAGCAAAAATATTAGGGAGGGGTTTACTTGCACTACATGCATAATTGGGGTTGGATTTGATCCGGGTTAGTTAGGATTGATTTATTCAACCGAACCTATCTAGAAGTCCAAAAATTTATATATTTATAAATTATTATATAACCCTTTTCATGGATTAAGTCACAACTTGACTTGTTTCCATATATGGGACATGGTTATGGCTATGTCATCCCTACCATGCCTAATATGCTAGTCATGGTATACGACTACACTAGCCATGCCATGTTTCCTAGTCAATATGCATAATAAATCTTAACCATGACTAAAGCTATCCGTCCAATCATTGATTTTTATATAATAAAAGTCCTCTAAAATATAATTTAATCCAAAAATAAAAAATTTAAAATTTTGGGGGTTAACATGCTACCCAACTTATCAAAATTTCATCCTTGAAATTTAAAGTAAATCTTAATATAAAAGAACAAGGGAATAAATACGAAAGAACGTTAAGTATGTCAAGCCGTACCTCGATTCCTGAGAAAATGGGAAAGGCGATTACGAATGTAATCCTAATTTGACATCATATTATAAGAGATAGTGTACACTTAGTTGAAGACTCTAACCAACTTATAGAAGTTGGTTAATAATGAAAATCGCAGTTACAAGACTTCTGATCGTAGTCATAGACTCTAAGGGAAGCCTAGGTATCACCATGATGTTCTTGGTCAATAACTCTATAAAGAAAAATTATTACCGATTCAACATCGCTTATATAAATCATGCTTCGATAAGATAATATGAAAGGTCTTGGTCGAATATAACTGGAACGAGTTGGTACAAAGGGACTTCATTCATTGCATATCATAGGTGTCGAAGAGATAAGATCAAAGAATATTATGGAGAGCAAATTTTCTGGGCCAAGAGATGGGAATTTATAATAGGCGCATGAACCCTCTTTACTAGATTTGAAGACAAGGCATGATTAGGTAGGCATTGTTGGCCCATTGGTCATGGTCGAACCTATTTTAACAATCGTCTAAACTCGGACTCGATGTAAAGGCTACTCACAACGGGCTACGACAACTAGTACTGCTGCCGTTCGAGATTTGCACAGTCGTCGCGTCTGTCTTTGTTTTCCTTCTTAAATGTATTTTTTACTATTTTTATTGTGTCTAGGAAACAATATAAACTACATCGTACTGACAAATAGGCTTGAACCAAAAACGTTTTTCAAACTATCCAACTTGTTTTACAAAGCTACCCATTGTTTTTTAAACAAACCCATATTTGAAAAACAGTCCCCAAAGCCCAACAGTTCCAAAAGAGCCCAAAACCATGTTTTAGACCCGGATTCTGACCTAGACAGAAGACTAGAGTTCAGACAAAGTTCGGTCCGAACTCGAGTACCTAATTCGGGAAACCCTGTAAACTTGTTCTAGCTGTAGACTCGGCTGCAATAGTCAAATTTTTGAACGTTTGGCATCCGAATTTGGCCAGAACTCGGTTTTCAGCAATCTTATAAATAGAGAGGAGATTTTCATTCTAATCACTCATTCACTTTCTATCTTCTCTTCTCTTAAGCTTTCTAAGCTATTCAAAGCTTTCATTTTTAAATCCCAAGCCCGTTTTACAACCTCTAGTCTACTTGTCAGTACGGTACGGTCTAGAAGTTTCAGAGATTTGTAATAAGAGGCTTGATCCAGAAGTTCATACTTCATAATTGAAGTCGGTCGAGCACTTCAAATTTAAAGCTCCGTGTTGTAACAACGACAAGTGCTTGGTTTAAAGCTTATGTTTCCAATAATGGATTTTAAACTCGGATCAAGAGTCCTCCGACCTGGACTAGTCCTCACAAGTGGGAACCCAGGATACATCGCTGTGTTTGCTCCCTGTCCCTCTTATATATATATATATATATATATATATATATATATATATAACTGTGACATAGCCATTGCAACACGATATTGATATAGTAGTGCTTAATATTTTTAATTGCTAATATTCTGCTGCACACTCTATTCACCCCCCTCTAGAGTATATATTGCTGCATATCGATCCTAAAATTGGTATCAGAGCGGGTTAATTGACAAGTCTTCTCTTATTAGTTAACTGTTTCTGTCATTTACTTGCATATACTCTTTAGAGATACTGTCACATGGCTAATGCACGTGGAGGACAATCCACCAATAAACGTCTACTATTTGATGGAACCATTCACTTACTGGAAAAGACGAATGAGCTTCTACTTTAAGTCATTAAATTTTGACATTTGGTCAATTGTTATTGATGGCTACAAAAAGTCGTCCGTATAGTTGTTGATAAACCACACGACATGTACACTGATAATGAAAAGAAACAAGTTAGTCTTGACGCTCGTGCTATTAATGCATTATTTTGTGCAGTAGATAGGACTGAATTTAACAGGGTGTCCACTTGCACAACATCACATGAAGTATGGAAGCTTCTAGAGATGACTCATGAAGGCACGACTGAAGTCAAAGAATCAAAGATCAGCATATTGACTCAGGAATACGAGATTGATAAACCACACGACATGTACACTGATAATGAAAAAAAAACAAGCTAGTCTTGACGCTCGTGCTGTTAATGCATTATTTTGTGCAGTAGATAGGACTGAATTTAACAGGGTGTCCACTTGCACAACATCACATGAAGTATGGAAGCTTCTAGAGGTGACTCTTGAAGGCACGACTGAAGTCAAAGAATCAAAGATCAGCATATTGACTCAGGAATACGAGGTATTTAAGATGAAGCTAAATGAGATGATTACTCAAATGTTCACTCGTTTCCTTGACATCATAAATCCGTTGTCTTCTCTCGGTAAGGAGTACAAAAATTATGAAAAGATTCGTAAAGTACTGAGTCTCACAAAGAACTGGAACCCCAAGGCTACACACAATCGTGGAAGGGAACGACCTCAGAACAATGTCACTTGAAACACTCATGGGGAAGTTGATGTCTCACGAACTAGATTTGCAAGATTTTGAAGAATCGACACCCAAGGAGAAATCAATTGCTTTCAAGGCACAACACAAAAGAATAGTTGAAGAGGAGTCTGAAGACGGTGAATTAGATGGTGAAGAGCAAGCTCTCATGGTAAGAAATTTTAGAAAGTTCCTAAAGTTCAATCGTTGAAATAAGAACATCAACAACAACAATAATGACGATGAAGAGCAAATATGCTACTGATGCAAAAAGGAAGGACACATCAAGAAAGACTGTTCGTCAGCATCATCGACCAATAAATCTAATAAATATGAAATGAGTTACACGAAGAAATCAACATCCAAAAAGTATGCAAACACAAGCATATGGAATGAAAGAGAAGCAAGCGACTCAGAAGACGACAGTTCTCAAGATGCTGCAAATATGTGCATGATGGCGTTCGATCAGGTAACTACTAACCCTCTATATGAAGACTTCACTTTTGATGAGCTAGGTGATACATTTAGTGACCTCCTAGAAGACCATAAGAAATTGCTAAGCAAATACAAGACTTCTAAGAAGGTACTCAAGGAACACAAACTTGAGATAGAAAGACTAACCCTACTACTAGAAGATGTTAGAAAGAATCAACCCTCTAGTGATGTAACACCCCAGTCCCAATATACTTAGGACTAGGCATATGAAACATACCAGTTGCATACATATGAAGAATACTCCAATATATGGAATCCTCGTACATATACATAAGCTGTATAAAATATAAATCATAGGCCAATCATAGAAAATCTACATCTCATCCACCGAACACAAGAGAATAGCAATAGTCCAGATAGAATAAAATAAACGAGTCAAAAGATATAGCCGAGTGGAAACAGATCCATTATGAAACGACCTCCTAAAATAAAATAAAAAGAATAATAAAAAGATGTCCGTTACAATGTCTCAAGTCATGACTAGGAAACTAGATCTCGGAAGGCGAGACCTTATCAGCTGTAAAAGATGGTTCCAGTGCAGAACCGTACTCTTGGGGAAAGTCCTGGTCGTCTAAGCCTGGAGAATTCACCAAGTCATCAGCGGGACGTAACAAGATACAAGAAACAACATGCCATATAAACTGTAAAGTAAAATAAAAATGCATGCAATAGGGTGCCTAACCATTCTACTGTGAACATGTTTGTTAAGAACAAGCCTCCAACGCATGGGCACTTCTGGACACCAGGGGCCAAGCGCATAACGTTCGAAAATGTCAGTGGCCAACCTGAGGGGGGTAAGCTTACCTATATCTCCAGCGGAGCTTCCGAATTACAAGGAAAAGTGTAATAGTAGCCCATACGTTAAGGAATTGTTCTCCCCACCCAATGCCTTGCAATGTCACCTCCATGACTCATATGAACCTCTAATAACTGCCAAGCCTACTAATCATGCAATATATTGGAAGTTGTCTCATAACCGTCGTACGTCTTATACGTATCGGTGGCCAGTCGACTACGCGAGTCTGTGTCCTATATGTGACTCACAACTCATGATCCAGCCAGTGTCAAGGCTGTATGAGATATACCAATATCTCACAATAGTGGGTAGTCGTCTAGTACTAGGTCAATGCAAGATAAGGAATAAAAATAGTAAAACGACTAATGCAGTCGCTCGCACCCAAGTATGACTTGGACGGACAATATGATAGAAACATGCAGTATATGGTAAAATTGAAAAAGTATAGAAGGAATAAAGTAGAAGTAAAGATAGAATATAATGGCAAGGTATCTTATATGGAGGTGTGTGCAGAGAATAGAAAGTCCAATCACTCACATCGTCAGAATCAGTTAGCCATGAAAAGTCAAATCCCGCAAACGTCCTCGGATGTTAAAATAAACATCACGAACATTTTTTGTATAAAAAAATGTCTAAAAATGCCTATCCAAAAGTCAAATTATAGACACAGGGGCAAAATCATAATTTTGGGTTAAAACGATGTCCGCCGTTGGACTCGCTTTCCATCGAAAAACGTGCCAGTACCTATGATCTCTAAACTCATCAAACTATATATCTACGGGTCTGGTTTGACGATAAGAACCCAACCGTATGTCCAAAGCTGAATTTCGGTGGACTGTGCACAAATTTGCCCGTTGGATCGGGTCGAAGGCCCGCCAAAATAGCGTTCTAGTCGACCTTCTCAGAATCGGACCAAACTTGGCTTATAAGAGCAGAAAATTGACATGAGTCTACTGTCGCAAGTTTTGTCTCGAGATGACGAATGTGCACGAAGTTATGAGCTAGTTTGCAAAGGGGCTGATACGGGGTATCTCGACCATTACGTCTCAATTTTTTGCGCACACACAACGAAATTAAGTTCTGTCGAATCCCACACGTTCGCGAAGTTGATACGCACTGTTTGGTGCTTTCGGTTAGTGACCATGTCGCCTTGTTTGTTGGGGCGTATGTCGTATCGGTGAAAACTTCCTAAAATTTACTATTTTTGAAAACTATTTTTCTTGATTTATGAAACTGTTTTTACAACAATTTACTAAATGAAAAAATTAAACAAAAAAAGGGTTTCAGTCACCTATATGTTGTCTATAAATCTTTTCAAACAAGTTTTTGAATCTGTTGATGATTTGGCTAAATATTGCCTTCTGATATTGGCTTTGGATGGTCCTATCTACTCTGCGTGAAATAGTTTTTCGCCATTCTTCACTTCAGTTTTTGGAATCGATGGCTCGTATTTAGCTTGGGTCATCGAGGGGGTCATGTAGGCTCTCTATCGAAGTTGATAGTTTGAGTTTTTATCGTATGGAAAGAAAGATTCGTAGGTTCGAAGGGGGTACCTTGGCTATGCTTCGAAACAGAGCAGTGCTCTGTCCTGTCGGGTTTGGACGGCTCTGTCGCGGATCGTCGGCGGTGAGGCGGCCGTAAAGGCGATCGTCGGACTATGGGGGAGGCGCACAAGGTCGGAGAAGGTGTCGCGTTACTCTGAAACTAGGGGTGCAACTCGGGCGGGTTGGGTCGGGCTTGAGCTCAACCCGATGAATCATAGGCCTAGCCTGAGCCCAAGCCCGGCCCGACCTCGGGTTCAATATATGAAGCCCAAGACCGAGCCCGGAGGATCGGGTTGGACTCAGGTTGGGTCGGGTCCATCAGGCTCTAATATAATATTTGAAATAATTTTAAACAAAACCAATATTAGACACATAATCAAATAGCAATCAAGTCTTAATCATTACCAAATACAAACTGTAAAATTTAGGATATGGAGTTGAAGAGTTTGAGTGGATAAATTTAGGATTTAAACTTTTTATTTAAAATGTATGAAACCCAACTTATATATATATATATATATATATATATATATATATATATATATATATATATATATATATATATATATATATATAGTCGGGTTTTGGGTAACCCGACACATGAACCCAAGCCCAACCCGATTTTTGATCGGTTCAAATATTTTAACCCAAGCCCAACCCGATTTTTGATCAGGTTCAAATATTTTAACCCAAACCCGAGCCTGAACCCGAGTATCTTCAACCCTAACCCAACCCATTAACGGGTTTACCCGACTGGGCTCGGGTTTAGCCCGCCTAAGTTGCACCCCTATCTGAAAGAGGTTCGTTTGTGGTCGAATGCTCCTCTAAATTTTTATCGACGTTTATATATTGGTAGGAACAATTTGATTTCTATTCGAATTTTAAATGATTTTGGATGGATTTAAATCCATGGTTTTGGGTTATCCACTGGAGATCGGGATTAGGATTTGGTGTAAGAAATTTTGGGTTTAAATGATGGAGTTTTGAGTGATTTCAAATTTTCGAAATCGACAGAAAAAGCCCTTTTCCCTGGCCGCGGGGAAAGAAGGGTTATATATATATATATATATATATTTTATATATATATATATATATATATATATATATATATATATATATATATATATATATATATATATATATATATATATATATATATATATATATATATATATTATATATACCTTTATACACCTTTTGTCCAAAATCCGAAAAATATCAATATTTTCTAAAATAATTTTAATAAAAAATTTCTTTAAAACAATTACCTATTTCTTGCTACTCTTATTAGTTAAATAAAATTCTAAATTAAAACCAAAGCTTATTTCACTAGTTTAGGTAATATTTCAAATTAAAACTTAAAAAATTAAAAATTACCCTAAATTATATTAAAGAAAAATAAATATAAAATGTTTAAATAAATTAGGGGATTTACAAGTGAGACTGGTGAGTTAGCTTCTATCAGGCTACAATTACACGAAACATCACGCACTCTTGAAGAAAAGGACAAGACCATAGCTCAGCTGCAAGAAGACTATCAAATCGAGAAGAAGAAGAGTATCAATGCGCTGATTTGGAATGATACCCTAACAGCTGATTATAATAGATTGTTTGATACTTCCAAAATGTTGAAAATTAGGTTAGAAAAATAGCCAATATCGACTGCTTCCTCTCCTAACACGTATCATTTACCCAAAAGGAATACTGTCTAACCAAGGACTAAGAAACCCAAGAAGTATAGCAATCCTAGACATGCTTTTTATTATAAGTATCCTCCGAAAGCCCAATAGACTACCAAACAAGTACACAAGACCAACACTTCATCTAACATTCATGCACATGCTAGATATCACTACTATCGCACCGTTGGTCATATTTCTTCTGTATGTAGAGTTAGAAGATTAGTAGATTTGAATATTTGTACTTGGTTACCAAAAGCTAACGTGCCAGGACCCTATAAGAAAAGGGTACCAAGAGTTTCGTCTGCAAATTATTTTGTAGGTGGAACATCCAACCCATTCTAGAAGCAAATGGATCTTCGACAGCTGTTGCTCATGGCACATGACCGGCGATGCATCTTTGTTTGCAACACTGTCGAAGAAGGAAAAAAAGATATGTCTCCTTCGTAAACAACTTGAAAGGGTGAATCATCAGTATTGGTAACGTTGGTAAGGCTCCTTATCCCATTATCAAAGATGTATGTCTTGTAACAGAATTAAAGAATAACCTACTCAGCATAAGTCATTTAGCTGACCATGGTTATGGTATTAATTCTTTTAAAGATAAATGTACTGTAGTTGATAGCTCAACTGGTAGTACTATATGTTTTGGAGAATCTAACACTATAGGTAGATGTCTATACACCAAAAATGACGAGAGTCAACTGTGGCAAATGAGGCTAGGTTATGTAAACATGGACACAATTGCAAGATTATCCACAAAAAAAATTGGTACGAGGCTTACTAGAGATCGTTTACAGGAAAGACATGGTATGTAGCGACTGTGAACAGAACAAAGCTACTAGATCAACCTTTAAATTGATCAACGTTGTAAGTACTACTCGACCTCTACAATTATTACATATGGATCTAAATGGTAAGCTATATGCCTTTATAATTGTAGATGATTACTCCAGATACACGTGAGTAATTTCCTTGCTCATAAGAATGACGCACTGTCAGAATTTGTCACATTTTGTGAAAAGGTACAAAATGAGAAAGGATTCATGATTACTCACATTCGAAGTGATCATGGTAGCGAATTCGAGAATGATGACTTCGAGCAATTTGTGACACACACGAATATTTGCATAAATTGTTTTGCCCTAAGACTCCACAACAAAATGGCATTGTGGAACGAAAGAACAGAACTCTTAGCGAAATGGCTAGAGTTATGTTAAACCAATTTAGCCTGCCGAAATATTTTTGGGCTGAAGCTGTCAATACAACATGCTATGTTCTGAACAGGGTTCTAATTCGACCTAAATCGAAGAAGACTCCCTATGAAATATGGTTTAATATCACCCCTCTGTTTCTAATTTTAAGATTTTTGGTTGCAAATTTTTTATTTTGAATAAAAAAGATTATTGGGCAAATTTGACTCAAAAGCCGATGAAGGTATTTTTATAGGTTATGCGGCCAAGAGCAAAGGTTACCGAGTCTTCAACAAGTAACCAATATTAATTAAAGAATCAATCAACGTCACCTTCGATGAGATGAATAGTCAAATGAACAATGACAGTGACGATGAAGATCACGGTACACCAAGCAAAGCACCTACTTAAGCGAAACCCGAAACCAGCTACTTAGAGAGTCTGCCAAAGAGAATAAAATTTATGGCTGACCACCCCAATGACTTGGTAATAGGTGAGATCACAAAAGGTGTATGTACTCGTTCCTCAACTAGAGATATGGTTTCTAGTATAGCATTTATTTCACAGTTAGAGCCTAAGAACATAGAAGAAGCTTGTAATGATATTTATTGGTTAGATGCTATGCAAGAGGAATTGAACCAATTTGAATGGAATCAAGTTTAGGAACTTGTTCCTAAGCCCATTGATCATCCGGTAGTTGGCATCCGTTGGGTATTCTAAAATAAACTTAATGAGAATGGATTAGTCACACGTAACAAAGCTCGACTCGTAGCTCAAAGATACAACCAAGAGGAAGGTGTCGACTATGATGAGACATATGCCCCAGTTGTGCGTTTAAAATCCATTCACATGTTATGTGCTTTTACATGTTTTCATGATTTTAAATTATTTTAAATGGATGTTAAAAGTGCTTTTTAAAATGGTTTCTATAAAAGAAGATGTTTATGTTGCTCAACCGCTTGGTTTTACTGATTTCAAAAATGATGAATATGTTTTCAAGTTGAAGAAAGCCTTATACGGACTGAAACAAGCCCATCGTGCTTGGTATGACCGTCTAACCTCTTTTCTACTTGAAAAAGGTTTCTCAAAAGACACGGTTGATACAACACTTTTTTTTAAAATCTTTGAATAATAATCTGTTATTAGTACAAATTTATATCGATGACATTATTTTTCATTCTACTGATGAATCTTTTTGTCAAGATTTTTCTAAGTGCATGCAGAGTGAGTTTGAGATGAGAATGATGGGGGAGTTGAAGTTCTTCCTTGGACTGCAAATCAGTCAAACCACAAATGGGATGTTCATTAATGAAGCCAAATACACAAAGGATCTGCTAAAGAAGTTTGATCTAGAGTCAGCCAAACCGCTTAGAACTTCGAAGGCAAATTCAACTAAGCTTGAGATATATGAACAAGGCAAACTAGTCGACACACATAAGTATCGAAGTATGATCGGTAGTTTGTTGTATCTAACTGCTAGTCGCCCCGATATAATGTTTAGTATTTGCTTATGTGCATGATTCCAAGGTAACCCTAAGGAATCACATTTGCATGCTGTAAGCGTATCTTTCGATACCTTAAGAGCACTTCTTCTGTCGGCTTGTGGTATCCCAAAACTATATCCTTTGACCTAACCAGTTATTCGGATGTTAATTTTGCTAGATACAAAGTGTATAGAAAAAGTACTAGCATAACGTGTCATTTCCTAGCCAAAGTATTAGTCTCTTATTTTAGAAAAAAATAAAATTCTGTTGCATTATCAACTACTGAGACGGAGTATATCACCGTAGGACGTTGTTATGCACAAATTTTGTTGATTAAGCAAATCCTAGAAGACTACAACTTACAGTATTCACATATTCCCATATTTTGTGACAGCACTAGCACGATCAATTTGGCTAAGAATCCTGTATGTCACTCACGTACCAAGCATATTGAGATACGACATCACTTTCTTAGAGATCATCAACAACATGGAGACATTAATTTAGAATATGTTGACACAGAACATCAACTAGCCGATATCTTTACTAAACCTCTGGCAAAAGATAGATTCAACTATTTACGTCGAGAATTAGGAATTTTAGATATTAATAATATTAATTGATTTTATTTTTAGAATTAATTCCAATATGTAGCGATTGTTTTAGAGACAAGCTTACAAAGGATCTGTATATCACCAAGACAATAAGAGTTTAAGCAAAAGGAACTTAAGCATCCCGTGTGGATCTCTGCTAGCTGGAACAGTATCCTTACAGCTAATTTGAGACAATCAATGTGTAACAAAATTAATTTTTTAAATAATTTTAATTATGTTAATTGAGATTTGAAAATAATAATTTTCTGAATTAAACAGTTGAAAGGATTTGATAAATTTGATAAGTGGATGTTATTTTTTGGTATAAAACAGCCCAAACAGATTTGAAAAGAGTTCTGGACGAGTTCGACCTGAACTCGGACCGAACTCGGGTGGCTAAGTTACAGCCAACCCAGTGGACCCCACTTCTCCTATTTATCAACCCTCTTTATCAACCCTAATGCTAGTTCAATTTTTCCTCCATATTTACTTTTTTTTTTGCCTCCAAACTTCGGATTCAGGATTTTGGGTTCATTCTCTCCATCATACTCAATTTCTGGAAGGTATAATCTCTATTTTCCTTCTGTCTCCTATTTCAAATTCTAGAACTTTTTCTTTGCAATGGCTCCTAAATTCTTTAGAAAGAGAAAGAAGAGTGATGGAGGATCATAATCCTCTCAACAACCTTCTATTTTCTCTCCGGTCCAACCGGACGATGGATCATTTTGTGGATGCTCTTTCGCAATGCTAGACCAATCCATAGAATGCTTTAGTGATTTTTATGACCGCATTGTCTGTGCTAATGCCCTGATAAATTTTAATATTTATTTCGAACCATCTTAATGCTTTTTAATTGTTACAACTCAATGACTTAGTAGCAACTTCGTTTCCTATCTATCTCAATGCTATTAGGTTATTTTACTGCAATTTGACATATGACTCTGGTGTTATTTCTTCCTGTGTCGGAGGAATTGACATTAAATTTGATGCGGACGATTTAGCGATGATCCTTCACGTACCAAACGAAGGAGAAGCGCTAACCGATCTCTCTAAATTTAACTTTCCTCTTGACATGTCTTTGAACATGTTCAAAGCTTTTATTTGCCATCCCGGACCTTGTCATGTCGGCAAACTTAAGGCCAAACACTTGAGCTTGTATTTCTATAACCACCATAAGGTCATCTTCTCGGCTATCCTTCTAAAGCAGACTTCTACTAATGATATCACTGCACTTAAGTTGTCTGCCATCTACCATATTCACTTTGGGATTACCTTTTCCTTCCTAAAGACTATAATCGAGATGATGGTACGTGTTCGCGTGAACAAGATAAATCTTGTTAACGTGATGTACTTGCCACTCGTCTTTCGACACTTTTACATTGACATAGATGAGTGCAATGTCCTTGCTGAACCTCCACATCTTAATGCAGCTAGACGTTCTGAGATTACTGCTTTTCCTGTTGCTCATATTGCTCCACCTCCTGCTCCAGCACCTACCAGTACAGCCATTACTGCTCCATCGGCTGATTTTCTACCGACTATTGAGGGTCTCCACCATATGATAAAAAAGATCACATGCAGCCAACTCAGGCTCAGCATTAGGCTACTCTTGATCGAGTTGGTGCTTTAGAGACTCACTGGACTGAACGGTTGAGAGATTATGAGTACCGTAACGACATTCGCACCCAGGTGATCCCTAACATACTAGCTGATCTCTCCTTTGCTCAGTCCCATCAGCCTGGCGGACCTAGATTCTTTCCCAGAGATCCTACCTTTTCTGGCTACCGTGTTGAGGATTAGGAAGTATGCTAGTACTTTAATCCTGCCGGTACGTATAATTGGTTCAGATCTTCCGGTGAGCACCCTGCTCACACTTCTGGTGGTGATGATGTTGCTGTTGATCAGGATATAGGCGAGGATTGATGATATCTAGATGTCATTGTCTTTAGTCTAGATATTATGTTTAATAGATTTTCTATCTATTGTCATCATGTCTTAGAAATGTCTTACATTCTAAGAACATGTAGCATTAGTTTATGCATTTTCTTTCTAGTTGCTTCTACGGATTAAAACTCTTTCAGTTTCATCTGTACTAAGTGGCTATTCTCTTTATAAAGACTAGTATTTGTTTATTTATCTCTTTTTGGCAATATACACATATCACATATTTTATAGTTTAGCTTAAATATAGCTTCTTACATATAAGTGCTCTGTGACATATCTGTTTAATTGTTGTTCTCTCTTTTCTTCACGTTTATCTTTTTGTACGCATAAATTACGGGGGAGCATTTTGGTAAATGACAACGGGGGAGAAAGTAAAATACTTGTCAAGAGGAGAGGGTACAACTACAACTTTGCTACAACTTTGAAGGTGTAATGCCCAGTTCCAAAATACGTAGGACCAGGTATACGTATACTTGCCAGCAGCATATCACCAATGGGCTAATCTACTTAATAAGCCTAGTAGTGAATGCTTAAGCTTAAATCATGATAGAAAAACCCATAACAAACAACACAGGCTACAGGTACTGTGCTAAACTCATCCATACAGAAAACATGGCACAAAGATAATGATATTAATAACAAACTGTCCAGCAGTAAAGATTAATAAAGAAATGTACGGGGAAAATAACCCGTCATCACACCATAAAAATAAAAGAGTATCCTACTACAAGTCTGCCGAACTAAATAGAAATAGTAATAGCAATGACTAAGATAAGCGTGGCATGAATCAAGAAAAGTCCTCCAAAACTATCTCGTTGTCCTGCGTTGGTAAGGCTCCAATATCAGCTCTTGGCTCGTAAACCTCAGGGTAAATCTTCTCGTCTTTACCTGGGAAATAACCCGGTCCTTAGGGGACATAGCAAGCCACATAATATACAAAACTACTTTGACAATAATAACATGCATGAAAGGACATGAAATGATAAAAGAAATAAAGACTGAGAAATATAAAGTACAAAAGTGAAAACGTAAAGAATGTGGCATGCTGTCGAGAATCATGTGCTAGTAAACGTGACTACGAGTAAATCGTGGTAAACCGCAACCTGATGGTGGCTAACGTCCCTATAGATTGCAGCCCGGTGGTTGCTAACAACCTATAGTAAGTCTCTATCGCAGCCCGGTGGTTGCTAACGATCGAGAGTGGTCAAGTATAGTCAACGTCTAATAACAATATTCTCACCTAAACTACAAGTCAAGTCAATCATGTCTAGTCCAAGACAAGTAAATGACAAGGGAATAGGTCGTAGGAACATACAACGATAAATCATAAGACACATACAAGAATAGGAAAATATAATATGACAGATAATGATATAAAATAGAACAATCTACTACGTGCACGTAAAACTAGGAAAGAAAGTAAGCGACATGAGTATGAACAAATATAATGAAAGAAAATAACAGAGAAATAAGAAACATGCATAGAATATACTATACATTTCGGCAAGGTATACTTGCCTGCAAGTTGCCTAAGTTCGCTCCAAGTCTTAATCCAAGGCCTAATGAAGAACACACATATATAAACACAAAATTAATATCCTATAATATATATTTTTCTATATAATAATATATTTTACTAGATCCAACCATCCTATAGTAGTTATTTGATCTAATTTAATCCAACATACTTTCTGGTAGTCTAAATAATCAAATCTAATTAACTACTTAATCCAATTAACTACTTATTAAATATTCCTTAAAGGATGGGTTATTTCGAAATAAAAGTAAAAGATTGTTGGCCCATTGGTCATGGTCGAACCGATTTTGTTAAACGTCTAAACTCGGACTATATATAAAGGCTACTCACAACGGGCTACGACAACCTGTACTACTACCATTCGAGATTTGCACATTCGTCGTGTCTGTCTTTATTTTCCTTCTCAAATGTATTTTTCATTATTTTTATCGTGTCTAGGAAATAATGTAAACCACATCGTACTAGCAAATAGGCTTGAACCAAAAACGTTTTTTCAAACTATCCAACTTGTTTTTCAAAGCTACCCATTTTTTTAAATAAACCCAAAAACCCGTATTTGAAAAACAGTCCCAAAGCCCAACAGTTCCAAAGAGCCCAAAACCATATTTTAGGCCCTAGATTCTGACCTAAACAGAAGACCAGAGTTCGGACAGAGTTTGGCCTAAAATTGGCTCGAACTCAGGTACCTAATTTGATAAACCCTGTAAACCCGTTCTTCCTCCAAACTTGGCTGCAACGGTTAAATTTTTGAACGTTTGGCATCCAAATAAGGCTAGAACTCGGTTTTCAGCAATCCTATAAACAGAGAAGAGATTTTCATTCTAATCACTCATTTACTTTCTATATTCTCTTCTCTTAACCTTTTTAAGCTATTCAAAGCTCTCATTTTCAAATCCCAAGCCTGTTTTACAACCTCTAGTCTACTTGCCAGTATGTTACGGTCTAGAGGTTTCAGTGAGTTGTAATCAGAGGCTTGATCCAGAAGTTCACACTTCATAATTGAAGTCGATTGAGCACTTCAGATTTAAAGCTCGGTGTTGTAAGAGCGGCAAGCGCTTGGTGTTGTATGAGTGGCAAGCGCTTGGTTTAAAGCTTGTGTTTCCAATAGTGGATTTCAAACTCGGAGCAAAAGTCCTCCGGCCTTGACTAGTCCTCACAAGATGGAAACTAGGATACATCGATGTGTTTGCATTTTCTCTTTGTCCCTCTTATTTACTGTTTATATATATAACTGTGACATAGCCACTACGATATGATAGTAATATGGTAGTCCTTAATTTTCTAATTGCTAATATTCTGCTGCACACTCTATTCTCCCCCCTCTAGAGCAAATACTGCTGCATATCGATCCTACAGGCATATGGAAAATTTAGGTCAAAATGACTGGTATATATATATGGGTTAGTGTTTGGTGTTGGATGTTGTGTAGGAGGCATATGGGGGCTTGTTTGGGTAAGATGCAAATGTCATGGGTGTTGTATGTCTCGCATGCATCATGGATATTCAATTTGTTTGAGGGAGTAGGTTGATATTGTATGGTTAGAATCAAATGAACGATAATGGACATCTAGTGTTTGTTCTAAGTAAAAATTAGCCATGAATGTTATGGAATTAGAAGTGGAGCACATGATGGTGTGGCACATGTATGTCTAGCATGTAGAGTGCCTCGTCTAGCTCATGAATGTGTAATTTGTTAAGGAAAATGCTAGTATTGTTTTCCAAATATCAAAGTCATGGTAGAGGCACCAAATTATATGAATAGATAATAGACGTTATGAACCTCCAGTTTATTACCCTAATTGGAATCAATTGATCCATATTTCCTCACTAATCCAAGAAAATCCTAAAATTTTAGATAGGGCTTACAATTTGTCCACTATGAAAATTGTTCTCGAAATTAACTAAGGTAGGATATAATAGGATAAAAGGGACTAATCTCGAAAGTAATCAAATATGACTAGGCGGTGCTTATATATAATACCTTAACAAACAATTTACCTATTGGTCATTCTTCTAGTCCTTGGTTGTTAATAGGTCATTTCAAGGCTATTCTCATCCTATATAGATGTATATCTAGTCTATCACAGACCTATCCACTCTACACCCAAATCTTCCAAGATTTGCACTAGGGTACATCCTATAGTCACATCTCATTCTGACATTATCATTCGGTAGTCCCTAGAGAAGATCCTTTAGGCTACTATTACGGTAACTTTATTTCCTAGCATTCACACAATATTATGATTTCTATATCACTACAAGAAAAAAAGGGCTTTCTTGATGGTTAATCCCCGTCAAGAAAGGGTTATCTTGACGGTTGTAGATCTGTCAAGTAAGCCAGAGTCAAGAAAAGTCCTCACTTTTCTTGATGGTCTCTGACAAGACTTTTCTTGACGGTTATTAAGCATCATATAAAATATTTTCCTCGACCATTTTTAGCTGTCAAGAAATCAGCTTTGAAAAATCGCCAATATAGTTGAAAACTTTTTTTTTACTCCGACCTAGATGACGATTATTAACCGTCAAGAAAACAATTTTTTATGAGAAAAAAACCATCAAGAAAATCATTTATTCATGGTTAAAAACCGTCAATGAAAGGCCCTTCTGTAGCAGGATTGAGTTAATTGTTAACGTTTTATAACCGTCAAGAGAAGCTCAATTTTGTATAGCCAAATTTCATTTATAATTATATATTATGAATTGAACATACACATAATATCAATAATCCAGAAGATATACATACATCAAATAACTATAAAATCTAATTTTTATCTTAACAAACTGTATATTGTTCATACACCACAAACTTCTAACACACATTCAACCACAAACATCCAACACTTGTCCAACCACAAACATATCCAACCAAATTTTGTAGTTTCATACATCTTAAGCATCCAAAATTGATAATTATGCAAATAAAACCTAAATAGGTAGTAAATCTGGTCGGAGCACATCCCTCCCATATTCACAGTACCTTCATTTTCCATGTAGTTCCTGAGAGAAGAATATAAATATATTTAATCATTTATGTGCACATGTTTTTATAAATTGATAACTGAGAACAAAATGAAATGACCACAAGGCCTACAAGTCAACACAGCAAACAAATTCTAGTCTCAAATTGTTCATAAAAGATTACAAAGAGAGCTAATTATGTACATAATCCAATGTAATGTAACATTAAATTTCTTTGCTTTAGCTCATTAATGATAATTATATTATTTTATTCCTGCAACTACATATTGAATTCATTCTCAGAAAATACTTTCAATTCACACTAAAAATCCATATGATGTATCAATAATAGAATAAGGTGTATCAACATTATATAAACATATTTACCTAGAAATGATAAAGAAATCGATACCTAGGATATAGGATTTCAGTAGAAATGTACCCATTAAAATGAATTTGGCTCAAAGGAATCTAAAGCCATGAAATTTAGGAACGTGTAGTTCCAATCCAAGCCAACCCTTGCAAAACAAATATATGCATCATGTTAGCTATTAGCCATACTAATAAACACAAAAACTGATGCATATAAGAAAAATTATCCAACACATGATTTAGAGTTAGCAGTAGTGATTTTGCGTTGAAGCTATGGAGACACTACTTGTACGGAAAGTATCTGGAGATATTTACTGATTATAAGAGTTTGAAGTATGTCTTAACACAGAAGGAGATGAATATGAGGCAGAGATGTTGGCTATAGTTGACGACGGACTACGATATAGAGTTGCAGTATCACCCTAGAAAAGTGAATGTTGTAGTGGACGCATTGAGTAGGAAGTCTACTGTATATTTCTTTGCATCGTAGTCCCAGTTGCTCGAGGACATTCAAAAACTTGTAATTGAAGTTATTTTGCCAAGACATCAAGGTGTATTGGCCAATCTTGAAGTGCAGTCATCGCTTGCAGAGAGGATCAAGGCAGTCTTGCCTACGGATACAAGATTTCGAAGGCTTCAAGAGAGGACGAAGGGGGTTGAGCAGATAGGACTGGTATTCATAAAGATGGAACACTAAGGTGTGGCAATCGTATATACGTTCCGAATGGAGAGTTACGACAGGAATTGATGACCGGGGCGCACAGTTCGATCTATTCTATCCATTCGGGAGGTACAAAGATGTACCAGGACTTGAAACAACACTATTGGTGGCATGAAATAAAGAGGGAGATTGCATGATTTGTAGTGAGATGTTTGGTCTACCAGTAGGTTAAGGCAGATCATCATAGAACTGCAGGATTATTGCAACCACTTTCCATTCTAGAGTAGACTTGGGAACATATTACTATGGATTTTGTCACTAGATTTTTGAAGAGTCCCAGCGAGAAGGATGTAGTTTGGGTGGTTGTGGATCGACTCAAGAAGTCAATGCATTTCGTGCCGTTCAGAGTTGGACAGTCCACCGAGATATTAGTAGACTTGTACACAAAGCATATCATAAAGTTATACGGGGTAACGGTCAGTATAGTCTCGGTTTGAGATTCTCGATTCACATCACATATTTGGAGAAGTATGTAAGAGAATTTAGGTACGAGGTTAAGTTCAGCACCTCATATCATCTACAAGCAGATGGAAAGTCCGAGCGTACTATTCAGACATTAGAAGACATATTAAGAACGTGTATGTTGGGTTTTAGAGTTTCTTGGGACGACTACTTGCATTTGGTTAAATTTACCTATAATACTAGTTACCAAGCCAGCAGACATATGGCACCATATGAGGCTTTGTACAAAAGGAAGTGTCAATCTCTGATATGTTGGAGTGACGGTGGAGAGGACATATACTCGGACTGGAGTTGGTGACAGACAGTTGAGAAAATGAAGCAGATTTAGAGTCATCTCCGAGCAGCTCAGGACCGACAGAAGCATTTGGTAGATTCTCATTGTCGACCTTTGGAATTCAAGGAAAGTGAGCACATCTTTCTGAGGATCTCACCTACACGGGGCACCATTAGATTTGGAGGTAGAGGAAAGTTGAGTCTGAGGTATATTATCCCTTCCTCATCATAGAGCTCGTTGGAGAAGTGACATATCATCTTGTATTACCCCCATCTCTAGAGGGAGTACATGATGTATTCCATGTCTCGCAGTTGAGGAGGTATACGACTGAACCCAGTCATGTGGTCGACCATTCCGAGTTCACAGTGGGACCCAGTCTATCATTCGAGACACAGCCAATTGGGATATTGGATAGCAATGAGAAGATGCTTAGAGGGCAGGCTATTATATTGGTTCAGGTCATATGGAAGCATCATTCCCTAGGAGAATTTACTTGGGAACGTGAGGATTCCATGCGAGAGAGGTACCCACATTTATTTGAGGATTCCGATAAGATTCGTAACTTATCTTTTTTGCTATAGAATTACCTTATGGTAGTGTTATTGTTAATTTCGAGATAAAACTTTATAAGGTGGGAAGGTTGTAAGCTCTCTTATTTTTCTGTATTATTTTTATTTATTTGGTATAATTATTTATTATTAAACTATGTTTTATTTTTAATTATGATTATAAATACACTTTGCAGTAGCTTTGATTTTTGAAGTATGACATTGGCCAATTCCTTCAAACCAATTTCATATTCGTGTTCTAGAGGAGTCCACCTTCGTTTAGGCATATCATGTCCCACTCAAAACATGTTCTCTTGCACTATATTTTTTTGCACAACTTTTGGGTTAAAATGATCATTTTTATCCTTTACCGTAATTTTGATGTAATCTACCTATTGGAATTGCAGACACAAACCCGATCCAAACTTTTTGACCCAACATATGGTTTTGACCTATTTTGAGCCTACTACACACGTTAATAGTATCCCACTCAATTGTGTTTCCATGTGCTAGTTATATTCAAATGGCACACAAGACCCATTTAATTCACTCTCGGAGCCTATTTCGATTGAATAACTTGTACCGACCCAAAACTAGTCCATCAAGCTTCGATAGAGCCTATGTTAGGTTGCCAAAACCTATTAGGACATAGCTTCAAACACAATTAAAGGTTTACTTTCCATATGTAGAAACCCAATTAAATCTTTTGAAGGTGCATCTTGCATATCTTATGAAATAACTATCAAAACCTAACCAACTTTCCTAAAACCTCCTCTACCCAAACCCTAACATAATAGCCATTAAAAATTTATATATCAACCAAGATTTGGCCGGCCCCATATCTCCTAAAAATAACAAAAATTGAGCGCCCATCTCAGGGTTCTGTGCACGCACCCACATAACCTTTACGTCCAAAACCTCATTTTTTGACCCTTTCTGGCCAAACCACCATTTCCACTACGACCCCAACTTCCTCTCCTTCGACCCCAGCAAGTCCCCAGGCCGCCACAGCCACCAACTTGGCCGTTGCAAGGCTAAAATTGAGAGCCAAGCACAACAGACCTTGACAGAGACAACAACAGGTTTATAACATTTGAAGCAACGTTTTCCTTACTTTTATTCATATATTCTTCGTAAAACAAATTATAATGTTTACCCCTACATGTCCTATTTCTTCTCAAAGAAGCACGACACGTGGTTCCTTCTTGTTTGTCCATGGCGCAGGTTGCACGATTGTTAGTCCAGACTGAACCTATTTTCGTGCGGGCATGATTCTGGAGACTTGCAAAGCTTTCGACCTCAAGAAAAATATTGGTAATGATCCTAACATTTTGTTCTATCATCCTAATATGCTCGTTTGAAATCTCGTTGAGATTTTCATATATTTTTGCGTACAAATTATTGATCGAAGGATTTCATTGAATCTAGTGTTGTTTTCGAACTTGAACCTTCGTAGTATTTTTCTAAAATGTTTTTCATGTGTCCTTCATTGTAAAGTCAAGTTTTTCGTTATTTTTTTGATTTATTTTAGGATTATTATTACTTAAAAATTTGCATGCTTTTGGGTCCGATCAACTCGAAAAGTTGGCTAATGGTGCTACTAGTTAATATAGTTATTTGATACTTGCTTTACATAAAATATTTTAGTCTAAAATTATTTATAAATATTTTAAATAAATATTCCATAATTAAATCACTATATTTTTATTTTATAAAAATATTATTTTTATTATTGTGCCTTGATACTATATATCTTAGATGTTGCTATACATGGTATGGTACTATTCTAGTTAGAATATGATTAGTTGAGACTATATATGGTACGACCATATATGGTTTGAGTTATGACATCGCGCTGTCATTGATTGGTAGTTTGTATATTTATTCTAGGAGTACGTGAAGGTGTGACCGAGGATACCGGGGTCGGATCGCTGTACGTATATTTGGAGACCACAGGCAAGTGTACCTTATGAATGTTTTAGTTTATTATCCTTTCCTTGATTTTTTTTATTTTATCTCTTGTTCATTATCATTGAGGACGTAGGATTAGTTGATACTTTGTGTCCTATCACATTCGGGTGCCGATGATATCTTATAGTCATCGACACTAGGCATTATGAATACTTTATTCGTGTTTCTTTGACACAATAGACCACAAGACATGATACGATTCATAATACAGTGTCTACATGAGTATTCGTGGTTATGGACTTCATGATAGAATACTACATTATTACTTGCACTTGTGACTTGCTATACTGGACTTGACTCGATTTGATAGTGCTAGACATGGGGCGGGTAGAATACTACTAGTTGTCGTTGTCTCTGCAGTAGAGCTCTGGTGTTTATTTGCTCGTTTACCCTTGGTCCCAGGACACTGTGCCTTGGGTGTTTACCTGCTGAGGATCTTGTGAGCCTTAGTAGCTAAGCCTGATATCTGGAACGTGTTCTCACGTGGATATAACTTAGACAGTTATGGTAGTTAGCCTTTCTAGCAGTTGCATTTCTTTTACTGTTACATTGGTATGCTGTTTCTTGTACCTTCTTATGTCCCATGAGGACTTGGTCCTTTCCCAGGTTTAGACTATGAGATTTACCCAGAGGTTTATGGTTCTAGAGTCGAGGCATGAGACGTACCATTATAGGAGGATGAGATCCTTTTGTAGGATTTTTCTTGATTCATGTAGTTTCTCATTAGTGACATTGCTATTTCTATTCTTAGTTCAACAGACTATTTGTTGGATCTTTTACTTTATTTCTTTGTTGTGATGACGGGTTGTCTTTTTCCATATATTTATTATCTTTATTTACTACTGGACATATCTTATTATTGATATTGGACTTCGATATTTTGTGTCTTATTATTCTTGCGTAGATGAGACTAGCACTGCATATGTGACTTGAGCTATTTTGTTGATATGAGTTATTGCTATAATTAAAACTTAAGCATTCCCTACTGGATTTATTAGGTAGATTAGCCCATTGGAGATGTGCTACTGGCATGTATTCGTATTCTTGGTCCTACATATTTTGGGATTGGAACGTTACATATTTTTGTGGTGGTCCATACAGGTCATTGATTTAAATCACTTCGGTTACGTTACTGTACCGGCGTGAGCCTGCAATTAGGATAGAAAAAACCCATAGGATCTCATCCACACATATATATATATATATATATATATATATATATATATATATATATTTTTCTTTCTCATCCACACACATATATATATATATATATATATTATATTATATTATATTATATTATATTATATTATATTATATTATATTATATTATATTATATTATTATTTTATATATATATATATATATATATATATATAATAATAATAATAATAATAATAATAATAATAATAATAATAATAATAATAATAATATTATATATATATATATATATATAATATTATTATTATTATTATTATTATTATTATTATTATTATATATATATATATATATATATATATATATATATATATATATATATATATATATATATATATAAAAAATATATATATATATATATATATATATATATATATATATATATATATATATATTGTTACAGTTCTTGATTTCTATATTGCCTTCGAATTTATTTCCTTGACCTGCGTCTTGTTTTGAATCATGAAGCCTATAAGTTTTGTTTATGCGCATTACAATGGATCCACAAGCTGGCGACGAGAATCCCACGATTATTCCGTAAAATGCAGTAGTGACCCACGATGACGCGACCACGCCACCGGTTGAAGGCTCTTCTACCCAACTTGACAATCAAGTTGCTTCGCACCCTTCGAGGTTTAGGAGAGATGATATCCCGTCGATGCTACTAATGCCGCTGATGCCACTGATGCCACTGATGCTATTTGCTCAGCTCAGACAGTCTATGGACCCACAACAGCTATTACTGACCTTCTATGTGATGATACAAGCACAACGAGTTAGCGGCGACAAACAAAGAACATGGAGGATCGCATTGTGGCATCTTTGGAGAGGACGACTAAACTAGCTTGTAATCGATCGACGGGGTCTATCGCAAACTTTCGCCAGCTAAAGCCAAATAAGTTCTCGGGCAAGGAGGAGCCCACTGAGGTTCACGAGTGGCTCACCAACATTCAACATCAGATGGAGGCACCTGAGCTACCTAAAGACTGTTGGATGATAATCGTCAAGATGCAGCTAGCCAGCAATGCACATTATTGGTGGCTCGCATAGGAGAGACGACTTGGACAGAATAATGTCACTTGGGATGATTTTACTAAGCTCTTCCAATAGATGTACATCCAGACCACTTTCAGAGCGAAGCTTCGAGACAAATTCCTTCATCTTACCCAGGGCAGCATGACGGTGAAGGAGCACAATGCCGAGTTTTTATGATAGAACTGCTTCGCACGTATATTGATCCAGACTGAGGAAGAGAAAGCAAAGAAGTTATATGATGGTTTGAGTTTTGAACGACAAAAGCTCAATGGAGCTGCTGTACCTCCTATCTATTCCGTAGTCCTTACCGCAGCATGACATTTAGAGCGAGTTCATAATAGGGAGGCAGACCAGAAGAGGCCACCTGTACCAGCTAGAGCCCTGCAGGGAATACTGGCGAAGAAGCCCATGACAGACTATCAACAGCGGCCCGCCCAGACATCAGCACCAGTACTACCTACTTGTCATCACTGTGGCAAGAACGGTCATATCGTGAGGGATTATAGACGCAATTGGAAGTTATGCCTGGGATGTCACTACAAAAATACTGTTAATTACCGACAAAATTTAGCGACTGACAATAACCAGCTGCTAATTAGCGATGACCTGGCGACAGACTTGCAACAAAAAGTTTATGTAAAAGACATTACAAATGTACGCCGCTGATTCCGTCGCTAAAAGAGTACCGACTACTTAGCGAAAAAAATTTTCGTTGGTGCCCACCAATTGCAACATCAGCCTTTCCTTTTCATTCTTAAAATTTGAACCCAAATTTTAGTTTCCCTCTAAAACCCTTTCCTCTCCACAACCCGACCCCCACACCCTTCTCAGGTGACCGCCGACCCCCGAAAAATGGTTGAATGTTATGTTGATGACATTGCCATTAAAAGCAGAAGGAAATCGAGTCATTTGGATGACTTGAGGATGGTGTTCGACATGATAACGACACACCGACTAAAGATGAATCCAACCAAGTCTTTCATAGGGGTTTCCAGTGGCAAGTTCTTGGGCTTTATCGTTACGGCCAAGGGTATTCATATTAACTCTGAGAAGACTAAGGCGATCTTGGACATGGCTCCCCCGAAGAATCTCCTTGAACTTCGAGGCCTACAAGGACGCTTGGCATACGCTTGGCATACATCATAAGATTCATAGCAAATCTCTCTGGTCGCTGCCAACCCTTTACCAAACTGATGAAGAAAGGGGTTTCGTATGTCTTGACCGAAGAATGCCAGTGCACGTTCGATGACATCAAGAAGTACCTTACTAGTCCTCCATTACTGGTGGCACTGATCGTGGATAGGCCCTTTCTGCTATACGTCCGAGCTATGAACCATTCTCTTGGTGCTTTGCTAGCCCAGAGAAACAATAAAGGCCACAAACAGGTAATCTACTATCTTAGCAGGACCATGATTGGTGCCGAACATCGGTATAATCCTGTGGAGAAGGAGTGTCTCGCTCTACTCTTCGCTATTCAAAAGGCGCATCATTATGTGGCTTATAAGACAATCCACGTCATCTCCCGAGTCAATCCCCTCAATGTCCTTATGACGAAGCCAGGGGCCCTAAAATCAGGATTAGCCACATAGGCAATACTTTTGACTCCGTATGATATGGTCTTTGTCCCACAAAAAGGCAATTAAAGGACGAGCATTGGTCGATTTCTTGGCAGCACATCCTGTACCGGAGACTTCAAAACTCTACGAATATATCCCGGATGAAGTCCTGGAGTCCAATACAGTCTCAGACAATCCTATTTGGCGTATGTTCTTTGACGGTACTTCAAGAATAGGACCCAAGGGCAAGATCATCACAGGAGTCAGAGTGGTCCTTATCACTCCCGACGGTCTGGTCATCCACCGTGCATACTCTTTCATGGAGTTATGCACCAATTACGTTGCTGAGTACAATGCTCTCATTATCGAGCTCCAGCTCGCTAAACAGTTGGAGGTCGACTACATCGAGGCCTACGACGACTCAAAGCTGATTATCAACCAGGTTCGAGGGTAATATGAGGTTCGATACGAAGATTTGGTTCCTTACCACCAGGCAGCAATCAATGTCATTTCCACCTTTATAGGGTTCTTTATAGAACATGTACCTAGATTGCAAAACTTAGAGGCCGACGCACTCGCTGGCCTTGTCGCTTCTTTGGCAGCTCCTGTCGGAACCCAAGATACCGTCACGGTGATGGGATGAGAGCTGGTTTGCCAAAAATATTCTACATACGTATCTAAGTTACTCAGTACAAATGGACACTAAAGTTGACATTCGGGACTGGCGATTCTCGTTCATAGACTACGCAGTCCTGTCCAAAGACCCGAGGGAAGCGACTTCTATCAAAAAGGCGCTCGCTTTGATTCTTCTATTACACAGGTACAAAATACTGTATTGTCGTTCATACGACGGACTTCTCCTGCGGTGTCTATCCAAGACCGAAGCACAAGAAGCACTCCGAGAGGCACACGATGGTACCTGCATGGCTCACCAGCCTGGTCCTAAGTAACAGGGCTGACTATGTCATATGGGCTACTACTGATCCACTATGATGGCAGACGTCGTTGATTACGCAAAGAAGTATAGGGTATGTCAGTTACATGCTGACTTCATCCATAACCTTCGGAGTTCCTACATCCCACGACGGCCGCCTGGCCAATTGAAGCATGGTGAATGAAAATTATTGGACCGATCAGCCCACCGTCCTCCAAAGGACACAGGTTCATCCTCACCATCATCGACTACTTTTCCGAGTGGGCGAAAGCAGTACTGCTGGCGAAAGTGAAAACCTCGAACGAGATTAACTTTGTTAAGCATTACGTTATATACCGCTTCAAAGTTCCCAGAAGGATTATTCATGACAATGACCCTCATTTCGTGAGCCACTCATTCTATCGAATTTGTGATAAGAATTGAATACAGAATGTATTACAATCCTGCAGCAAATGGACTAGCCGAAGCATTCAACAAGACTATTATCAAGCTGCTCAAGAAAGTCGTTTTCTAATAAGCACGATTGGAATGAGAAGCTTGGCAAATTTCTGTGGGCTTACCGTACAACCGTTCGAACACCCACGAGCAACACACTATCTCTCTTGTTTATGGAAGCAAGGCGGTGCTTCCTCTGGAGATCCAGATCCCATCTTTACAGGTGGCTATCACCAATCAGCTGACTGACGAAGACATTCAATGCCGATGGTTACCAGAGTTGGAAGCATTGGACGAAAAGTGTCTGCTAGCTCAGCAATGGATCGAGCTTTATGAAGCTCGAATTTTTGGGGCCTTCAACAAAAAGGTCCGGAAAAGGACATTCCAGGTGGGCGATGTCGTCTTATTAGTTCGAAGACCAATGGTGATGACTCAAGACGGCTGGGAAGTTCGAAACCAAGTGGGAAGGACCGTTCATCATAGAGAAGGTCTACTCCAATGGTGCTTACCGACTGGCCAAGCCTAATGGTGATTTGCTAATAATGTCGATCAATGGCAAATTCTTGAAGAAATACTACATCTGAGGTCTAAACCGGCATATATTTCCACATCCCCTATGGGTGTTCATGAATTCGATTAACGAGTTTATCTTTTTCATAATTCCCTAGTAGAAAAACATTTCACGTCAAGATTACCTCTGAGTTGTTATTCTGCACCCAGTGAAGTGCGTGCCTATTATGTCCATATTACCTCTGAGTAGACATTTCTTCCATGACAAACCCTCGTGATTGTCATAATTATCTATAGAACCTTTCACATCCATATTACCTCTGAGTCGTTCTATACCTCCGTAGAGTCCATCCTTGCCATGTCCATATAACCTCTGAGTAAGGAGAATTCTACCACCAAAAATTTCGTGTTTACCATCTCCATATTACCTCTGAGTAAACACCCTATCCTCAGCAGAGTTACCTCTATCCCCTCATGTCATACTACCTCTGAGGGAATTTTCATTATTGTATAAGAATGTTCACAGCAAATGGACAAGCAAAGAAGCGAAACTAAAAAAAATTTCATTCATGAAATGGGAAGGTTTTTCTTTCTTTGTTACAAAAGGGTCTCTCGAAAAGAGAGAAAAAGACAAAAAGGTCATCAGCATTGTGATAACCGATGCAGGAGTTCTTCCAGTCGACTCCTCAAAAAAGCAACTTAGGGCCCAACCAATTCTTTGGCTCGACGCTCTACCTCCTCACGTCGAGCGGCCTAATCCTCGAGCTGGGACAAGTTCTGGCATACAAGGAACAACTCTGCTTGATGAACGCCAATACTTTCCCTCACCCCCAGGGTCTCGGATCGTTGGCGAAGGACCTCCTGCTGGTCCCTTGACTTATCCAACTCACTCTCGGCGAGGGCCAATGTCTCTTCTAGCTGCCAAATCTGCTTCCGGAGGGTCTTATACTATTCCTCTAAGGCCATGCGACAGCAGACCTGAACCTCTTCGGCATCGGTCACTTCTTCGATTTCGGCTTCAACCTCGGCAAGCCTGTCAGTCAGAGCCTGACATCTCCGCTCGTGCTGGAAAAATTTAGAAGCCATTTTCTCTAGTTCTGCAGCCGCTAGGGATGAAAGACCGCGCTCAAGATTTTGAAGCTCCGAGACGGTGGCTTCTAATTCTGCCATGAGAGCCTCTATTGCGTCCGCCTTCGCCTCATACCCTGGATAGTCGCACAATGCAACTTGTTGGGCCATTACGGCAGACCGAGCCCTTCTAAGCAATTGGTTGTCCCGCAAGATGCCTTCTATGCCTCGCTTCAAGATGTGACGAACGGTGCCCAGAATGAGGTCGACATAATAGGTATTGTCGGCCAAACCCATTGGGGTCAGCGGAGATGCCGCAATAGAAGGTCCCGGAGCAGTAGTGGCAACCAATACGCGTCTAGGTATTGCAGCTGGAGCTGGTGGTGCCTTGATTGGAACAGAGGTCGTCGGAGGTGCAGGGATGGTATAAGCCAACGCTGTCTGAGGAATAACTAGCTCTTCATCAGGCTCCCTCGCCGGTTCTTCCACGACTGAAGCCGTGTGAACTGGCACTTGAACAGTCTCAGTGACCGACTTCTCGACGGTCGCTGCAACCAACTCCTCAGCAGTTTTCTTAACGGTGCTTCAACAACCGGCTCATCAATGGTCATCTAAACCAAGCCCATAGCAATTGGCTCGAGGGCAGCCTCTTCGAGCAGTTCTGTAGTGACTGCATTAAAGGGCCCTACAACAACCGATTCCTCAATGGTCTTCTCGACCGATTCTTCCCCAGTCTCCTTGGCCGGGCTCTTAATGGTTTCATTGGCAGGCTCAATAGTAGCACCATCGATCAACATCTCAGTGGCCACCTCGGTTGGAACCTTAGTAATGGGTTCGTTAATGGCCGCATCAACTGGTTCTGCATTAGCCTCCTCGGTCGTTTCTTCGAGGACCATATCAGCCAACTCCTCAAAAGCTTTCTAGGTCATTTTTATGGTGACCTCTTCAACTAACTGCTCGATAGTCATCTTGACTGGCTCTTCAACAGCTCGGTCACTTAGCTCGTCAACGGTTTCCATCGTTAATCCTCTAGCATCCTCTTCAACTACCTCTTGAGGCCGAGGTCTGATGTACGCCAGGAATAATTCTTCAATCACTATTTTCTCCTCGCATCCCTGGAGGGGAGGCTCCCCAAGGGAACCAACAGCAATGCCTTCAGCACCCTCGACCGAATGACCCATCTCCGGTCGAGGTTCCTGAACCATGCCTTTGTGAAATGCAGGGCCAACCCCGGGTATTACTAAGGAAGCCACTTTTTGGTAGGAGCCATAAGCTCCGAAAAGTCTCGAGTCTCATAATCAAACGAGACAGGCGACAGAATCTCTTCTGGTTGAACAACTTCAGCTGCTGTAGCTGATGGATCTCCTCAGGGAGCTCCCTGAGAGTCTCTAATCGCCCCGACTTATCCTTTGCCTGCGCCAGTAAAACGAAGATAAAGTGAAAATTCGCGGGCAAAAAATTGAATAAAAAGGGAACTGAGATGTACCTGTGAAGACGATGCCACAGGCGGGGCACTCTGCTGCAGTGAAGCACAACGCTTGGATGCCACCCGTTTGATCTACTTGGCAGGAGGAGGACTCGTCGCCAGAGAAGCCCGACGTTTCGAAAGGGAATTTAGGAGCGCTGCATCCTCCCTTCGCTTCCGAAAGGCACTAAAACCATCCGAGGACCTACCGCCCGCAGCTTCGAACTCTCGAGGGGTCCGCGGCGGCCATTCAAACTTCATGTCCATGATGAAACTCCACTCTCGGTCATAACTTGAAGAGAAATTGTTCACCAAGCTGTGAAACTTTATTGCGGAATACAAGAAACGGGTCTTCCCGTATATTTTTGGGACCGTAAATGATGCCCCAGTAAATCTAGCATTGTAGTAACACCATGCACTAGCACTATCCAACAAGCTGCCTTCTTAACCAAGGCAAGGGCTTGGTTGTTCATCATAGTCTGGCTGTAGCCGAACTGTCGTGTGAAGCAACTCGGCAGATAAGGCTCCCAATATACTTTGTTCTGATTTCGGTACACTAGGTGCGAATGACCAATGGATAGAAACCAATGAAAGGCACCGGTTGTTAGCTTGTCCCTTTCTCCCGCCCGGTCGACCAGCTCATCACCTGCCAGATATCAACCGTGAGAAGGGGAGATTCTGTTGAAATTATAGCCGTCCAAGCGATTTAATGCCTGTCTACAGGCCGGGACACCATACTTGTGGTAGTTGCGTAAGGTCGCATCTCCCTCCTTATAGCCGTCAAAGGTGGCAAAAACAATTAAACATGTATGATGCAGTGCTAATCAAGCCATCAGATAATGGAAGGAAAGTTTTGCACAGGGGAACGCTTTATCGTACCCACGATATTCTATTATTTTCTCTGAAAACTCTCGCAGGCCTCAAAGTGTGTCGCATACCATGGCAGAAAATATAGCAAGAGAATGCCCATAGGCCAACCTCACTGCCGACAAAATAGGCTTCCTACTGAGCTGCCCCACGGAGCATGAGCCTCCAGGCACCATAGCCTTCCTCAGCCACATCATCAAAAAGGCAGCCAGTGCCGCTTTTCAACTCACGGCGGTCAAGTTCTGGCAGAAGAAATTATGGACTATGGAGGTGGGTTTTCCCTCAGCGTCCAACGAGGGAGCCGACACCTTCGCCTCCGCCATCATAATCTCCACCTCATCAGCGGTATACGCCTTGCGAGTGGTACAACAAACTGTTCTAGGCTCCGATGGTTCCTCCTTAAAAAAGTACTTTTTCCACGCGTTAAAGTGAGGCTGACCCTTCGCAGAATCCTAACGCACACACACCTGATGATGGCAGAGCAGTTCTTTGTATATCGCCATCATCTCGGGGTACTTATTTTCCAGCCCATGAGCTCATCTTGGCTTGGGATGTACTCCTCATACGGGTGCTCACCCCAAGGCAGCTTCGAAATAGCGAACATCTCATGGAGAGCTAACCCCATCTCTCTACACGGCATAAAGAAAGTCCCAGTATGATGATTGTACAACTCCAGCAAAGCCAAGAATAAAGACTGGTTGATGGGGATACAATGTTCAATAGCCTTTATGGCACGACGCAAGCCGGTACCACTCAGATCCTCCTTAAAGGTACCCAATACCCACCGGGTCAATTCACTCCACTTCTTCTCAGAGTGAACCCAGCCCTCGACTCGATAGGTTCCCATCCGATATGTACAGGCGGCCGCTAAAAGCCTGTTGGCAAAGATGGAAGCATCGAATGGATGCACATCTACAGTAAGGTCGTTGAACCTATGACGGAAAGCAACACCCGCAAGGTATACGGCGCACCGTCTCGAGCATATATAAAAGCATCCTTCCTCTTGGAACCTTGTCTACCATGAAGCGACCCGTGATTACACCCCCTTGAATTGGGTTCAGTTTCTACTCCATACGTTGTCTTTCGACGAAACAAAAAAAGACCGACAGCGGTAAGTGTTGGTCGGTCGTTGGAACATATAAGGGAAGGTCATGGTTCTCAAAGTACCAGTCCAACTTGAGCTCTAGGAGGTTCGTCTCCTCAAAAACTAGCTGGTCACCAAAAAGAAAAAAGGCTTTAGCATCCCAGAACCGGCATGGTGAGAGGGTGTTAGCCTACCCTGATCTAACATACGACAGAAGTAGCTCGGACACTGTTCTTGTATCTGATCTAGTTGCCCTGCTAGTTGATCTTTGGAATCAATCTTTTGGCCGGATCGACAAGATCCTTATCGACATTTGTCCCAAGTGCGCAGACGGAGGAGTCGAAGAGAACGTCATTAAAGAGGGACGTGGTCACGAAAACTACACAAAAACAAGAACGAAAGTCTGAGATATTTTTATGAAACAAAGCATCCACGCAACAACTACCCAGTAGCACTGTGCTTCAGCAAACTGGCATCCGTGCAGGTAATGCTTCATAGTACTGCGTGTCAGCAAGATAGCATCTACGTAGGTACGGCTTCATAGTACTGCGTGTCAGCAAGACAGCATTCACGCAGGTATTACTTTGTAGTACTGCGAGAGGGCATCCGCAGGCAATGTATAGTAATCCTGTGCGTCAGCAAAAACTTTAGCACATCTTATAGTCATTACTTTGTTAAAGTAACGATCATGCGCATAGGTTGATAAAGCTTCATTGCATCTACAAACGCTTCCCTAAAGAGCAGTGCCCATGCACATCAGCGGAAAGTGCTTCAACACATCTACGAGTTGATACTCCGAGGAGTAGACGCTCAAGCACATCAGCAAAGCAAAAGGTCGAAGTATATTACTTGCGACCGGCAGTCGCACGTCGTTATGAACTACGACGCCGACAGCCGGAGAGTCATCAACGTCGACAACCTCTGAAGCTGGCCGCTTCCCTCTGGCCTTCTTCGTGCTCGCCGCAGTCGCTTTAGGAGCTTTCGGGGTTCTTAATTTCTTGGAAGCCATAGCGGAAAAACTAGGGTTTGAAGGAAGAAGAGAGCTCTGACAGAAGCTTCGATTGGAAGAAAGGACAAAGAGAGAAACTTTTCTCTCTTCGAACAGTCTCCTACTTATAAGAGGAAGCCACGTCAGCGAAATACTTCTGTATTCGATGAGACTCTTCGAACGTCGTAGGAATTAAGAGTTGAGATCATGATAACCGTTCCCTAAAAACGAGGAGTTATCATCAACTTTTAATGAAACGACGGCTCAAGGCATTTAATATGAAGACTAAGCATGACGACAGCCTGTCAGCAAGCGTGCTGAGCATTATTTTTGTAAAGGACACGTGTCATGCTTCTGTTTAAAGTATTTTGAGCTTGATTCAAGTTCGAAAAACTTTGAAGGGGGTCTCGTAGAAGCATGAAAATAAGCGCAACAATTACAGAAGCACAGATAGCAACAGACGCTGCCTATAGTTTACAAAAGCACAGAAGATATTGATTGTCTAAAAGCACAGACAAGGACAAGTTACAAAGAAACGAATGAAGACAGTGCGTAAAGAAAAGTTCTTTATTAAAATTATGTTTACAAAAATCTATTACAGATTCTTCATGATTACATATAAAGACTAAAATGCCTAAAGTCTACAAATAGGTAGTCTTCAGAAAGTACGCAGCCCCCCAAACGTACAACAGTGTCAGAGCGAATCACTTTCTCATCAGAGTAAACCACTTCCTAGCCAGGCGCGGAGGAACTCTAATATGTCTAATGAAGCAGCTATTGGCCCGAGCAAGAACGTAGCTCCTGCTCGCAATGCTACTGCGGCTCTTGAGCAGGGCAGAGCACAACCTATGGCTCTTCGGATTGGCAATAAATCCAAACCCGGTAGCTTGGACCTCAAAGACCTCCAAGATGTTGTTCAGGTTCGAACTCCTCATGCCAAACGCTTAAGTACATCTCAAAACCCAATAGTCGTTCTTCTACAAGGACACATCTTCTTTGAACGAAGAGATCCATGACCAACAGTCAACTTATGCAAGGCCAACGACTGTTTGAAGCTAAGTCGGGATCGAGCATGACTACGGGAATGCTAAGAGACAATGGATGTAGCTCCTCAGAAAAGCTTCCTTTATATAGGATGAGTGTGGTCCAACCCCAAATGCCATACCATCGTCAAAGGCCCCCAAATTTATGTGATGAACCTAGGACTCAACACAATGAATCTCATTTAGTAGGTTCATTTAACTGAATCCTAGGCAACGACCTCCTTGAATTCTCCAAAAGACGATGGTAATTAAAGATACGTTGACTCAGCAGACACCAAGGGGCGTCATTAATCACAAAGAGTGGTCAGAAAGTCCTTATACATTTTGTAAAAGCACAGCGGCTTCACGAAGCTCTCAGAAGTCTCTCATTGCTTCGTAAAAGTGCCGCGGCTTCACAGAACCCCACCAACAGTCTCCTCGTCACCCAAAAGTGCAGTGACTCAGTTGTCTTCGAAACACAGTCTCATCATCGCCTAAAATCACAGTAACTCAGTTATCTTCGAAACACGGTCTCCTTGCCCAAAAGCGTAATGACTCAGTTACCTTCGAAACACAGTCTCTTCGTCGCCCCAAAGCGCAATGACTCAGTTGTATTTGAAATGCAGTCTCCTCATCGCCCAAAAATACAGTGACTCAATTGTCTTCGAAACATAGTCTCCTCGTCGCCCAAAAGCGGAGTGACTCCGTCATCTTCGAAACACAGTCTCCTCGTCGCCCAAAAGCGCAGTGACTCATTTACCTTCGAAACACAGTCTCCTCGTCGCCCAAAAGTGCAGTGACTCCGTCATCTTCGAAACACAAGTCTCCTCGTCGCCTAAAAAGCGTAGTGACATTGAAGCCTCACCTGAAGCGCATCTCGTATAGATGCAGTCCTATGAGGTGGCATTGTTCCACATATATCTTTTCAGATATTTCCCAACCGGTTTGTTTAAACCACCGCTCCAAAGATAAGAACAGAGTTTAGTTCTGTTGATAGGAGCAATATCCAATCGGTTTTGTTTAAACCACCACTCCAAAGATAAGAACGGAATTTGGTTCTATTGATAAGGATAATATCCAATCGGTTTGTTTAAACTGTGCCCCAAAGATAGAGGCAAAATCTGACTCTTTAGATAGGAACCAAACCCAGTCGGCTTCATTTGAACAAAAAGTCTCGAGCAATAGATGCACGCCATGTGCCATCTATTCGGTTATGCTGATAACCACCTGAGATCTTGATAGAAAAGAATCTCAATGCCTGTCACATGTCAACTCAATAGTAGCCCTTATCGTGCAAAGACAACATAATCTCTCATATCTCAACACGCAGCATTCCTGCGCGTCTAACAAATCTCAAGCACGTCGTATATATGTAAGGCGTATAAATAGAAGGAGTTCTCCTTCATTAAAAAGGTCGACAATTTCCTAATTGGCAATCCAAGTTCCATTCACGAGCACCAGAAAGTCAGAGCAAGTTCAACTCGTCGTCATATTGTCAATGGAGTAATGGAGCCGCTGCAGTGCTCGATCTCCACCGTCACACTTTTCTAGAAATTCTTGTACTTAAATCTCCTATTTAGGAGTTCATTTTGTACCTTTTATACATTTGAATACAAAACTTCGTTCAACTCTTTGTCATGGCAAACAATGGTACGTGGTGCAGAATTTTTTCATAATGAGTCGATACTTAGTTGACCGTTCGTGGATGTACAATCGGCGACATGAGAGTAAGATTGGTTTGACTAATGATTTCCAGGCGGACATCGAGGAATTTCTGAGATATGCCAGTAGCCAACCTTATTTCATGGACGGAGGCTCATAAAGTGCCCTTGTGTCAAATGTCACAATATACCATTCAAAGAGGTAGATCTCGTGAGAGAGCACCTCTACAAGAAGGGTTTCATACCGAACTACAACGAGAAGATGGCTCAAGGAGAACCTTTGGTTCTACAATATCAGTCCTCCTTCAATACGGAGGTGGGAGAGTCCACTCTTGGAGATCACTTCGAATATCGGCATGGAAACTTGGCACGTGAGTTGGTATTTGATGCGGCTTGTGCCGATCCAAGTTTTGATCTGGAGGATCCGAATCCTGCTGCAAAGGAGTTCTATGATATGTTCAACCATGCCAATACTCTGTTATATTCGGGTTGTGATTCTCATTCTGTCCTATCGGTGGTGATGCGGCTGTTGAACCTCAAGTCTGATTTTAACTTACCGCAAGAATGCTATGATCGGATAATTCAGTTTGTTAGAGAGTTGCTGCCAAAAGGAGCGAAGGACTTGTCAGAAGACTTTTAGTCGAAGTTGATGAAACAAAACTCAGATTAGGCTATGAAAAGATAGATTGTTGTTGTAGCGGTTGCATATTGTACTACAAGAAGATAAAGGCAGATGCATTTTCTGTCACGAGGACTGGTACAAGCCCATTCGGGGCAAAAAATTAACTGCATAAGCAAGGTTGCGCCCCAACAAATACATGCAGTTTTTGCTGATCATAAAGAGGCTACAGAGGATGTATATGTCCTCGAATACTGCAGAACACATGACATGGCATATCAAAGAATGGAAGATGGATGAAGGAGAGTTATCTCATCCATCCGATGGAGAGGCATAGAAGCATTTTGATCGATGTCATCTTGGATTTGCTGCAGAGCCTAGGAATATTCGGTTGGCTTTATGTTCTGATGGATTCACTCATTTAGCAAAGGCGGGGTCTCAGTACACTTGTTGGCTGATGATTTTGACCCCTTACAATCACCACTGTGGATATGCATGAAGACTACAGAGGATGTATCATACCGGTCCAAAAAATCCAAAGAAGAACATCGATATCTACTTGCAACCGTTGGTGGACGAGTTGAAACAATTGTGGTAGTTCGGCGTTCAGATGTGATATATCGATGAAGCAGAACTTTCAGATGAGAGCAATGTCGATGTGGACCATCAATGATTTTCTAGCATACAGAATGTAATCTGGGTGGAGTACTCATGGTATTATGCCTTGTACGATATGTATGGATAAGAGTAAGGCATTACGCCTTCAGAATGGAGGAAAAGCTTTTTTTTATTGTCACCGTCAGTTCCTTCCTATCTTGTATCCATGGAGAAAGAGCAGGGATGCCTTTAGAGCTGGTAAACTGGAACTAACTCCTTCCCTGTTGAGATTGACTGGAGATGTTATTTTGACAGAGGTAGAGGATTTGCCGACTGTAATGGAAGATCCGAGATCGGGCCATCACTTGAAAGGATTCATACATAACAATAATTGGATGAAGCGGAATTCTTTTGGGACTTACCTTATTGGAAGGATAATCTCATAAGACACAATCTTATGTCATGTATTAAGAAAAATGTATTCCACAACATCTTCTATACAGTGATGATATCAAGGAAAAAACGAAAGACAATCCCAAAGCAAGAAAAACTTGAAAATTATTTGCAGGCATCCAAACTTGCATCTAACACGAAGATCCAATGGTAACTGGATCAAGCCCTCAGCACCATTTACATTGAGTAGGGATGATAAATTGATAATATGCAATTGGATTACAAAGTTGAGATTCCCTGACGGTTACGTGTCGAATCTGGCAAGATGTGTCGATCTCAACGAACGCAAGATGATAAGGATGAAGAGTCATGATTACCACATGTTCATAGAGCATTTACTTTCTATCGCTCTGAGAGAGATGCTGCCTCCTCAAATATGGGGTCCGCTGGCCGAGTTATCTATATTCTTTAGAGATTTGTGTTCAAGTAAGTTGACGGTGCAACATATGTTTGAACTTGAGGAGAAGATTGTATTGATATTGTGCAAGTTAGAAAAGGTGTTTCTCCTCGACTTTTTTGATAGTATGGAACATTTGCCGATTTATCTTGCATACGAAGTACTTATCGATGCCCCCGTCCATAGTCGATAAATGTATCCATTTGAGAGGTATAAAATAATTAATTATCTAGTACTAATAATTAATTTATTCAAATATTTCTAATATTGAATATATTATTTATAGATATCTACATCATCTGAAGAAGAAGGTGGGCAATAAGGCTCATGACGAAGCTTCGATATACGAAGAATATTATTGAGGAGGTCTCAAACTTCTGCTCAATCTACTTCGATACTCATGTCGGAATAAACTGGAATAGAGAACCAAAATGATGATGGTGAGGTCGACGCATCGAATAGTGGAATCCGTACTATCATCAATGTTGGTGGCAAGCCTACAAGTGCTTCAAAGTTACGGTGGTTAGAGGACGATGAGTTTGAAGCCGTTCATAGTGGTATGGAGGAGATGGAAGATATAGAAGTAAGCGACATAATTTTGCTACATTCCAATTTTGCTATATACTTTTAAAAGAAGTTCTCTAACTTTTCTCGTTATTATCACAGTACTTTTAGAGCTGAGATAAAAATGGAGAGACCTAACATTGATAATTATGATCTTGCTAGAGAGGTTGACAGAAAATTTCTATCTTGGTTCCATAATTATGTAAGGATTAAAATCATTTAACTATTCTAAATTTAATAATTTGTCCAAGCTTTGCCTAATGACGTTATGATACGTGATGTTTTAGGTTTTTTTATCCTGGTACACAATTACTGAACGAAAGACTTTGATCACTGGCTATCGGACCAAGCAAGAAGGCAAAATGTTGGGATGGATATACCATCAACGGCTTCCAAATTTAGAACCACTGATAAGCCTATCAATCACTTAATTGTCGATGAGGAGGCTAATTATACAAAGAATTTTTGAGTTTGTGTAAGGGGTTCAGTCTATGATGCCGATCCAGAATTTAACGATTACGGTGTTCTAAGAGATATTGTAGAGCTGGATTACTCGTTTGATACCAAAATTGCGTTATTTAAATGTGATTGGTTTAACACAACACCAAAGCAAGGATGGAGAATTGACAAATAGTTTGGATTTATTGTTATAAAACATGAAAAAGAAAAGATGTAGGTTTCGAACCATTTGTGTTGGCTAGTCAAACGGTCCAAGTGTACTATACGAGTTATCCCAGTCGACGACGCACTACTCGTATTGGTAGGCTTGTTCATCATGACAAAAGGTTATACAAACTTTTTGTATATAAGCGTGTAAAAGAGCACAAGTGATTCCTAAACAGGAGATCTAAGTACAAAATTTATGGGGACGTGTGACGTGGAGATTGAGCACTACAACAGCTCCTTTACTCCATTGATTATCTGACGATGCGTTGAACTTGCTCTGACTTTCTGGTGCTTGTGAGTGGAACTCTGGGTTGCCAATCAAGAAGACGTCGAAGATGCCGAAGTCTCTTGATCGAAGGAAGACTCTTTCTGTTTATAGGCGGGCACATATGCGATGTGCATAATGGTTTTTTTTTGATCCGTAGGAATGCTGCACATGGAGATATGAGAGAATTTGTTGTGATTGCACGGTAAGGGATGCTGCCGAGCTGACACTGGCGAACACTGTGATTCTCTTCCATCCAGCTCTCGGGTAGTTATCAACATAACTAAATAAACCCACATGTCGTGTGTTCGTTGCTCGATAATCTTCATCGGATGAACTTGAGTGGATTTTGCTTCTATCCATAAACTCAGATTTTGTCCTCATCTTAGGGGCCACGGTTTAACAAACCAATTGGATATTGCCCTTGTCCACAGGAACACACTCCATCCTTATCTTTGGGAGCGGTGGTTTAAATAACCAATAGGATATTGCCCCTATCACCAGAACCAAACTCTGTTCTTATCTTAGGAGCGGCGGTTTGAACAAACCAATAGGATATTGCCCCTATCAACATAACCAAACTCTGTTCTTATCTTAGGAGCGACAGTTTAAACAAACCGATTGGATCATATCTAAAAGGACATAAATATCAGAGTGGCCACGTGGAACGGTGCCAACTCACAGAGCTGCACACTTATACCAGCAACTGCACTTTTGGGCGATGGAGAGACTGTTGCTTCGAAGGCCATAGAGTCACTGCACTTTAGGGCGACAGGTAGACTGTGCTGAGGCAACAGAGTCACTATGCTTTTGGGCGACGGGTAGACTGTGCTGAGGCAACAGAGTCACTGCACTTTCGGGCAACGAGTTGACTGTGCTGAGGCAACGGAGTCACTGTGCTTTAGGGCGATGAGTTGATTATGCCGAGGCAACAGAGTCACTACGCTTTAGAGCGAAGAGTTGACTGTACTGAGGCAGCAAGGTAACAGATGGAGCCATTGAATGGACTGTGCTTCTGGATCGGATGGAAGGAGTTGTACTTCCGAAGGGGCTACGCTTTTTGGTTGAAGCGAGGGAGATGCGCTTCTGTTTGAATCGAAGGGACTGCGCTTCTGGTTTAAGCGAGGGAGCTACGCTTCTGGTTGAATCGAAGGGTTGCGCTTCTGGGTTGAACCGAAGTGGCTGCCCTTCTGAGTTGAAGGAGCTAGTTTTGTCGAAGTCATTTTCTATAAGAAAAATTAATGACTGCTTTTGAACAGATGAGTCAAAATTCTCTCTCTTTATTACCGCCATTTGGGGGCCTCGAGAAGCGGTAACTAAAACTTAGTCAAATGAATTTATTTAATGAGATTCATTGTGCTGAGTTGTAACATCCCAGTCCTAAAATACTTAGGACTAGGAACATAGATGCCAGCTGTATACATATGAAGTATACTCCAATATATGGAAACCTCGTATGAATACATAAGCTGTAAAATACAGTAAATCCAATAGTAATCTAATCTCATCCACAAAATGAAAGAATAAAAGATACGTCATAAATCACTTCGAATAATCGTTGTACAAGATGTTGGGTGGAGAAAGATCCACTGCCAACCATTTAAATAAAAAAAAAATGCACAAGGAATGGATAGATAAAATGGATATAAAAGATCCATGAGCAATCCTCCTCGACAGAAAGGAAAGATCATGATCTTGGCTAGAGCACCTGCGAAAAATCATGAAAAAACATACCTGGACAGATCACTAGGTCCTTAGAGGGACGTAACAAGATACAAAATATCATGCCATATAAACTGAATAAATACTGCTCAATAATAAGTCAATCGGATCATAACATGGTCCAATACTCACCCTTGAATTAGCGTACCATCTCCCCAACCAAACAAGGACAGGAGATGGCACACCAACCCACGATGAAGTATCTTTCCAAGTCATGAATCCAATATGGTATCCGTACCACAACAAGGTTCAGCACCTTCTCATCGAAGTAGTAAGCCACACCTACAACCAAAGAAGGACAAGATGTGGCAAACTAGTCTGCGACAAGTTACTATTCCAAGCCACGGTAAGATACAAGTACCCAAACCAAGAGTACTCATACCTAACGGATAAGGTAGCCTAACCAATCTAAGTGCATGTAGTTTTAAGAACATCCTCCAACGCATAGGCCTTAGCTAAAATGGGATCGACATGGTTCCCCCTTGGGGCACCAGAGGCCAAATAAGTGAGAGCATGACGTTTTGTAGAACGTCAGTGGCCGTCAGTAAAATAAAGGGTCATCTCACACCGTATCTCCAGCGGAGCATCCGGATCACAAAAGGTAAAGTGTATAGTAGCCCATACGCTAAGGTATTGTCCTCCCCGCCTAATGCCTACTATGTTGTATCCACAACACATAACCTCTATTAACCGCTAAGTCAAACTAATCATGCAAACACTATTAGTGGTTAATCCTATCGTACGGCTTATACGTACTTGTGGCCAGCCAGTCACGCATCTCCAAGTTCTATATACGACTCGCAATAACAGGTACAAATATGTCAAGGCCTATGAATGCAACACACAAAGGGTCGTCCCTTAAATCTAAGTTCAATGTGTAAGAAAATAGAATATAGCAGGAAATAGAACTGAACAGTAAGATTCTATCAAATTATGCCATGTATCACAGTTTATTTTATAGAAAGTAAATAATAAGTAAATATGAAATATGAGCTAAAATAAATAGACATCAAATGACAAGGTATCTTGCCTGAGGGTGGTGCGAGATGTAGCAAATCCAACGGTCAAAACGTCAGCACGAAAGTCAAAATCCACAAAGAGCTCCGGATGCTGAAACAAATATCATGAATGTTTGGTATAAAAGATATGTCTAGAAAATGCCTGTCAATAAGTCCAATTTTGGAACAGGGGCAAAATCGTAATATTGGGTCAAAACGATGTCCGCCGTTGGATCCGTTTTGTACCGAAAAGTGTGCCAGTACCTACGGTCACTAAAGTCATCAAACTACATGTCTGCAGGTCTGGTTTGAGGAGACAAACCCAACCGTATGTCCAAAGTTGGATTCAGGTGGGTCGTGCACAATTTCGCCCGTTGGATCAGGTCATGTGCCCACCAAATAGGCGTTCCGGTCGACCTTTTCAGAATTGGACCAAACTTGGCACACAGGACCAAAATTTTGATACGGTCCACTGGCGCAAGTTTTGTCTCGATACGACAAACGTACAAGAAGTTATGGCCAAGTTTGTAAAAGGTCGATACGGGGGTATCTTGACGGATACACTGATTTCGTCGCGCACATGCAACGAAATCGAGTTCCGTCAGTTCCCACACATCGGTAACATCCATATGCGCCTTTCGATGCGTATATTGTACGACCACGTCGCCCGCTTTGTCGGGACGCACGCCATATCAGTCAAGTTTCTAAAATTTTATGTTTTCAAAAACTGTTTTTATCAAACTTTGAAGTCTAAAATATTTACATACAGCGAATTTTGAAATTAAACTGAAAAAGGGTTTGTAGTGCTACATGTGCTCTAAAACTTTGTTCAGATGAAATTTCAAAACTGTGAACATGTTGACTAGGGTGGGCCTGTGAACGATGCTACTTGGATTGTTTATAATCTGTTTTTGTGACAATTATTCTCCAAACTTTGGATCGATTTTTTGAGTCGTTGGAATGACCACTCCCTGAACTAGTTGTTGGGATGTCAGAGGGTCATCTAGGCTTCATATAGGATTTGATGGAATCGAAAACGAGCGAGTACGATAGAAGAATGACAAGGGAGAAGATGGTATACCTGGGGTCGGGTGAAACAGATTTTCTCTATTTTGGGTCGGTCGGGAGTGCTCCGGCGAGGCGATGGGTGGTGACGGCTTGCAGGCGGCCGAGTGTGGGCGTGAAGGTGTTGGGGTTCTCTAGCAGTTGCTGCGTGAGGCCTGGTTGAAGGAAATTCAGGTTTGTGTGGGGATAATCACCAGGGAGGATCGACATATATATGTACATATATATATGAGATTCGATTCTATTTAAAATCGAGATTTGGATTTGATTAGATGAAATTCGGAAGAGAATCCAATAGAGATTACATAGGAAAGATTCAATAGAGTTTGGTTTGAAATTGATCGAATTTGGATCTGGTTGTTTCCCTCTGTTCGCGGGAAAAAAAAGAATTTGGGGGGGGGGTCGGGTTTTGCTTTGTACTGTTCCTACGGAACAATACAGAGATGTATTTCTTCTTTTTTTTACTTTTTTTTACTTTTTTTTAACAATCCTTTTAACAAATCTAATAAATAGCAAAAATGTAATAATAATTTTAAATATAAATCCTAAAAATGTTAAATATATTTTTTTACAAAACTTCCCAATATGTGCACATATATTATTTATTTTTTGTAAAAGATAAAGAAATCTAGGTATTAATAGAAATAGTATTTTGCATATACTAGATATAGTATTTTATTTGCAATAAGGTAATAAATTTTTAAATAAACCAAAAAGAAAAGAAAAATATTTTCCACATGTATAATGCAATTTCTCCATAATTTAAAATATTTAATACTTATTTCTCTATAAGCTACAAAAATGAAACATCATAATAAACTCATATAATATATATGTATATATTTTTCATAACTACTATAATCAATCAAAATAAAAAATTTTTTTTAGTAAAAGTGAAAAAATAGTAGAAATTTTAGGAGGTTTACATCCTACCCAACTTATAGAAATTTCGTCCTCGAAATTAAAATAAACTTAATATATTTAATAAATAAAATAACGAGACTAATTATTAAGAGAGAGTAAGTACGTAATCGTTCTTGGGTTTCAAAAAGATGGAGAAGGTAGTTATAGAAGAAATCCAAACTGTTTCCATATTCTACAAAAGAGGGTATTCTTAGTCTTGCACTAATCATGGATATCCAGTCGTTTGAGAGAATGGGTCGAAGTGGCATGGTTAAACTCAAATGGGAATGAAAAATGGATACAAAGGTTTATTCTAAGGAATTGTGTCATATATGTGGTGTAGTTAAAATGAAGCACAAGATGGTATGCTTGTGTGGGACATGTGTGTCCTGTATGTAGAGTGGCTTATCTAGTTCATGAGGGTGAAATTTGTTGGAAGAAAATGGCTAGTGATGTGCTCAAAATATTAAAGTCACGATAGAGGTATCAAGATGATACAAATAGAAATATACTTTTAAACCAATGATTTATTAGTTCCGTTGGAACCAATCTTTGTTAATTTAAGTCTTGAATTTTAATCTATATTAGCTAAACAAGATCCCTAAAATTAATCTAACCATTCGTACTAGGTGAGGGTAGCCAAGAATAAGTTTCAACTCGAGTGGTTGAGCCAAGTGTCAGTCGAGAGGTTACTTGGTTCCTTAAGCCCAAAAATGCGCCTTCTATGACTTTTGTGTATAAGTAGCACACATGCCTCAATTTAGTAGCACACTAGTCATGTGCATAGTGGGCTTCTAGTAGATCATAACCATATATTGGGTCGAAAGATTTGAGTCGAGGTTGGGTCTCTAATTGAAGCCAAAATATCAGCATTACGGTAAGGGTTATGGTTAGCCTTTTTGACATGAAAATCGTATCATAGAAATAGAGTACAAGGGGACATGATTGAGTGGGACATGATATGCCTAAATGAAGGTGGACTCGTCTAGGTCTTACATATGAAATTTGTTGGAAGGTAACAACTAATATTGTTCTCCGAATATCAATATCACGGTAGAGGACACCAAATGATCAAAACAGAAAGTGGGTGTTCATGAGGCAGTGATTTATTATTCTAGTGGGAACCAATTTATCCTAACCAACCAAAAAAAAAGTTTAGAGAGCTTACAATCTATACTCTCCAGAAAGTCCTTTCTAAAAATTAGACTAAGGAATGATTCTATGATTAATGAAGTTAGAAGAATTCAAAGTCGTGATATCGTATCTAAACTTTTGATATAAAAGAATAACGTGATACATATATGAATCAAGTACGAAGATCGTTTCTCTGATTTCAAATAGATAGAAAAAGATTGCAAACGTCATTCTTGTGTTCCCCAGGAGATACTCCTGGCACGAAACATTATGATGATCACACGCGACCCAAGGACATAGTGTAGAAGCATAGAAAATACGAGGTTCATACGGATCACAATTTGCCACATATATACTTTGGGCTAAACAGGTCCGCATAAAGGAGAGCTGCATGACAGATTCAATGCCTTATGCGGCCCATCGATAACCAGCTGCAGAAGAAAGATATGCGGCTAAGAGGATCAGTTCGTCTGATAAAGCTGACAAGTTCTGTCTGACAGAAATGACAGCTCTAACACTTTGACAAAAAGATAAGACGTGAGACGTCACCAAAAGCAGGGTTCATACGCTTTCATGCGGGCAGAAGGAGTGTCACCTAAGCTGCATGAACCTTATGCGGCTCAAACATATGCGGCCCCAAAGTCTCGAACTTTATGCGGCCAAGGTGGACTGTGACCCAAGCCGCATGAGCTTTATGCGGCCAAAATACAGAATCTATGCGGCTTAAAAGCCCTTAAGCTATATACGGGCTAAGAAAGTTTACGACTTAAGCCGTATGAGTTTCATGCGGCCCCATATGGTCGAAAGCTGAGAGACTTATGCGGCTCAAAATGATTCCTGTGATAGGACACGTGGCAGGCTGACCAAGTCTTAACTACCCAGATTTGCTGTAACAAAATCCCAACAAATCGATAGATGGCGGCCAAAGAGCGGGTCTTCACGTGCTAATTAGCCACGTGGCCACAGGCCATCTATGCGGCTCAACATATATACCATTATAAATAGCATGGTACCACACCCCTGCAAAAGGCTGGCAACCTTCGAAAAGAAATTTCTTCAAGAGCTAAGGACTGCTTCAGATAGTCCAAGGAGTAAGGCAGAGGTGATAACACTTTTCCGAGCCTCTACCGTCACCCTAAAATAAAAAACTAAACAACTGTACTTAGATTGTTTCCTAGGATTTCTTTCTAGGCTTTTCTTTGTACAAGCGAGTTTGCAATCAATTTCAGTGTTTCTGTAATACCTGTCTTTGATTTTTAATGGGAAACACGATGGCGACTCTGCTGGGGACGTCCTTCTCCTCTGATGAGAAGCTGGTGATGCAATCTGACGCGTCCAAGCTCGGCTCTACGCAGCAAATGCTTGTGGTTCGTTTCGACCAACAAGCCTTCGAAGAAATGCTCTCTAAGGGAGCGCCAGCCCGTTCAGAAGCGAGCCAACCCGAAGAGAACTTGCAGGACGTCGGTGCACAGAGCTGTTGCCCCCGACCAAGTTCTCGAAGAAGCTCCTTCTGCAGCCCAAGGTGACCAAAGCTCTCCTACGGCTTTGCTTCCGACCGTAGAGGACCCCACTGTCCCCAAATCCAGCAGAGAAAAATACGAAGCTGAGTTTTTGGGGGCACAAGGGAAATTCATGCAGACAGAAGAAGCTGCATAAGAGAGATGGGCAGTCTGTCCATGCGGCAGCCAACTCTGGCTACAGGTAGACAACTTATACGGCAGCCAACTCTGGCCGCAGGAAGATGGCCCATGCGGCAGCCAACTCTGGCCGCAGAAAGATGGCCTATGCGGCAGCCAGCTCTGGCCGTAAGAAAATAGCCCATGCGGCAGCCAATCCTTGAGTCAGACAGGATGTCTCATGCGGCCTTGTCAGAAGCTCTGTGTTCAACTTTCTCTCATGCGGGCCCAACGCCATGCAGCCTTGAGAATGTGGGATGTATCAATCTGGACTAATTTTACTATGCGCCTTCGGGTGCTAAGTCAAAAAAGTCTAGGGCAGTACGGGCCTAACAAGCCCAGTCAACTGTCCAAGTTGCCGATGGCAGCAGGCCCCGTTGACTGTTAACGGGCTCCTGATGGAAAGTTGTACAGAACCACCCACGTCCAGTCCCCCAGGGCTAACGGACAAGGTGGGTCTTTAAAGTCTCCCTCCAACGATCCAGAGCATGTGCTTTTACTAGCCACGGAATACCCGAGTCCACAAGTTTGGTGCAAAGGTAGGTCAGCTTGCTACCGACTTGCGTGAGGTGATTACTCACAAACACAAGGTGGCGGTATTGGCATGCAACGAGTCCCTCTCGAGATGTCGTTGCACTAAAGTCATCATCAACTGCTGCTACGACAAATTGGCAGCACCTGAAGGTCGGCAGTCAGTTTTCCAACGACTGCAGCAGCCAGCACCTGTCCGACAACAACTCAAGAAACAAGTGAAAATTCCGGGAGACAAGGAGTTTCCTTTTGCCTCTTGTAATTCAACTCAAAAGGTTCCTCCTGGTAAGGGAGGAAAGAAGACATGCTCTTCCAGCCCGACAATCTCGGCCAGTATTGCAAGGAGACCCTCATCTGGAGGGTTGCCACCGACAACCACAGAGGATGTCTATTTAGGCACTCGATCCAAAAAGAAGCTTCCAGCACCCGGGGGCACCTTCGGCCTCCTTGAGAGTATATGAAGCTGGGGGTAGCAGTCCCCTCAATATATGCGACAACCCGGTGTACCGAGAGCACATACAGGGGGTAGAGACCCCCCCCCCCAGAACTGCACAACGGACTTGGACTTCCCTGAGGGCCACCACCCTCACCAAGACGATGCGGCTTCCAGCACAGGGGATAGCAACCCTTCCGAGTCCGAGGAAGATGACATTCCGATATTCTCCGACGATTTTCCTGTACAAGGGTACGGCACAAAGAGCACCTCTGCTACGATCCCTTCCACCTCCACTCACGTGAGGACAGTCTTTATGGCTGACGATGATCATGAAGCGCCTTCTGACTGACAACGTCTAGAAGTACTTGAAGCCATGCTCCTGTCCTTGGTCAAGTCTGTGGACGAAATCAAAGCATCCTTGCCAACCCAACCGGCAAGGACGTCCGGACAAACAAGGTTGGGACCCGCAGTCAACGCGAACTCCAACACGACCGCCCCTCCTTTGGGTGATGATCCCTTAGGAGCATCGTTCCTTCTGCTAGTCGGTACATGACTTACTTTGAAGTCACAACCGACCACTTGCCACATAGTGATGCCATTCTCACACGATTATTCATCGGAGCATTGGAGGGGATCGCGTTCGACTGGTACCTGACACAGCAATCTTCCCGACAACTACATCCATTCTTTTGACGGCTTCAAGCACATATTCCTGGAAAAATTCTACTAAGTGGGGCATGTAACGATGTCGTCTCACATGGACGTCATTCAGGGAGAGACGGAGCTAACAAGGAACTATATCGAGCGGTTTTGCCAAACCGCAATGAGATTGCCCCAAGGCAATCCCGAGAGCTCCTTGATTGAAATCTGCCAGAAGAAGTTGCTCCTCGCAATTAGGCTCTAGATGGGTGACGATCAGTTCAGGATTGGACGACCTTCATCATAAGTGCTACCAATGCAAGGCAAAATTGAAGAAGTCTCGCTAGTTGGGATTGCACATCCCAGATGGAGAGGATAAGGGCAAACGTCCTGGTTCCACCTCCAACAACAACAACAGTGGCGCCACCTCCAACCGGGATAATAAGGGCAAATAGGCCATGGTCGCTGATGTAACCCAAAAGCTCGAACAAAATAGGCGAAAGGTCCGTGGCCTAAGGTGAATTATTCATTTGAAGATAGTTATGTCAAACCTATCTTCGATATATTCTTGCAAGGGGTAGGATCCAGCTCCCTCCACCAAGGCGCGAGCCCCGAGCAGCAGAAATGGAGGACCTAAAATTTGTCACTTCTACCGCTAGTCCATCATTCCACTCATGACTGCTTCCAATTAAAGTGACACATTCAAGTCTTATTGACTCCAAAGCTCTGTCAATAGACTTTGAAGAGGTTACCGTGGCGGCGAACATGGTGTCATTCATTCAGTTCGACGACTTCCCTCAAACAAGCACTCCAGACGGGTAATACCTGTCCCCCGGGCAACGATGGAGATTACTAATCTTCCACCCATCTGGAGCCAGACATCTGGATTGGTAACTCTCACCACATTGCGAGGAGTGATCATGTGGGTGCATCCAGACTTAGTGTCCGAAGTTACCCTGTAGGTGTTATCTCCTACCAACAAGAAAAGGGCAGGAAGTCTAAATCCTGCCATACAATTTCACGCAGCCGAGGCTGAGGATCGCAGCCATTGTTACCCGTCTGGAGGACAAGTCTAGCCCGTACGGGATAGTTCAGTCGAAGATCCTCAGCCGGCAATGTTGCCTCCCTCTAATGTTCCAAGGCCATCTCAGCCCCCACTGGCGGATAAGTCCAAGCCAAAAGAAATCCGATTTGTCAGGCCACTCCGTAACGATGTACCTCAGGGACTTGAGAGACCTTACAACTTTGACATATTATCACAATTGGCTAATACGCCAGCAAAGTTGTCGTTATACGAGCTCCTAAGGCTCTCCAAGGATCTTCGTGTCGTATTGAGCGAAGCACTCCAAAATGCTAACGCCTACTTAGCACAGGTCAAGCCTCCAAGGGAAGACCCGCCAGCAGATCTACGGGACAGCATGGCACATATGCAATGCCCAACATCATATTTACTCCACAGGACATGTTGATCAAGTCCAATTTGTATGATCGCCCTTTGTACTACACTGGATACATAGGCGACATCAAGGTGGATCGGATGCATGTCGACCCTGGCTCGTCAATAAGCATCATCCCGAAAAGCTTGCTCCAACTTCTAGGCATCCCTATGCACCGGCTAGCGACAACCACACTGCTATTAGCGGTTTTAACTCGGGAAAGAGCTATCCCCTAGGGAAGATCCGATTGAAATGTCAGATTGGTGACCTTAAGACGGAGGTTACCTGCTATGTCATAGATGCAGACACCTCCTACAACATTGTCATGGGACGTCCGTGGATACATGACTTTATGATCGTGCCATCCACCCTTTACCAGTGTTTCAAGTATGTCAGTAAGCACGACTTCATGAAAACTGAATTCGCCGACATCGATCCCTTCAAAGGGGTTGAATCTTATTATTCTTCGGAGGCTTGTCTATATGACGAATCCAGGAAACATATAACTGACGAACTAGAGCCAATTTCAAAACCCACTCAAAGGCAACCGGAAGACACAAAGTCCCTTGCTGAGCCAATTGTCATCCGTCTTCTCAAGACGAGCCGGCAACCAAGTGTCGATCCAACACTCTCAGGTAGGTTAATACCTCAAGCTGAACCCTTGGTGGTCAAGTTGCCCAAGACAGCATCCCGACCTCTAAGCTCGCAGACGTAGAACTCGCCAAATACTTGGTTACACAGGTGGATAGCCCCTCTCCTGATGATGTAATCCTTGTGGACAAAATTTCTTATTTCATCAATAAGAGGCTGCCGTTAGACTATTCTGAGTATGATAAGCCTAATCTAATGTATGCTATACGAGAATGTCTAGACGTTAGCCTGTACACACGGGTGACCAACCGTCCATACCCCAAATCAACTTGCTCCCATTAAAGGCGCTTACTTTCTGGTCCCAGACAGAAGAGGATGGGATCACACATCATCTTTGGCCAAAAGAAGGTTCTCAATCTTTCACCCACAAGAGTCCGTTCTCGGACCCATGATGGAAGATTACCGCTCTAACCTGTATAGTCCTCAAGCCAATTACTTCATGCGAAAGTAGGGTACGACATGGAGGCTACCCCGGGTCTGAATCACGACAGTGGTCGACGATTGCCTCTACAGCCAGCTCGACATTGGCATGGAAACCTCAGGACCATTATCACAAATCCAGACGCGGCCTCGGGTATGTTACACCACCAACAACGCCCGAAAGTTCCGATGTAGAATGCGAGTGGCACTCTCGTTCGTCCGAGTCACCCATTTATGACTCTGATAGCAGTATTGGAGATATTTAGACAGACATTATCTGTCAATATGACATCCGCTGATATCGAAGAGGAAGACGAAGATCTACTTGAACCACTTGAGTTGGAGCCGTGGGTCCAGCAACTAGACGCGCAATGGGAGAAACGCTTTGAACTTTGTGATCCTTCCACTGAGGACGAGGTTATGTAAGTTAACCTCGATGATGAATCCTCTCCAAAGCCAATCTTCGTAGTAAAAGCCTGACAGACGGCGAATGGGAGTCATTGTTACAACTCGTCAAGAATACATCGACGTCTTTGCCTGGAGCTATGAAGACATGCCAGGGCTAAACCCCGAGATCGCACTTTATAAGCTCACATTTATTCGGACCAAAACCAGTCAAACAACAGCAGTGACGATTTTTCCAGACATCATAAATTCCATTGAAGCGGAGGTAAACAAGCTTATAGCTAGCGGTTTCATCCGCGAAGAGAAACACCTAGACTGGGTAGCCAACGTATACCAGTCTCATCAAAAGAACGGAAAGATCCGAATTTGCATCGATTTCTGCAATCTGAATGCGGTAATGTCCTGAGGATGAATCCCTCTTCCATCACCGACATAATGATCGATAATACGTGTGGCTTCGAGAGAGCATGTCCTTTATGGATGGCTTTTCAGATACAATCAAATCAAGATGTCTCCTGATGACGAGAAGTATACTAC
>JANAVB010030180.1:0-32207 GCA_029216955.1 Iris pallida | reverse complement strand
AGATATATATATATAGATTCTATATATATATATATAATTATATATATATATATATGTAAATATATATATACATATGTGCATGGGTATGATATATAAATATTGTATATGTGTTTTATATATAAATATATATTATATATATGTATATGAGTGTATATATATTTATGTATATGTTATACATAAATATTGTTACGTGGTATAACATATATTTTTTTTATACGTGTTGTTATAATATATATTATATATATATCTTAATATATATATATATATATATATTATATATATATATATATATATAAATTATATATTAATATGTAATATATATATATACAATAGTATATATATATTAATATATATATATATAATATATATATATATATAGATATATATTTATATATATATCGTATTGTATATATATATAAATGTGTATGTATATATATGTGCGTAGGTATATAAATTATAAGTATATGGTGAATGAGTATATATATATATATATATATATATATATATATATATATATCTATATATATATATATATATAAGTGAAAGGATATATATAGGTGAAAGGGTTACATATAGTATTAAAAGCAAAGAAGCCAGGCAGGCCCAGCCCAAGCCAGACCAGGCCAGCCCGGTCCACAACAGAGCCCCACAACCGAACAACCCAGCTGAGAAATCCCAGCATAGGCCGAGCCCATCTCAAAGCCGGCCCACAACAGTGTAGCCTAACGTTTCCAAACCGAGCACCCAAGTCCTTTCCCCCCGATCCTGCGTATAAGTAAAACCGACAAACAAAAACCCTCGAACCCTAAACTTTTCGACCCCGCGTCTCCACCCAACGGCGCGCCACCCTTCCTAACACCATGGGCGGCCACCCGCAGCCGCACGCCGCCACGCGATCGTCGGAATCGGCCGCGCGCGCGTACAACAGTGACAGCCACAAGCAGCAGGGTGCTGCGAGTAACCAACTTCGCGATCCAAGATCTCCCTCCTCGGTCGACGAAACTTCGTCCCGATTGCTCAGGTATGACCCCAACACGACCATCTTCAATACCAACTATTCTTTTCTGTTGCAAACGTGCGATCGAACCAGGAAATCGACGTGAAGTCGATGGAAAATCAGTCCAAACAGGACATAGAACCCAGTCCCAAACCCTGTTTTGGAAGCCAGTTAATCACCAATCCATTGATTAATTTAGAAATCCATCTGAATAGATTTGAAGATAACCTATACATCTTCAAACTCTACTTTTTAGATTCTGATTATATCTAATGTACATCTAGTTAAATCGATTGGAAAATCGAGAAAAACCTGCAATAAAACGGTTTAGAAAATTAGAAATTGTTCGATACGACGTACGTCCCGCCATTCCGGATGACGTGATCACGCACTGTAGGCATCAAAAGCTACATAACGGCTTTGTGGTCGTGTGGGCCTGACGGAATTCAAATTGGTCGCGTGTGCGCGACGAATTTGATGCGTATCCGTCGAAATTCACCGTATCGTGCACTTTGCAAATTCTCTAATTACTTTGTGCACGTTCGACAGATCGAGACGAAACTTGTGCCAGCAGGAACGTATCATTTTTCTGGTCCTGTATGCGAAGTTTGGTCCGATTCTGAGACCGTTGATAAAATTGCCGTTTTGCGGGCCCACGGTCCGACTCAACGGGTGATTTTGTACACGGCCCGCCAAAATCTACCTCTGGACATACGGTTGGGTTCATATCGGAAAACTAGATCTGTAGACATGTAGTTTGATGACTTTAGAGACCATTGACTCTGGCACATTTTTCGGTGCAAAGCGGGTCCAACGGCGGACACCGTTTTGGTCCGAAATTACCGTTTTGCCTCTGTGTCCAGAATTGGACTAAGGACAGGCAATCCTAGCTAATTTGACTATTCTGAGAATGTTGGTAATGTTTATTTCAGCTTTCGGAGACAGTTGTGATGACTTTGATTTTCTGACTTGTGATTGGCGATACGTTGTTGGTTCTCCGTGCAACCTCCAGGCAAGTATACCTTGCCTTCCTCTACAGTTTTACTTACATGCATTTCTTTTCATTTTTCAGTTATTTGATTGTTTATGGACATGTGCTTTTCGTGTTATTTTTTGTGGAGTTGTTTTTATTTTTTATAGCCATGTTCATGTTTTGGCCTTGTGTTTCACATTGGAGTTCTCATCAGTATCTTGCTTGATTCGTGTCATAGAACGAGTACGTGTAAGTGAACTGCTAAATCCTTAACATTATTTCCTTGGCACCAGAGAGTCCACACTCGGGACGAGGGTTTTTTTCTTGATCTGTTTACATCCGTGAGTCCACGCTAGGGACTAGGATGTCAATTATTTGTACCAGAGAGTCCACACTCGGGACGAGGGTGTAGACTTGACTTGACTTGCACCAGAGAGTCCACGCTTGGGACGAGGGTATTTACATCAGAGAGTCCACACACGGGACAAGGATGTAGTATTTTGAACCAGAGAGTCTACACTCGGGACGAGGGTGCCTTGCCGTGAACTAACCAGAGAGTCCACACTCGGGACGAGGGTTAGTACTAACCAGAGAGTCCACACTCGGGACGAGGGTTAGTGTTTAGTTCAAACCCGTGAGTCCACACTCGGGATGAGGGTTTGGTTTCTTCCATTTATCTCGTGATTATCGTTCATCCGGCAGTTCATTTATACGTAGTTGTTCTGGTGTTCGTGTGTTCGAGTTTGTGTTCGTGTTCGTAGTCATTATCGTGTTTCTGTTTCTTCTTATTTATTTTCTCCCGCATGATAAAACTGTTAGATAGGCATGTATATTATGTATCTTGCTATGTCCTTGAGGACCTGATGATCTCTTCAGGTTACTTATTGCGTGGAGTTAGTTAGCAGCTCTGGTTGGCAGATTATTATAACACTTATGGGGTCCGGATGTGATGCTATTGCTTGCGGGATTCAGGTATTGATACCATGTTTATTATTCAGTTCATCCAGCTCGTGTTTCCCTTTCATCATTATGATATATCATATTTATTCAGTTTATAGACTCATGTTATTTCTTGGAGGCTAATCGGACATGCATGCTAGTGGGCTGCAGACCACGACCCATACTTGTTCATTCTTGTTTATTATTCTTATTGTGGATTGAGATTTAGAGTTGTTTGCCATGATTTGGTAGTATACCATAGCCTTGACAATGTTTACGTATTCGAGTCGGGCTGGAGTCCGTTCGATACGTAGCTGGACTTGGACACGCTTCGTATCCGAAAAGCGGGTGCGAGTCGTGACATAAATTATTGGACCGGGCCGAGTCATGTTCAGCCTATGCTTGAGATAAAGTGTAGTAAGCTATTCTTACAAGATCAAAGTGAGCTAACAATTCCATTTGTCATATTGGAGAAAATCATCACAAACACAAAATCATCTATCATACGAATATGTCCAAATATATAGCCAAAATGTAAAACTTGATACAGGTCTAGTAACAAAATACATAGTCTAAAACATGTCTGCTCTCAAAAGTCCTGAGCAACTAAAATAACAAACTAGACGAGTTTTCCCGTAGGTACATCCTCGTGGGGTAAAGCCTGATCCTCAAAGGTGACCCCATAATAGGAATCACATAGCAACTCCTCATCGGTAAGTATACCTACAACGTTATCTTGTCACGACGGGAGCAAGTACTGGTTCTACAAACTAAATTACGAAGCATGAAATAAATAGAGGTGTAATAAACAGGAATCAAGTCATATCACAATCTATCATGTCAAGGATACATATGTCATAGCGACAGATGTATATGTAATTCTTTAAAACTGGAGCAGGTACGTGATCGTCAATAGGTATACAACGTACTATGGCACATGTAAATAAAATATACTTCTGTACAAGTGAAAAGGTGATAGATGTACATACGCACATACAGCTGGATAAGTACATACGACAAGGTTTGCATATAGAATGCGACCTTGCTCAAATTCGGTAGTCGGGACATAATCATGTACTTAGCTATCAGTTTTCCCATAATCCAAGTTATAACATGTGAGAGGTACGAGAGTAGACTAAAACATGTGAAAGATGCTGGGAGTAGTATAAAGCATGTGAAGATATGACTTGCAGTTTAAGGAACAATATTTTGATATGATTCATTCACAGTTTATTATCATATGTTGTAAATAAAGTTTGTAGGGGTACTTACCTTGTGCAAAGCGAGGGTATGTAAATGAAGATATAGATATCCGGTGTCCCATCACTGTAAAAAGGATATACAAACTTAGTTTTTATACTAAGCTAAATACTAGGACACTAGCGGTGTGACATGACTTTCTGACTGGACACCTAGCCAAGTGGTGGCTTTAGCATAGGAGACCAATGTGGGACGACACAATACCTAAACCAACTTTCTAGGGTCTCTATACTAAGGTAGGGTAAGGTCCCAACACTAAAATATTCCAAGATCACACATAACTTCACAAGTCATAATTGTATAATTAATAAATCAGACTGTACACTATGTTCCAACAATTATTAAGATATGCAAAAAGCTCAAATATACATAAAATAAAGTACCAAAATGGTTCTTGTTAATTATAGAAATTTATACTAATTTTTTTGAAATTTATAAACCACTATAGCTATTTATTAAAAATCAGTAAACATAAGTACCTTGAAAATGAGTTCTGTTTTCCTATTTTTATAAAATGGAAAATATACTAATTAAATCCTAAAAAATTATATTAAATTATCTAAATTAACATAGTATTTAAACACAATTTATATCAGACTTTTACAGCATTTTATATACTATCTAAAAATTCAAATACAGCAAGGTACAGTTTCTAAAAATAATTAAATAATTATTTAATTTATTTATCCACGTATACGAAATTGAACCGAAGTCTAGATACGGGATCCAAGGCCATAAATCAAGTCCGATATGACTCGTACAGGCCATGAATGTATTTAGACTCATTTAAGTCCACAAAACCTATGCTAGGTCTAGACTTAAATGGCTTTAATTAACAGAATACATAAAAATACGTATTTAAATATATAGACATATGTATATTAAAATATTATAATAATATTCTAATTTAGTGAAATATCCTTAGCCATAATATTTACTAATAATAAAATAACTTGTAAATTTACATACTTTAAAATATAGCATAAAATCATATATATATATATATATATATATATATATATATATATATATATATATATATATATATATATATATATAAAAAAAAATATATATATATATATATATATATATATTAACAAATATATATATATATATATATATATATATATATATATATATATATATATATATTGGAAATTTGGAGCTTTATTGAAGTAATAGGCGCAAAATGTCGAAGCCTATACAAGCAAGCGCGCTAACGCGACAAAAAGAAATAAAACTAAAAGTGCGAGACACGCACAAAAAGGGGGCGGATCTGAACAACGCCGACAGGGAAGACGCGAGGAATCCTAAGAGCGGCCTAAGCAAGGGCCTCCCAGAACGTGTTGGAGACGTGAGAACAACACCTCCTAGCTTTGATGCTTTGTCTGATGACCTCTCTGCACAACTGTGGAGGGAGGAGTTGGCGGCCTTCATATCTGAATTTGTTTCTGTTCTTCCAAAGGACCCAAATACCGGTGGCTACAACGATCTGATGTCCGTGGGAGCGGCTCCAGTTGGCCAGGAGATCGTAGAAGCCACCAGTCGGGTGGACAAGACTAAGTCTATTAAGAAGCTTGGACCAGATGCTAGTTGACAGCTCCCCCGAAAGAAGGACGTGCTCTGCTAATTCCGTTGTGTGCTCCTCGCAGCAGTGGCATCGGAAAGCGAGGCTAAATCCTATTGATCTGATGTGGTCGTCCGTCGGTAGCTTCCGACGGAGTGCATGCCAGATAAGGATAGACCATTTGATGGGAATACAGGCCTGCCAAAACTAGGCATAGACGATATTCGGCACGTCGCTGCCTCTGGCCACGAGTCTGGCGGAAGCAAAAGTGAATGTCCCGCACGGGTTGGGGGACCATCTCCAAGTGTCGATCGTGTCAGTAACCCGCAGATTAGCAGCAAGAAGGCAATTGGCCGCCGGCTGGCCGAGCCAATCTCTGACCTTCCTCCAATTCCATCCGGAACTATCCTTTCATAGGTCCCTAATTGCGCATCCCTACGGAGTTAGAATGTTGGGGTGTATGGTGTCTTCTCCTAACCACTGCTCCAGACAGGCCAAAGAGCGACCGTCGCCCAACTGAAGACGGATTAAAGGTTCGGCGGTGGTGCGTCCCCGAATAATGCGGCACCACGATGCCGAGGATCTGTTGTTAGTGACCACCTCCAACAGATGGGAGAATCTGGAGTATCTAGCTCTCATGAACTTCGTCTATAACGAGCTCTCCGTGCGCAACTTCCACCACAGCTTCATGGAGCAGGCGTCCATGATGTGGGCAAGTTTGCTGAATCCCATACCTCCTTCTTCAGTGGGTTTAGCCATAGTCTCCCAACCGGTCCAGTGATGTTTGTCCTTGCCGTCGCTTTGGCCCCAGAAGAACTTGGCGAAGAAGGATTCGAGAGAGTGGAGCACCTTCTTGGGAGGGGAGCAAATGGCCAGGGTATACAACGGGATGGACGATAGAACGTGTTTGATGAGGATCATTTTGCCCCCTGGAGATAAGGTGGCGTGTGCCATCCTTCGATGAGTTTGCGGATCTTGTTTACGAGGTGCTCGCATAAAATCGTATATATACACATATAGAAGTCTATATATATATATATATATATATATATATATATATATATATATATATATATATATATATATATATATAGCATAAAAATATGTATACATAATAATAATACATATATACATATATAAGGAAATAAATAAATATATATATATAAATATATGTGTATATTTTTTTTTAAATAATTTTTAAATATATGTGTATATGTGTATAAATATATAAATATATATATAAATATATGTGTATATATATATATATATATATATATATACTATATATATATATATATATATATATATATATATATATAAAATATATATATATATATATATAAAAAAAAAATATATATATATATATATATATATTTTTTATATATCCAGCCCAATTGGCTAATGGGCCAAACTCGACCCAACATGAACAGTAATCCCGAACCCAAACCATTAACAAATGGGTTTAAACCTACCCAATAAACCAAATTAAACCCGTTAACCCAAGTTATAACACACGTGTCCGGACAGTTAGGGACACGAGCGGTCGAATCTAATATAACACTCGTGTCCGGACAGTTAGGGACACGAGCGGTCGAATCTGACACCCTGTCTCGTATCCGAAACCAGAACGACAAGCACGACACGAAACTCACGTGTCCACGCACATCACTGGACTCCTCGACACTTGGCAATTTCATACACGTGTACACAAGACAAGACTCGACCCACAGAAGGAGTGACACGTACGTGTCTGGTGAATGGGGGCTGTCGGGGCTGCTATACGACGGAGGAGACGTCGTGGTTGTCGAGAAAAATTGGATCTGGGTTCGTATCGTCGTGGCAAATCGATTGGTGGTAGTCGGAGGTGACGACAATGGTTAAATCGACGGGAAACCTAGATCGAGGGTTCAGGCGAGCTCGTCGGGAAAGATGAGCCTAGGGCGGTGGCTAGGGTGGTCGAGGTAGTAAATAGGGTTAGGGTTCGACTGGGGGGTTTTATAGGCCATAAATTAGGGCCAATTTGGGGTTTTCGTGTAGAAAATAGGAATTAGGGTTTCGATTAGGTCGGTAGCCGGTCGTCGTTCGGCCAATGGCCAGCCGACGACGAGGGTAGGTTTTACAAAAAAAACCCTCGCAAAAAGGCAAATGGCAAAATAGCCCACCGCCTTACAGTTTGCAAATTCCTAATTTGTAAAACTCGGCCCGCGATGTTCTGTGCAAAAATAAACTTGCACAGACAAACCAAATATTGCAATTTATTTTAAAACTTTTAATTTTATTACAAGCTGCTATAAAAATAATTTAAATAATTACAAAATAATATTTTTAAGCTTTAAAAACCATTTAAAAATTATCTAAAATTCTAAATTTTTTAATAATTATAATAAATTATTTTAAGGCTAAAATAATTATTTGTGGTTTTAAAAACCCTAATTTAAATCTAAACTAAATTCAGGGGCTTACAAATCTTTCCTCCTTAAAAAATTTTGTCCTCGAAATGCACAAGGATAGAAGACTCTACAAACATTTAATATAGCAATCAATTTAAACAAATGACTAAGTCTACTATTAAGGCTAACCTCTAAGGTATCAAGCGGGAACGGATGGTTCCCTCACGGCTGGTAGGTCGAACAAGTAAGGATATTTCTCCCTCATATCCGACTCGCTCTCCCAAGTAGATTCTACTGGAGAGTGACGGCTTCAAGCTACTCGGACTAAGGGTATGACTTTGTTCCTCAGCATCTTCTTCCTCCAGTCCAATATCTCCACTGGCTGCTCGATAACTGTAAGACTTGGTTCGATCTCCAACTCTGAATGATCCAGTACATGGCTGGGGTCGGGAACGTATCTCCTCAGCTGAGACACATGAAAAACATCATGAACTGCTGCCAGGTTGGGTGGTAGTACAACCCTGTAATCTACCTCCCGGATCCTGCCGAGTATCTTGAACGGTCCAATGTATCTAGGGCTCAACTTGCCGTCTCGTCCGAATCAGATCGTCCATCTGGTAGGTGATATCTTCACCAACACCAAACCTCCATCGGCAAACTCCATTGGTCTGCGACTAGCATCGGCCCAGTATTTCTGTCTGTCCTAAGCAACTCTGTACTGTCTCTGATCATCCTGACCTTTTTTGCTGCCTCAGTGATCATCTCTGGCCCAAGCATAATTCTATCTCCAATATCATTCCAAAAGAGCGGTGTACGACATCTTCGTCCATATAGTACCTCGAATGGAGACATATCGATGCTGGCTTGGTAGCTATTATTGTATGAAAACTCTACCAAGTTAAGATGACTCTTCCATGATCCGTCGAAGTCCAGTACACAAGTCCTCAACATGTCCTTGAGCGTCTGAATCGTCCTTTCGGACTGTCCATCGGTCTGTGGGTGGTATGTTATACTGAACTTGAGCTGACAGCCCAACTCCTTCTGCAACCTCCTCCAGTAATGGGATGTGAATCTGCTGTCCCTGTCTGATACGATGCTCACTGGTACTCCGTACAAGCAAACTATCTGTTGCATTTATAGTTCTTCCAACTTCTCGGTGGAGAGCCCTACCTTGAAGGGTATGAAATGAGCACACTTTGTCAGCCTGTCAACGATAACCCATATGGCGTCCTTTCCTCCTTGGAAACGAGGAAGCCCTGAGACAAAGTCCATCGTAATGTGTTTCCACTTCCACTCGGGAATGGATAACGGCTACAATAGACCAGCTGGCCTCTGACGCTCTGTCTTGACCTGCTGGCAAACTAGGCACCTCGAAATAAAGCGTGATACATCTCTCTTCATCCCGTGCCACCAAAGATGTTTCTGTAAGTCACGGTACATCTTGTTGGCACCGGGATGAATAGAATATCATGATCGGTGCACCTCCTGCAAGATCGCCTCTATAAGCTCACCCTTTGGCATGCATAACCGACTGTCGTACCTCAAGGATCTATCCTCTGCTACGGTAAAGTCATCAAACAATCTAGCTAAAGCCCGAACTCTGAGTCTGCGAAGGCTCTCATCTGTAGACTGAGTCTCCTTGGTCTGCTCCATCAGACCTGACTGAATATCCAGCGCCATCATCTGTATCATTGATCATGGCTGAATCATCTCAATACCGAACTTCTCCAGATCTTCCCGTAAATGTCGATATATCATCAGATACCATGCCATCGGATGCCTACTCAGCTCATCCGCTACCACATTTGCCTTTTCGAGGTGATACTTTAAATCGATGTCGAACTCCTTCATCAACTCCAACTATCTTTTCTGCCTCATGTTCAGCTCCTTCTGCATGAACACATACTTCAAGCTCTTATGGTTAGTAAAAATTTTCACTCGCTCTCCGTATAAGTAGTATTTCCACAACTTGAGTGCAAAGATCACCGCAGCTAATTCTAGGTCATGAGTAGGATAGTTCTATTCATGAGTCCGTAATTGCCTAGATGCATAAGCAATCACTTTTTCATGCTGTTGCAGAACACATCCTAGCCCCTTTCCCGAAGCATCACTGTAAATGGTGAAACCTCCAGATCCTGAAGGTAATATCAGAACTGGAACAGTTGTTAGTCTTCTCTTCATCTTCTCAAATACTGTCGGGAAGTCCTCTAACCAGATGTACTCTGCGTCCTTTTGCTTCAGCTTCGTCATAGGTTCAGCTATTCTAGCAAAGTCCTGGACAAACTTTCTGTAATATCCTGCTAAACCCAAGAAACTTCTGATCTCTGAAACTAATGTCGGAGCCTTCTATGTCTCGACGACAACAATCTTTCTGGGATCTACTGAGATTGCCTCTCCAGTGACCACGTGACCGAAAAACTCCACTCGGTCGAGAAAGAACTCGTACTTCAACAATTTAGCATACAACCTCTCCTGCCTCAAAATCCCCAGAACTGTCTACAAGTATTCTTCGTGCTCTTCCGGCGTCTTCGAGTATATCAGGATGTCGTCGATAAATAATACGACAAATTTATCCAGATATTGGTGAAATGTCTTGTTCATCAAGTTCATAAAGACAGCTGGCGCATTTGTGAGACCAAATGGCATCACCAAAAACCCGTACTGTCCATACTTGGTGTTGAACGCAGTCTTCAGGATGTCTTTAGCTCCGACCTTCACCTGGTGGTAACCCGATCGCAAGTCTATCCTGGAGAACACCTTCACCCTACTCAACTGGTCGAACAAATTATCTATCCGAGGCAGTAGATATTTGTTCTTAATGGTGATGGTATTCAATGCCCGGTAGTCAATGCACAACCAGACTGTACCATCGTTCTTCCGTACAAAGAGCACTATTGCTCCCCATGGAGAAGCACTAGATCGAATAAAACCTATTTTTAACAGGTCATCGATCTGCTCCTTCATCTCTACAGCCTCCTTGGGGTTCACTCTATAGCAAGCCTGGGACACTGGTGATGAGCCCGGTACTAAATCTATAGTGAACTTTAAATCTCTGTCAGGCAAAAGTCCTGGAAGATGCTCTAGAAATACATCTATAAACTCCCTAATGATAGGGTGTGGCGGTGCTAACTTTCCAGCTATCGCACAACAGTTTGGCTCTAGGCTGATCTCTGGCCCTGTCCTCCTGATACTGAATGGTGTCGATCCTAGGGGACTGAACAGAATACTACCCTCATGACAGTCTATAGCTGCGTGAGCATAGCAAAGCCAATCTATTCCCAATATGATATCATATCCGGGAAGTGGCATCACAAAGAATCGTCCCCCAAACTCTCTTCCAGCTATAGTAATAGAGCATCTAAAGATAGCTCTAATGGGTACTGGTCCGCCTCCCGTCATTACTCTACTCATCTCTTTGGTGGGTGTAGCTACTAAATGGTGTTTTTGCAAAAACTCTAATGACAGAAAGCTATGTGATGCACCAGAATCAAACAAGCATATGGCTAAAAATGTATGCAGATAAACATGACCTGTGATGACATTGACCAAATAATCTGGCTCCGAAACCTGCTCAGGCTCCGCCTCAAGAGCTAGACTATAAACCTTCTCCTGGGGTCCCTTCTGCTGCTGCAGATGCTGTCCAAACTGTAAAACCCCTAAATTTTTACTATATTTTTTAAATAAATTTGGTACTGATTTTTTTTTATTTTGTATTGTACGTCACGTATTTGTATTGTAAGTTGCGAACGAAATTTTGTTTTTTTGTAACTGCTCGACGAGTACGAATATGTGCGAGAGTACATATTTTTAGAAAAATATTTTTTATTTTTATAGTTTTAAAATAATATATATAATAGTTATTTTAGCTATCGTACCAAAGTTTTCAAATTATTATTTTTTTTATTAAAAGGCCTTCATTTATATAGTTATAAATAATAACGGTATTTTTCTCTTTAGTAAATATAAAATACTAGAATGTATAGTTACCAAAATATTATTTAACCTATTTATTAAAAAGGCATTGTGAAGTTTTTCTATTAATATTAAATATTTAACTTGAATTTTTGAAATTTATATTATAGCATATTTTCGAATATTAAAAAGTTAATTTTTAAACTAGTTACTTTGAGTAGATCGGAGGAAAAATTTATTAAATAAATTTTATTTAAATTTTTGAATAAAGATTTAGATATGTTTGGGTATTGGCAACAATTTAAATTTAATGTAGATTGAACCTAAATTTGATTTAAATAATTAATTTGGGTCTAATCCTTATCCAACTGGAATTTTCACATCCTATAAAAGACAGGTACTCATCCATAAATTTCTACCATCCACAAATGTGCATCGTGTCCATGTTCTCCCATCCAAAATCTTATTCCATCTTGAACATATACATCTCATCCTCTTCCATGTCGACAACTCTGACACGGCAAATCCTATCCCTAGTCCTGACCCTAACCCCGTCCACCGTCACCCGCGTCCGACTACCACGACAGCAATAACCACGGCCAGCCTTCTCCGACCGCCCTTGCCAACCCGACAACCGCCAGGTAACCCGCGGCAACCACCCGAGCTGCGTCAACCCCAGCGACCCACACCCATCCTGACCACCTCATCCCGACCGTCCTGACACCACCCGACCAACACCCCGACCACCAGGACCACCCCGCAGCCGCCGTAGCCATCCCAGTCTACCCACACCACCACCATCATGGCCACCACAACCTTGCCACCAAGGCCAGCCACCACCCAAACCCGACGCCATCACCACTACCGCCACAGCCTTCACCAGCCTCCACCCCCGGCCACCTTGGCCGAGCGCCACCTCAAATAACCCAGCCACCACTACCAACTATATCACAGCCCCGGCGACCTAGCCCCGACGACCTAGCCGCCGGCGCCACAGTCGACCGCCACCCAACACAAAAAAAAAAGAAGAAGAAAAAAGTATAAGAAAAACTAAACCCTTAACTCACCTCGCCTCCGGCCGTCGGTGCCGCCTCCACCGCAGAGTCCCTCTCCGGCCAGAACCCCGTCGACGTCCAGCCTCTGTGCGCCGCCGCGGACCTTCCGCCGAGCTTCTCTTCTTTTGTTCCCGCAGCCCCGTCCGAGCGCGAGCGTGCCGCCCGTACGCAGCTCCGACGATCCCGACCGCCCCGACCGGATCCTCCTTCAGAGTCCTCCTCCTGGCCGCGCCGAGCAGCTCCCGACTCCACCGCGCCGACCTTGGCCCACCCCACGACGAAACCCCTCTCCCGAGTCTGTCGTTCCTTCGCCGAGTTCTCCACCGCTCCACCTCCCGTTCCTCTCTCTCACATTTCTCGTCTTCCCCTCTTCCCTCAACTCTCCTCCTTCCACTTCCTCTTCCGCCGGGCCGACCCTCTCCGGCAACTCCGCCGCGCCCCTCCTCCTTCCGTTCACTCTCCGGCCCCCTCCTTCCCTCTTCTCACTACTTCTGATCCCTTCCCTTTATTTATGTTTGTTTTGAGTTGAGTTTAGTGTTTCTCTCTCTTGAAGAAAGGAACAGCTGTAGTATTTAATTTAATACAAATATTTTTATTACTTTCTACTACTTAATTTTTGTCTTTTAGTACTACCATAAATAATAGTATTAGTACTCTAATTTACACTTATCATAAGCTTATTAGTATTATTATCAATAGAAATGCTATTGTATTTTGGAAAATTATTATTCCTATTCATATATATATATATATATATATAGATTAAAATTTTGGGGAAAAATATATATATTCATATTCATATTTAAAGAATAAAATTTTAGACTTCTTCAAGCATATAGTTAAAATATTTTGAACTTACAAACTATAGTTTTCTCCCTAGAACCATGTTTTACAACCTTAGAGTTTTTTTAAATATATATAGCCTAAATATATTTTTCCATATATTCAAGTGCTTATCAAATAATCATTTTACTAGTAAATATAGCTTACCTACCTAAAAATGTATTTCTCCTAGAACAACTCTTTCCCAAAGTATTTTCCTTAAAATTATTTCAATTGGTAAAAATGGTAGCTTATTTTCGAGTATGTATTTTATATAAAAGTATTTAGGGGTAATATAATATTTTTACTATTATAAACATATTTATCATATTATATTATTTATCCTTTGTCTTTTGATTACTCGTTCTGCCCATAGCTAATCCTACTGTTTCTATTCTGCTGTCAATACTATACTTCGTCGTGTCCACCCTAACTAATTTGACCCCTCTGGACCCAATGGAACTGTCTGTGCCATTATCTGAGGTCACCTTGCATAGTTGTTACACCGAAGTCGCAGTTCGTGCCACATTGATCATTGTAGTACACCAGGTGTCCTACCAGACAAGTACCTTGCCATTAGCTGTTTATTTTACTTTAGCTCATATTCATGCATTTATTTATTAATTATTTTTCTACAAAATAAACTGTGCTACTCCGTCATGATTAGATAGATTTTTATGGTGTAGTTATATTCTCCGTACTTATTAGTATTATGTAATTCAAACTTAGATTTAAGGGACCACCATTTGTGTGTTGTAGGCCTTGACACATTTTTACCACGGAGTTGTGAGTCGCATGTAGAACTCGGATATACGTGACTGGCTGGCCACCGGTACGTATAAGCCGTGCGATAGGAATAACCGCTAATAGAGGTTGCATGCTTAGTTTGACTTAGCGGTTAATAGAGGTTTTGTGTCGTGGATACAACATATTAGGCATTTGGAGGGAAGAACAGTTTCTTGATGTATGGACACATTTACATACTGCTATTGTACCTGAAGCTCCGTTGGAGACGCAGGTTTACCCTATTGTACTGATTCCCTCTGACGTTCGCCGAACGTTATGGACGGATTGTACTGATTTCCGATGAGAGGGATGATACTACTGCTATACAGCCCAAGTGCCCATATGTGAAGCATCGTTCTTTATTGCATATTCACTATAGTACGGTTAGGTACCCTATTGCATGTATCCCTTATTTTCTATTATATATTACAGTTTATATGGCATGGTATTTTCTTGTATCTTATTACGTCCCTCTGAGGACCTGGTTATCTCGTTAGGTGTGTGCTCTTGTCTTTCGCAGGTGTTCTAGCTGTGGCCATGATCATCTCTATTTCTTCGAGGATGATTGCACTTGGATCATCTTCGCTTTGCTCGCCAAAATCATTCTTTTGTATATCTTGTATTTTTTTTTCAAAGTTGGTAGTAGATTTGTCTTCGCCCAACAACATGTACCAAATGACAATTTTATAGTTGATTATATGATATCTTTTATTCTTTCATTTTCTAGATGAGATTAGTTAGTTGTGGTTTACTACATTTTATAGATTATGTATTCATACGAGGTTTCCATATATTGGAGTGTACTTCGTATGTATACAGCTGGCATTTCTACGTTCCTAGTCCTACGTATTTTGGGACTGGGGCGTTACATATTTTTGTGGTGGCCCATGCAGGTCAAGATAAAATGTTTGGTTACTTTACCGTACCAAGCAAGCCTGCGAATAGGATTAGAAGTCTAGGATCTTATCAACATACTTGCCCTCTTTCCTCGATTCCATATTCGAACTATCGTTCGACTCATCGATTGCATCTTGCTTGATTCCTTCTGTCATAATTCTATTCTTTCCTTCGTGTTTGCTAGAGGTTAGACAGGTGACCCCTACTAGTTAGACATGTTCCTTTTGTCCCAAAACACCATTAGTTTAAATTCTTTTAAGTTGGGTAGACTGTCATATGACCTAACAATCCCTTTGTCCTTGTGACCTATATTAGTAAGTTCACTTAGGTTCTAGAATTTAGAGGATCCTAACCCATCTAGCCAACCAAGGACTTAGACAAGAAGACTATAGGACGACTGTATAGAGACCAACACAGGATATTACTTGGAATCATAAGGAGTTTAAACTAATTCTGCTATCTTTTCAACCTAAAACCTCATGTGCCTATGTTTTACTACCTTGATTAAGGATGCTCATATAGCCTAGTATTTGTAAGCTAATTCTTTATCGAGCTTGATCAAGGCATATGCTATTGAGCGTCCGCTCACTAACATATTGTTGAATCAGAACCAGTGCATGATGGTCTTTGATCAACCGAGTGCACTTTGGTTCGTTTTTGTCTATCGTTCTACGTGGATGGGGACATAGCTAAACTTGCCCTCTAGAGTCTCATCCCCGACTGCATTGACAATTCTTTTGAATTATTCGATCACCTTTGAAGCACGTATTCGTATTCGATAACGCCTCCTTCGAACTCTATATTGCTTTCGCCTTCACCTATTTTAGAAGGACGAAGGCATTATACTAGAACTTCCTCTATCCTTCCTATCGACTATGCCCATCCTCACTCGATGTAGCTATATCTTCATCCTAAACTACTCGTCCTTCTTTTCGGCCCTATATTTACTATTATGACCTTCTAATCTCTTAATTTAGGTGTAAATCTAATCGCCCTCTTAATCGTGCCCCCAACCTACTCCCAAGAAACCATATCTTTAAGGTCTCTAATTTATTTTCTTTTATTACCATAATATTTTTTATTGCCTGTTATCTTGTTTTAACTTTAATCCTTACTCATTTTCTTCTTGCGCTAACTTGTGATTATCCTCGCCATTATTGAAATTGCGATTTTCTAATACATCTTTTGGTTGAATGTTGTGAATTGATTTTTCCTCATCGCTACCCTTTTGTGCCTTTTCACCCCCTACTAATTCTTAATTTTAAGGACAAAATTCTTTTAAGTTGGGTAGGATGTAAAACCCCTAAATTTCTACTATATTTTTTTATAAATTTGGTACTTTTTTATTTATTTTGTATTGTACGTCGCGTATTTGCATTATACGTCGCGAACGAATTTTTTTTTGTAATTGCTCGACGAGTGCGAATATGTGCGAGCGTACATATTTTTAGAAAAATATTTTTCTATTTTTATAGTTTCAAAATAATATATATAATAGTTATTTTAGCTATCGTACCAAAGTTTTCTAGTTATTATTTTATTTATTAAAAGGCCTTCACTTATATAGTTAAAAATAATAACGGTATTTTTCTCTTTAGTAAATATAAAATACTAGAATGTATAGTCACCAAAATATTATTTAACCTATTTATTAAAAAAGGCATTGTAAAGTTTTTCTATTAATATTATATATTTAACTTGAATTTTTGAAATTTATATTATAGCATATTTTTGAATACTAAAAAGTTAATTTTTAAACTAGTTACTTTGAGTAGATCGGAGGAAAAATTTATTAAATAAATTTTATTCAAATTTTTGAATAAAGATTTAGATATTTTTGGGTATTGGAAACAATTTAAATTTAATGTAGATTGAACCCAAATTTGATTTAAATAATTAATTTGGGTCTAATCCTTATCCAACTGGGAATTTCCACATCCTATAAAAGGCAGGTACTCATCCATAAATTTCTACCATCCACAAATGTGCATCGTGTCCATGTTCCCCCATCCAAAATCTTATTCCATCTTGTACATATACATCTCATCCACTTCCATGTCGACAACTCCGACACGGCAAATCCTATCCCTAGTCCTGACCCTAATCCCGTCCACCGTCACCCGCGTCCGACTACCACGACAGAAATAACCATGGCCAGCCTTCTCCGACCGCCCTTGCCAACCCGACAACCGCCAGGTAACCCGCGGAAACCACTCGAGCCGCGTCAACCCCATCAACCCCAGCGACCCACACCCATCATGACCACCTCGTCCCGACCGTCCTGACACCACCCGACCAACACCCCGACCACCAGGACCACCCCGTAGACGCCGTAGCCATCCAAGTCTTCCCACACCACCACCATCATGGCCACCACAACCTTGCCACCAAGGCCAGCCACCACCCAAACCTGTCGCCATCACCACCACCGCCACAGCCTTCGCCAGCCCTCACCCCCGGCCACCTTGGCCGAGCGCCACCACAAATAACCCAGCTACCACCACCAACTATACCACAGCCCCGGCGACCTAGCCCCGGTGACCTAGCCGCAGGCGCCACAGTCGACAGCCACCCAACACAAAAAAAGAAGAAAAAAGTAGAAAAAACCAAACCCTCAACTCACCTCGCCTCTGGCCGCCGGTGCCGTCTCCACCGCAGTGCACCACTCCGACCAGAACCCCGTCGACGTCCAGCCTCTGCGTGCCCGGTGATGCTCCACGCGCCACCGCGGACCTTTCGTCGAGCTCCTCTTCCCCGGTTCCCGCAGCCCCGTCCGAGCGCGAGCACACCGCCCGCACGCAGCTCCGTCGATCCCGACCGCCCCGACCGGATCCCCCTTCAGAGTCCTCCTCCTGGCCGCGCCGGGCAGCTTCCGACTCCACCGCGCCGACCTTGCCCCACCCCACGGCGAAACCCCTCTCCCGAGTCTGCCGTTCCTTCGCCGAGCTCTCCGCCGCTCCACCTCTCGTTCCTCTCTTTCAAATCTCTCGTCTTCCCCTCTTCCCTCAACTCTCCTCCTTCCTCTTCCTCTTCCGTCGGGCCGACCCTCTCTGGCAGCTCCGCCGCGCCCCTCCTCCTTCCGCTCACTCTCTGACCCCTTCCTTTCCTCTTCTCACTGCTTCTGATCCCTTTCCTTTATTTATGTTTGTTTTGAGTTGAGTTCAGTATTTCTCTCTCTTGAAGAGAGGAATAGCTGTAGTATTTAATTTAATACAAATAATTTTATTACTTTGTACTACTTAATTTTTGTCTTTTAGTACTACCATAAATAGTAGTATTAGTACTCTAATTTACACTTATCATAAGCTTATTAGTATTATTATCAATAGAAATGCTATTGTATTTTGGAAAAATATTATTCCTATTCATATATATATATATTAAAATTTTGGGGAAAAATATATATATTCCTATTCATATTTATAGAATAAAATTTTGGACTTCTTCAGGCATATAGTTAAAATATTTTGAACTTACAAACTATGTTTTACAACCTTAGAGTTTTTAAATATATATAGCCTAAATCTATTTTTCCATATATTCAAGTATTTATCAAATAATCATTTTACTAGTAAATATAGCTTACCTACCTAAAAAATGTATTTCTCCTAGAACAACTCTTTCTCAAATATTTTCCTTAAAATTATTTCAATTGGTAAAAATGGTAACTTATTTTCGAGTATGTATTTTATATAAAAGTATTTGGGGGTAATATGATATTTTTTACTATTATAAACATATTTATCATATTATATTGTTTATCCTTTGTCCTTTGATTACTCGTTCTGCCCATAGCTAATACCACTGTTTCTATTTTGCTGTCAATACTATACTTCGTCGTGTCCACCCTAACTAATTTGACCCCTCTGGACCCAATGGAACTGTCCGTGCCATTATCTGAGGTCACCTTGCATAGTTGTTACACCGAAGTCGCAGTTCGTGCCACATTGATCATTGCAGTACACCAGGCGTCCTACCAAGCAAGATACCTTGTCATTAACTATTTATTTTACTTTAGCTCATATTCATGCATTTATTCATTAATTATTTTTCTGCAAAATAAATTGTGCTACACCGTCATGATTAGATAGATTTTTACGGTGTAGTTATATTCTCCGTACTTATTATTATTATATAATTCAAACTTAGATTTAAGGGACCACCATTTGTGTGTTGCATTCATAGGCTTTGACATATTTTTACCACGGAGTTGTGAGTCGCATGTAGAACTCGGACATGCGTGACTGGCTGGCCACCGATACGTATAAGCCGTACGATAGGAATAACCGCTAATAGAGGTTGCATGCTTAGTTTGACTTAGCGGTTAGTAGAGGTTTTGTGTTGTGGATACAACATATTAGACATTGGGAGGGAAGAATAGTTCCTTGATGTATGGGCCACATTTACGTACTGCTATTCTACCTGAAGCTCCATTGGAGACGTAGGTTCACCCTATTGTACTGATTCCCTCTGACGTTCACCGAACGTTATGGACGGATTGTACTAATTTCCGATGAGAGGGACGATGCCACTGCTATACAGCCCGAGTGCCCATAAGTGAAGGATCGTTCTTTATTGCATATTCACTATAGTACGCTTAGGTACCCTATTGCATGCATCCCTTATTTTCTATTACATATCACAGTTTATATGGCATGGTGTTTTCTTGTATCTTGTTACGTCCCTCTGAGGACCTGGTTATTTCTGTTGGCCCATTGGTCATGGTCAAATCTGATTTTAATAATTGATCAAACTTTGTCTCGATATAAATGCAAATCAATTCAAATGTTTACCTACGACGTTTTGGACACTGCTCAACGATGGATATCTACTATATTCAAGACTGAAGCCGTTTGCTATTCAGAATGTATTTCCTTTGAAGCAATATAATTTTTTATTTTATTGAGTCTAAGAATACATTGTACACCGAGTCGTACTGGCAAATAGGCTATCCGAAATTGTTTTTTCAAAACCACCCTTTCTTTTACAAATGATCTATGTTTTTGAAAAATATCTTTTTTATAAAAAGCTTCTGAAGGACTTTTCAAAAAGCCAAAATAATTTTTCTCAAAAATGAACTGGCAGAACACTAGCAGAACTCGGCCCGAGTTCGGCCAGAGTTCGGCCAGAGTACGGCCAGAGTTCGGCCAAGATGAACGTTAGTGAACGTTTGATTTTGAACTTGGTCACCCTTCAGTTGCGGTTTGTTACAAAGAGTTTTGTCCGAATTCTGCGTGAATTCTGTCAGAGTTCTGTCTTTAGAAAAACTATAAATAGAGAAGTATTTCGTTCATTTCAAATCACCAATTCACTTTCAATCTCTTCTCTTCTTAAGCTTACATTCTTCCAAAGAGTTCTCCAAAGCTTTTTTTTAAATCCCAAGCCAGTTACAATCCTCTAGTCGATTTGTAGTGCGATACGGTTTAGAAGTTTCAGAGCGATTGTAATCATAGGCTTGATAGAAGATACAACTCTTCATAATTGAAGTTGGTCGAGTTTTTAGTATCAAAGCTCACGTCTGTAGAAGTTGCAAGGACTTCGTATGAAAACTTGCGGAATTTTCCAATAGTGGATTCAACTGGAAGCTAGAGTTCTTTCGAGTGGACTAGTCCTCACAAGAGGGAAACCAGTATAAATCTCGGTGTTTGCGTTTGCCTTCTGATCACTTTTTATTTCTGTCATTTACTTTATAATTATTTTTATATCTGTGATCTAACTGCTAACAAATTTTTTTAATTAGCAATATTCTGCTGCCTACTCTATTTACCCCTCTAAAGTATTCTGTTTTACGATTTCGTTCCTACAATTGGTATCAGAGCAGGTTTTCCATCTAGAGGTATATCAAAGCGGGTTATATAGGTAAAGCAAGGTAAAATTGCAGTTATATTCAATTTTTATATAGATCACAGCATTACACATGGCAACTGTGAAATTCACAAGTGAAGGCCAAGCCATAAACGGACCTCCACTGTTTGATGTCACAAACTACACTTATTGGAAAATACGTATGTGTTTCTTTCTGAAATCTCTTATTTTTGACTTATAGTCTGTAGTTATTGATGGCTATAAAAAGCCACCTCATATTAATGTTGACGGTGTTTTAGTTGAAAAACCCCATGACAAATATACAGAAGAGGAAAAGAAAAAGGCCAGTCTTGAGGCACGTACTATTAACGCTTTATTTTGTGCTTTAGACAGAACTGAATTCAACAGGGTGTCTACTTGCACAACATCAAACAAAGTGTGGAAACTTCTCGAAGTAACCCACGAAGGAACAACACAAGTCAAGGAGTCAAAGATCAGCAGACTTACTCAGGAGTACGAGACGTTCAAAATGAAGCCAAGTGAATCAGTCACTCAGATGTTTACAAGATTCTTGGATATTATAAATCCTCTGCCTTCACTAGGCAAGGATTACAGTAACCATGAGAAGATTCGCAAACTTCTGCGAGCCCTTATAAAGAACTGGAATCCAATGGCTACTGCAATCATTGAAGGGAACGACCTCTCAACAATGTCTCTAGAAACACTCATGGGTAAGCTACTCACTCACGAGTTACATTGAAGATGCTACACCAAAGAAGAAGTCAGAGAAGACGATCGTTCTCAAGGCTCAATATAGAAGAACCATCGAAGATGATTCTGATGACAGCGACTCCGAATCTGAAGATCAAGCTCTTCTGGTAAGAAATTTCAAGAAGTTTATGAGATTTAACAGGAGAATAAAAGACAGCAACAACAACAACAATGAGGAAGATCCTATTTGCTACGGATGCAAGAAGAAAGGACACATGAAGAAAGACTGTCCAACAGCATATCATCAAAGAAAAGCAGCAAATATGACAAAGGCTACCTGAAAAAATCTACATCAAGAAAGTACACCAACACAAGCATATGACATGAAAGTGAAGCCAGCGACTCAGAAGATGAACAATCAGATGACGCTGCAAATGTGTGCTTGATGGCTTACGATCAGGTAATCACTAATCCTCTATTTGATCCTTATGATGATTTTACCTTTGAGCAACTAGGAAAGGCTTTCCGTGAACTGTTAGATGACTACACAAAACTGCATAGTAAATATGAAACCTCTAAGAAGGTACTCAAAGAGTACAAAGATGAAATAGGAAGACTTACCGATCTACTAGATCATGTGAGAGATAATGACTCTTCAAATGAGTCTGGTGAGCTTTCATATATTAAGTTGTTGTTACACGAGACTGTCAAGCTATCCGAAGAAAAAGTCAAAACTATTATCCAGTTAAAGGAAGACCTATCTAAGGAGAAAAAGAGTCTCCAGTGTACACAGGTCAGATTAGAATCACACATCTGACTATACTGATTATATGACACTTCCAAAAAGTTGGAAATTAGTTTAGGAAAACGGCCTGAAGTTGCTGCTTCCTATTCTAACACGTGTCAATTACGAATCATCGGAACACGTCCAACACTGTCAGACTAAACCATACCAAAACTATGCCCAAGAAGACCAATAGACATGCTTTCTTCTATACTAAAAAACCAAAACCTACCAATCATGCACCTCACACTACTTTCAACACTCAACATGCTAAATGTCATTATTGTGGCCTCATTGGTCATATATCTTCTGCATGTAGAATCAGAAAGTTAGTAGACTTAAATGTTTATGCATGGATACCAAAAACTAATCAGTCAGGACCCAACAAGAAATGGGTACCAAGAGTTTCATCTGCAAATTATTTTGTAGGTGGGATGCCCTTCACATGCTAGAAGAAAATGGATCCTCGATAGCGGTTGCTCACGGCACATGACCGGTGACGCTTTATTATTCGCAACACTATCGAAAAGGAATAAAGAATGATACGTCTCCTTCGGTAATAATTTAAGAGGATACATAATCGGTATCGGTGACATTGGTAAGGCTCCCTATCCAGTGATTAAAGATATTTGTCTAGTTATCGAGTTAAAACATAATTTGCTAAGCATAAGCTATTTAGCTGATCACGGTTATTGTATTAACTTCATAAAAGATAAATGTACTATAGTTGATAGTTCAACTGGTAGTATTATATTTGAAGGTATTAAGGAAGACAATATATATGTTTGCTATTTGTTGGAAGATGCTAACACAGCAGGTAGATGTTTGATGGCCAAAAGCGTTGAGAGTCAACTATGGCATATGAGACTCGGTCATACAAACATGGACACAATTTCAAGACTATCTACAAAGAAGTTGATACGCGGCTTACCGGATATTTCTTTCAAGAAAGATACGGTATGTAGTGAATATGAAAAGAACAAAGCTACCAAATCCGCATTCAAATCCAAGAACGCTGTAAGTACTACTAGACCTTTACAACTGTTGCATATGGACTTATTTGGACCAAGTAGAATTGCTAGTCTAGGTGGTAAGTTATATGCATTTGTCATTATAGATAATTTTTCTAGATATACATGGGTTTATTTTCTTGCACGCAAGAACGATGCTTTATCAGAATTCGTCACCTTTTGCAAGAAAGTACAGTATGAAAAAGGGTTCATGATTACTCATATTCGTAGTGATCATGGCGACGAATTTGAAAATGCAGAATTCAAGCAATTTTGTGACACACACGGTTATCTGCATGAATTCTCTTGCCCTAGGACTCCGCAACAAAATAGAGTTGTGGAACGTAAGAACAGAACTCTATCTGAAATGGCTAGAGTAATGTTAAACCAGTTTAGTCTACCTAGATACTTATGGGCTGAAGCTGTAAATACAGCATGCTATATTCTTAATAGGGTTCTAATTCGACTTATATCGAAGAAGACTCCCTATGAATTATGGTTTGATAGAACACCAAATGTTTCTTATTTCAAAATCTTTGGTTGTAAATATTTTATTCTTAATACTAAAGATAATTTGAGTAAATTTGATAAAAAGGCCGATGAAGGTATATTTTTAGGTTATACAGCAAAGAGCAAAGGATATAGAGTCTTCAACAAAAGAATCATGATCATTGAAGAATCTATCAACGTCAAGTTTGATGAGCTTAATCAACACTTAGACGATGATGACAATGAAGACATAATCGTACCAAGTATAGCTACTGCAAAACCTTCACACAAAGATGCAGAACCATCACATCAGGCATCAGATGAACCTCCAAGTAAAGAAGTCCGAACTAGCAATCTTGAGACTACACCAAAAGAGATGAGATTCTTGGCTAATCATCCAAAGGACTTGGTCATTGGTGAGATTACCAAGGGTGTAAGTAGTCGTTCCTCTAATAAAGATATAGCTTCTTGTGTTGCTTTTGTCTCGCAGTTTTAATCCAAAAATATTGATGAAGCATGTAGTGATAATTTTTGGTTAGATGCTATGTAAGAGGAATTAAACCAATTCGAACGAAATCAAGTTTGGGAACTTGTTCCCAAGCCCATTGATCATTCGGTCATTGGCACCCGATGGGTATTCCGAAATAAATTGAACGAGAATGGTTTAGTGACTCGTAATAAGACTCGACTCGTAGCTCAAGGATACAATCAAGAAGAATGTATCGACTACGATGATGCTTATGCCCCAGTTGCGAGATTAGAATCTATTTACATGTTATATGCATTTGCATATTTTCATAATTTTAAATTATTTCAAATGGATGTCAAAAGTGCATTTTTAAATAGTTTTATAAAAGAAGAGGTTTATGTAGCTCAACCTCCAGGTTTTACTGATTTTAAATTTCCTGAATATGTTTTCAAGCTGAAGAAAGCCTTATACGGTTTGAAACAAGCCCCTCGTGCTTGGTACGATCGTCTAAGCTCTTTTCTACTTGATAACGGTTTTTCAAAGGGAAAGGTTGACACTACTTTGTTTATAAAATCTTTGAATAACAATATTCTTTTGATTCAAGTCTATGTAGATGATATTATCTTCGGATCTACTGATGAATCTCTTTGTCAAGAATTTTTAAAGTGTATGCAGAATGAGTTTGAGATGTGCATGATGGAAGAGCTAAAATTCTTTCTCGGACTGCAAATCAAACAAACTAACAATGGGACGTTTATAGATCAAGCAAAGTACACAAAGGATCTATTAAAGAAGTTCGACATGGAAGCAGTCAAGCCACTTAGCACTCCAATGGCGACTTCAACCAAGCTTGATATTAATGAATAAGGCAAACCAATCGACATACGTAAGTATCGAGGTATGATCGGTAGCTTACTATATTTAACTGCTAGTCGACCAGACATTACGTTTAGTGTTTATTTATGTGCACGCTTTCAAGCTAATCCCAAGGAATCATATCTGTGCGCAGTTAAGTGTATCTTCCGATACCTTAAAGGCACTTCTTCTGTCGGCTTATGGTATCCCAAAACTACGTTATTTGACCTAACCGGTTATTCTGATGTTGATTTTGCTGGATGCAAAGTAGATAGAAAAAGCACCAGTGGCATATGTCATTTCCTAGGAAAAGCTTTAGTCTCTTGGTTTAGTAAAAAGCAAAATTCTGTTGCATTATCAACAACCGAGACTGAATATATCGCCGCAGGACGTTGTTGTGCACAAATTTTGTGGATGAAACAAACTTTAGAAGAATATGGATTGCATTTTATACACATACCCATTTTCTGTGACAACACTAGTTCTATTAATTTGACTAAGAATCCAGTATGTCACTCTCATACTAAACATATCGATATTAGACATCACTTTCTTCGATATCATCAACAAAATGGAGATATAGACCTTGTATACATAGACACACAAAATCAATTAGCTGACATACTCACAATACCTCCAGCGGAAGATCGTTTCAATTATTTACGTCGAGAATTAGGAATTTTAGATATCAATAATATTAATTAATTTTGTTTTATTAATTATTTATTCGATACTCGATAACTGTTTTCGAAGCAAGCCTAAAAAGAGTCTGTCAGTCACCATGACTACAGTCGAAGCGAAGCGGTATTTAAGAGATCCCCGGTGAACCTCCGTTAGCTGGGATAGTACTCCTACAGCTAATCTGAGACAGATACTGAGTAAAGAATATTAATTTATAAAATGATATTAATTATATTATTTTGAGATTTAAAATTACTAAACTCTGAATTAAATATTTGAAACGAATTAATAAAAAAGATATGGCCCCATCATTATTATCTTTGATATATATATATAGCCAGGCAACCCTTGGCGAATTGGGCCCGAGTTCGGTCCGAATTCGGCCAGAGTTCGGCTGGGTATATATATGTACCAGCCAGAACCCGAGGCCCCCATCTTCTTCATTCTTCTAAACATCCTCAAACAGCAGCAGCCGTGCCTCCAAACCATAGTTCTTCTCCATCCTTGCTTTTCCAATCCGTGTGGAGATCTTCGTCCAAACTTTGGATTCGTACAAAGAATTTTGTCCTCAACAACATATCCAATTCTTGGAAGGTATAATTCCTTCTCTCCTCCACTTTTAATTCTTAGGGTTTCTAAAATTTTGGAAAAGAATGCCTAAGTTCAATCCCTTCAAGAGGAAGAAGACCAATGCCAGTGAGGAGGCATCGTCTTCGGATCCACATACAGATTACCTCTTTACTCTGGTCCAATCGGACGACGGTGCATCGGACGAGTTTTACTTTAAAACTTTCGACCAAGCTTTATTGTGGTATGCCGATTTCATTATGCGTACTATTTGCACCGGATCACCGATTAAATGGACTGTCTTTCTGGATTACCGCCCTTACTTTGAGGCATTAGGGTTACAACACTTTGTTACCTTATAATTTCCTATTGCTACTAATGCCCATTAGATTATTCTATTGTAATTTCGTGTTAGACACTTTTACCGCGAGAACACGTGTCGGAGGGATCGATATCGAATTTACTGATAAAATGTTAGCAGAAATCCTTGGTATTCCAAACGAAGGTGCCCCACCCGATGACATCACTGATTTTGATTTCCCCGATGGTACGACTCTCGTTAGTTTCAAGAATGAGCTTTGTGCGCCCGCACGTGCTCGTCCTGGAAAGTTCAAGGCCAATAACTTAAACTTGTTTAACTACGAATTACATCACATCATCTATTCCACTTTACTTCCAAAATCCACTTCCAAAGATGATGTCACTACACTTGAGCTTTCTGCTCTCTATCACATTCTTAAGGGGATTCCTTTTTCTGCCCCTAAGACTATCATTCATATGATGGATAGATGTCGCGGAAGAGACCGCAACCTCTCTTATACGATGATCATCCCACGCATCTTTCAGAGATTTGACATTGACCTATCTACTTGTGCTGTTGACCCTGAACACAAGTTTTTCAAACTCTCTCGTCGCAGCATTGCCACTGTTCCTCCACTTACTGCACTTGCTCCTCCTGCACCTACTCCCACTGCACCTACTCCCACTGCACCTGGTCCTCCTCATTCTTACCCTATGACATTTGAGGGTATTCATCAGCACCTATCAGATCTACAGTCATTTTATTTGAGACTTCAGGGAATATGAGTTTTGTGACGTGACTCACGGTTCCAGGCTATTGCCAACTCTTTCGCCGATTTGAGATTTGTGCAGACGGGTCACTCTGCTAGCTCTCTACCTCGAGAACCTTCTGTTTCTGGCTACCGTATTGATGATGAGGCGGTCCACTCTCTGTTCCATCCAGGGAACGCTTACGATTGGTATCATACTACTGGTGTCACTCCTCATACTTCTGGAGCTGGTACTTCTAGAGCTGGTCCTTCTGGACATGCTGGCGCTGCAGCTGATGACGATGATGATGAGGATGATGACTTTTGAGATGTTATGATTTTTGAGACTGTTATTTTTGTCTTATGTTTACTTGGAAATGCTCTGACATCCAAGTTATTATCAGCACCTTTTATTTTAGTTATTATGCGACTCTTTATAGACATGGTTTTTATTATGCCTCAGTTTGGCATATTAGTTTATTATTCAGCACTTTATTTATTTCAGTTTTATTCTAGCATTATCTCTCTTTCTGCTTCATATTAAAACTGCCTGTGACAAATAAACATGTCTGTGTTGTTTATACATATCTTTTTAACCGTTTCTACCATTCCTGTGATGAATGTTTTATATATTTTTTTGTGTGTTTCTTCACTGTTTGTTACTTATACATTTATTGCGGGAGAGTTTTCTCTTTTGCAATTATTTTGCTAAGTGACAACGGAGGAAAAATAGATCTAACATCTTCATGCATACAGGTTATAAACAATTTCTTTTGATACATTTTTGAATTGATCCATACTCAGATGTTATATCGACAAGGTTTGTCAATTATCAAAATGAAGGAGATTATTGGCCCATTGGTCATGGTCAAACCTAATTTTAATAATTGATCAAACTTTGTCTCGATATAAATGCAAGTTAATTCAGATGTTTACCTATGACGTTTTGGACACTGCTCAACGATGGATATCTACTATGTTCAAGATTGAAGCCGTTTGCTATTCAGAATGTATTTCCTTTGAAGCAATGTAATTTTTCATTTTGTTGAGTCTAGGAATACATTGTACACCGAGTTATACTGGCAAATAGGCTATCCGAAATCATTTTTCAAAACCACCCTTTCTTTTACAAATGACCTATGTTTTTGAAAAACATCCTTTTTACAAAAAGCTTCTGAAGGACTTTTCAAAAAGCCAAAATATTTTTCTCAAAATGAACCGGCAGAACCCTAGCAGAACTCGGCTCGAGTTCGGCCAAAGTTCGGCCAAGATGAACGTTAGTAAACGTTTATTTTGAACTTGGTCATCCTTCAGTTGCGGTTTGTTATAAAGAGTTCTGTCCGAATTCTGTCCGAATTCTGTCAGAGTTCTGTCTTTGGAAAAACTATAAATAGAGAAGTATTTCGATCATTTCAAATCACCAATTCACTTTCAATCTCTTCTCTTCTTAAGCTTACATTCTTTCAAAGAGTTCTCAAAAGCTTTCATTTTCAAATCCCAGGCCAGTTACAATCCTCTAGTCGATTTGCCAGTGCGGTGTGGTCTAGAAGTTTCAGAGCGATTGTAATCAGAGGCTTGATAGAAGATACAACTCTTCACAATTGAAGTTGGTCGAGTTCTTCGTATCAAAGCTCGCGTTTGTAGAAGTTGCAAGGACTTCGTATGAAAACTTACGAGATTTTTCAATAGTGGATTCAACTGAAGCTAGAGTTCTTCCGACTGGACTAGTCCTCACAAGAGGGAAACCAATATAAATCTCGGTGTTTGCGTTTGCCTTCTGGTCACTTTTTATTTATGTCATTTACTTTGTGATTATTTTTATATCTGTGATCTAACTGCAAACAAGTTTTTAATTAGCAATATTCCGCTGCCTACTCTATTCACCCCCTAGAGTATTCTGCTTTATGATTTCGTTCCTACAATCTTGCCAGGTGTTCTCTTGTCTTTTGCAGGTGTTCTAGCTGTGGCCATGATCATCTTTATTTCTTCGAGGATGATTGCACTTAGATCGTTTTCGCTTCGCTCGCCAAAATCATTCTTTTGTATATCGTGTATTTCTTTTCATAGTTGGTAGCGGATTTGTCTCCGCCCAATCACATGTACCAAATGACAATTTCATAGTTGATTATATGATATCTTTTATTCTTTTATTTTGTGGATGAGATTAGTTAGTTGTTTTTACTGTATTTTACAGCTTATGTATTCATACGAGGTTTCCATATATTGGAGTGTACTTCATATGTATACAGCTGGCATGTCTACATTTCTAGTCCTACGTATTTTGGGACTGGGGTGCTACACAAACCGTTGCTGCTGGATCGGGAGCGGTGGTCCCCTAGACGGTCCCGTACCTGGTGCCCTCGCTGCTGGGCAATCCCGAAGCTGATGGGTAGTAGACCCACAAGCTAAGTACTGCTGCTTCAACCTCTTCCAGCTGATGGCATAATCATGTCATGGCCTCCTACAGTATACACACAGCTCCCCTCTGCTGCTGTGGTTCCGGAGCTCTAATTGGTGGTATCGGATGATGTGGTGTGGGAGGTCAGTATGCTTGCTGGTGTGGCACCGGTGCTCTCGAATGGAAAGCCTGGCGCTTGGAAGGTCCCTCGTGGTGTACAGAAGCTGTCCTTTTGCAACACAGAAGACGTTCCTCTATCCCCCGGGCTAACTCCAGGCTCTGGTAGTATTCAGTCGTCCCGTTCGCCACTAGGAGGATGCCAATGTCTGGGACTACACCATGGTAAAATCTATGAGTCATCTCCTCTGGGTCTGCAATCAGGCTAGGGCGAAACGACTCAAACGACTAAACTCTGTCGCATATTCATCAACAGAACGGTTCCCCTGCTGGATGTTCTGGAATTGTGGCCCCATGGCTACTTTAGTGGTAGTCGAGAATTTTTTTTCTTGAACTGGATCTTGAACTGATCCCATGTGGCTCTTTCTCTTGCGAATAGTGGCTCATTCCTAAACCAAACTCCTGCTAAGTCTGTCAGCAGAAATCCCGCTGCCTCGACCTAAGGTCACCCGGCAACCTAGCTCCAAGGAGCTTCCTCGCTACCGAGTCCAACCAGTTATCTGCGATTATGATGCCCTCAGTCCCCTTGGACTCCTTGGGTTTCAAACTCATGAAGTCCTTGATATTCTCCGCTCTCAGTCGTGGCTCTACTGGTGGTGGGATCATGGTACGCTCCTCAGAGCGCTCCATGCTCTGGCGAAGTAAGATGGTATGCTCCTGATAGGTTGTTAGGAACCCCTGGATCAAAGTGAGCAATTGGTTCCCGTCGAGAGTGACGAAAGCCTGGGTAGGTATAACAACAGGTGGTGGAAGTATCGGGTCCTGCTGGGACTGTGTGGTGGGGTGGTAGAGGCATCTGGGTTGGTGGATTTATGGAATGGGGGTGTATGGTAGATGGAGGTGCTTCGATCAACTGGTCGACCGGCTGGATAGAAAGTACACCATTTTCAGGTGTGGCATACTGGGATGAGCGTGTGAGCACCATCTAAATAGAAAATAAAAGAATTTATAAGAACTCTTAAAGTAAACAATCATAAACAAACAAAAAGTCTAATCTATAATAACGGTCCTATGATGTGATGAGTTTCCTATGTTGCAATCCTAGTAATCTTCTAGGTGTTCTAAATATTTCCTAGTGTTATCTAATTATCTTAAGTTCTTGGCAGCAGCATGGTACAATAACGTAACCAAACAACTTAGTCAAAAAGGACCTGCATGGGCCACCACTAAAAATATGTCACGATCCGCTACCCAAATTGTTGGGCCGGGCCGAGTCATGTCTAGCCTACGCTTGAGATAAAACGTAGTAGCTATTCTTACAAGATCAAAGTGAGCTAACAATTCCATTTGTCATATTGGAGAAAATCATCACAAACACAAAATCATCTATCATACGAATATGTCCAAAATATATAGCCAAAATATAAAACTGGATACAGGTCCAGTAACAAAATACATAGTTTAAAATATGTCTGCTCTCAAAAGTCCTGAGCAAATAAAATAACAAATAGACGAGTTTCTCCGTAGGTACATCCTCGTGGGGTAAAGCCTGATCCTCAAAGGTGACCCCATAATAGGAATCGCATAGCAACTCCTCATCGGTAAGTATACCTACAACGTTATTCTATCAGGATGGGAGCAAGTACTGATTCTACAAACTAATTATATGAAGCA
>JANAVB010030179.1:0-47531 GCA_029216955.1 Iris pallida | reverse complement strand
GTGACACATAGCCACCACCATAAGGCATCAGCTCACACACAGTCACAACAATATATATAGATATATATATATATATATATATATATATATTATATATATATGGCATCAGCTCACACACAGTCACAACAATATATATATATATATATATATATATATATATATATATATATATATATATATATATATATATATAATATATATATATTGTGACTGTGTGTGAGCTGATGCCTTATGGGTGGGGCTATATGTCACCTCACTATATATATATATATATGTGTGTGTGTGTGTGTGTGTGTGTGTGTGTGTGTACGTGCTAGCTAGGTGAGAGTAATTAACTATAATGTGAAGAGGGGGTCCGGCCGGTCCATGCATGGGGGTGGGAAGAAAACTTTGATACACCCGGCTGTATCATACAGCCGGTGTATGACAAGTGGGCCCTCCTCCCTCTTCGTAATCCGTGCATGTAAATTTTTTATAGTGGGGTCCACTTGTCATACACCGGTTGTATCAAAACTTTGATACAGCCGGATGTATCAAAGTTTCTCTGTGGGGTGGGGACTGGGGATGGATAATTTAGCAGTAGTTGCTGGGAGGAGTACTTTACAGCTGAGCAGAATGAGGAAGAACATGGGTTGACGAAAGGAAAAAAGAGAGGAAATGATGGATTAGTTGGGTGAGGAGAGATTTTTGGTTTGTTAGGCTGGCTGGCCGTCCGTGCTAGTTGTGCTAGTGTTACTGCACATGATTATGTTGGGAGGGGTGGGTCGCGCGACTCTGATTATGGTCCTCACCTACCGATGTGCCTAGGGGTGAGCATTATTCGGTTTTGAACCGAAAACCGAACCGAACCGAACCGAATAAGAGATTCGGTTCGGTTTTGAAAAAAATCGGTTCGGTTTCGGTTTTGAAAATACTAAAATTTCTTATTCGGTTTCGGTTTCGGTTTTGGGTTTCGGTTTCGGTTCAAAACCGAAAACCGAATAAGAAATTTTAGTTTATATATATATATATATATATATATATATATATATATATATATATATATATAGAGGTATTAATTATAGGTATATACTAAATATATATAGATATATACTATAGGTATATATATATATAGAGATATATACTATATGTATATAATAAATATATCTAGGTATATTTAGTTATTATATATATTAACAAAAAAACACAAAAAAACCAAAAAAAAATCGAATAAACCGAATAAACCGAAAACCGAAACCGATTTAATTCGGTTCGGTTCGGTTCGGTTATTGACCAATTCGGTTCGGTTTCGGTTTTGCTTATTCGGTTTCGGTCGAATTCGGTTTTGCTTATTCGGTTCGGTTTTAAACCGAATAAACCGAATGCTCACCCCTAGATGTGCCTCGGTGCAAATTGTGCAACTAAGAGCATCATTAGTAAGGTCCATCCCATTTTCTAGATTCTAGATTTAGAATGTAGGAGCTTATTTTGTAGAATAATAAGTCTCATCCCTAGTCCCAATTTTTACAATTTCGGTTCCAACCCATCCATGGGTGCTAAGAGCATCATTAGTAAGGCCCATCCCATTTTCTAGATTCTAGATTTAGAATGTAGGAGCTCATTTTGTAGAATAATAGGTCTCATCTCTAGTCCCAATTTCTACAATTTCGGTCCCAACCCATCCATGGGTGCTAAGGGTTGGGCCTCCCAATTTCTAGATTCTAGATTGTAGAAACTCGTTTTGTAGAATAGTAAGTTCCAATTTGGAGCCCAACTTTCTAGATTCTAAACTTTATATTATTTTTTTCCTACATTAAATTTTGACCACACAATTTTTGGGACCGGAGCTCACTTTATCATTTCCTACTATTCTCATACAAACCCAACCTATTCTACAGTTACCTTTTTTTTTTTGAAATTTTGGGCTCCAAATTGCATTGGAGAGTCCCAACTACTAATGATGCTCTAAGGGTTGGGCCTCCCAATTTCTAGATTCTAGATTGTAGAAACTCCTTTTGTAGAATAGTAAGTTTCAATTTGGAGTCCAACTTTCTAAATTCTAAACTTTATATTATTTTTTTCCTACATTAAATTTTGACCACACAATTTTTGGGGCCGGAGCTCACTTTATCATTTCTTACTATTCTCGTACAAACCCAACACATTCTACATTTATCTTTTTTTTTGAAATTTTAGGCTCCAAATTGCATTGGAGAGTCCCAACTAATGCTCTAACTACCGCTAGCTTATTGTAATTGGGGATGTATTCTATTGTATTGCATTGCATTGCATTGTGTGGTGTTGCGTAGCGGGCATGTCAGAGTGTTCAATGCTTCCGTCCGCTCATTACTTCATCCGTCTTTGGTCTGTTGCATTGGTTGTTTGTGGTTGTGCCGATACTTGTTTATTTAGAGTCTGTTTGGTAATAATATTCTTATCGATTTTGAAATATTTTTGAGCCAGTCATTATGTACTGTTTATTAATTTTTTTGAGGCACTAGTTTTGGTCGATAAAATTTTGTTTCAAAAATCGATATAGTATAATTCTGGATGTCTTTATAAATACTTCAAATAAAATTTTTTTGATAGTTTTTATTATTTTAATTCATTAATATCGTCAAAAATAAAATAAAATTATAATGACCATCTTTATCCAGACGATCATTCTTAAAAATCACATTTGATTATTTCCGAAGTCGAATACTGCATGATACACACCTATAAAGATATTTTAAGAATACTGTATCAAGAAGACTTTGACATCAGAAATGAAACTTTAGGAGAACTTTTATTTATATATGGGTCTATATGTAATTTTATTCTTGTAAAAAAAATTTCAGAACTGCTCGTTAATAAATTATCGTGCATGGATTTGAGTGGCTTCAAAGATACTACTTACCATGCTCGGTATTCCAGAAATAGGTCTAACCGTTAAGGATGCGCTAATTAGGTCTTAAAAACTGCCAGCTCTCACTCTTCAGCAGCATGATATATATATATATATATATATATATATATATATATATATATATATATATATAGTGGGAGCATGCATCTCTCTTAACCACTAGGCTAGAGGTCATTTGCTATATATATATATATATATATATATATATATATATATATATATATATATATATTGAAGCAAGTGTACTTGTGGCGAACTCGTCTCCACTGGGACTCGAACTCCCGACCACTTGGGCCGCATGCATCTCCCTTAACCACTAGGCTAGAGGTCATTCGCTATATATAGCGAATGACCTCTAGCCTACTGGTTAAGGGAGATGCATGCGGCCCAAGTGGTCGGGAGTTCGAGCCCCAGTGGAGGTATAGGGAATGACCTCTAGCCTAGTGGTTAAGGGAGATGCATGCGGTCCAAGTGGTCGGGAGTTCGAGCACCAGTGGAGACGAGTTCGCCACAAGTACACTTGCTTCAAAATATATATATATATATATATATATATATATATATATATATATATATATATATATATATATATATATATATATATATATAGAGAGAGAGAGAGAGAGAGAGAGAGAGAGAAATTTATGAAATGTCCAAAAATTGCAAAAGTTTTATGTAAAACCCACCGTAAAATAATATTTTATCGCGTGTCCAGAATTAACGATGAATATATAAAGCGGGTTCTGAATGACCTTTTTGCCCTTCTAATTTACATAAAACACCCCCGAACCCTACTCTTCAAAAAAAAATTATTTCGATTCTTCCTCTTATTCCATACGCCACTCAGTTTCAAAACTATGTTTTCTCCTTCAAAACCTTCAAACCTTCCTCTCCATTCACAATCTTCATACCATGTCGGCATTGTAACTCCACTTCCCGGTTTTTAAATAAATAATTAGATTCTAGTTATTATACAATTGATATTATTAAGCTTTTAATAATAATTAGTTTAAACAATAAATTTTTGGATTATATATTTTGGAGGGAATTTATTTTTTAACAACTTTTCAAATTTGAAAAGTTGTTACAACTACTTTGGGTCCACCATTGAAATTTTAACTGTTTTTATTACTTCTCCTGAAATAATGAAACAGCGAGGGGTTATTTTGAATAAGTTTCGGGGCGGAGGAGCTGTTGTGTAAATAGCTGATTTTGGAGGGGGTTTTCTGTAAAGTGTGTTTTGTTTCTCTTTAAAATCGATGACTGGAGAGAGAAATTTCATTCTCTCCAGTTTATTTCCTCTTTCAATTTCGAGAGGGTTCTCGAGTCTTCTTCCTGATTGAGCGGAGCGATGGCTTCAACGACGACGAGCGGCGATAGGAGGCGGAGATCTCTTCAGTAGCAGCGTCTGTGCAGCAGATCGGCGCAGCGACGCTCCTTTCGACGCAGCGGCGGAGAAGATCTCTTCTCGGCGGGTTGTTCTCTCGACAAGGGAACGAGTGCGTCCCCGACGACTCCGACTCAACACTGTGTCCGTGTCCTGTTCTCTGAGGTAGATTCTTCGGTCCAATCTTGTTCAAATGTTCCTTTCCTTTTCGATCTAGCTTTTGAGTCTATTTCTCTTTTGAATTCCAGATCTATGAGTTCTCCTTCTATTGACCGAAAGTTGGATCGAACGGAGTTCGTTTGATCTAATTAGTTTGGGCGAGTCATTTCAGTTCCTGAGTTCGAAGAAGAACTCGATCCACCCATTGTAAGTAGATCGATCTATTATTTTCCTCCTGTTGTGTGTTTGTATTCGTTTCCGTCAAATAATTTTTTGATCGAAATTAGATTCTGGAGATTGATTGATCGATGAAGTTTGACAGGAACTAAATTCCAATTCCCGAGTGAGTATTCGAGTTCTTTCCAAGATTCATTCTGAGATCAATGTTGTGTGTTTCTGATCCATTATTTTCCTCTGATTGTCGTATTCAAAAATTCTGGGAAATTATTTGGGTATTGATTTTAGTCCAGTCGTAACATCATTGTGGATCAGGTGAGGATCATTGATTTATTTTAGATCAGATCATTCCATATTGTCGTAATATTCTGATGGTTCGTTCTGGGTTCGTTTTGATTGCTCATGTGTTAGGATCGACAAACTATAGTTCTGGACCACATTCGAATTGTAGAGTGAAGCTCGATTCCGGTCTGATTCCTTCCAGGTAACTAATTTACTCACCTAATCGCTTCTTATTCAGTTTTGCTAGTTTTCTGGCTATGATACCAAGTGTTGTGCTCGTTTCATGTGTCGGGTTGTGTCTTGCTCGTGTTGAGAACTCGTGTTCGTGTTGATGCGTACCGGAGTAGGACTAGTGGCAGCCAGTTGGCTTGGGTCGACCGTAGCTCGTGTCCAAGTTTACTTGAATACCTTTGCGTGTGACCAAGTTGATGTACCTGGGGTTGCTGTGTACGTGTACCAGTGTAGTAGCTCATGTCCAGAGAACTGGAGCAGTGTGCGTGTGAAGAGTTGGACTCAACATGGTTCTTTATTTGCTCAATCTTTCAATGATGGCATAACTTGCTGTATTTAACTCTAATTGTGTATATTATTAGAGTGAATGCAAGATATGATCTGTGCTTTAATTGTATAAATATTTGTATAATTTTGTGTTCTTTAGAGTATTTTGTGATGTGATGAATTGTTGTTCTTCTTTTATAATAAAAGAGGTTTTGTGTTACTCTGGTTATAAGGGTTGATTTGGAAAGGATGCTGGTTTTGCATTGCTGGTTTTGCATTTGAAAGTCAAATGCTGAAATTGCAGACTTGTTCCTAAGTTTTGAGTTACTTTTGTTATAAGTGTTGGTCTGGGGAGGATGTTGGTTTTGCATTGAAGTCTATACTGAAATTGTAGGCTTTGTTCTGAGATCACTTTTTTATTGATTTGCTAAAGAGAGAAGGCTAGTCCTATGTTAAGAATTTTTGTTCAATAGTAAGTTTTGACTGGAAGGTTGTTTGTCAATTAGACTAATTTAGTTGTTGTAGCCTACCCAAGGTTTGGGTATTTGGTTGTGCTCAAGGACTAGAATTAAGCCAGTACTCTTTAAATAATTAAGTTTAAACTATTTAAATAGGTTTTATGAAGTTAATATGGTATTAGAAATTGATCAACTTGTAAAAACATTTAATTCAGGAAGACATCCAGTTCCTGATTTCCAGTACTTTCCGGAGCCAGGCAAGTACTCTTCTACGGTCTTGTTCATTTACATTCATGTACCCTTTCTTGTGACACTGTTATAGCACGACATCATGTATTCCTGTACTCTGGTACTCCTGTTCATGTACTTATTAGTGTCGGGTGGGGAAATACACTAGCCATGTGACCAATTCTGGTTACTATATTCATGTACCTAGCTTAGGCCTCGCACTGTGCACGCGGGTCCTAAGTCGTACCTTATTCATGTACTCCTGTACATGTACTCACCCCAGCCGGTCACATGGACTAGATGTATTTCGATATTGTGCACATCATGTCTGGTACTGCAGGATTATAGTTTTATTCCTGTACATTACATGTTCCTGTACTTTACATTCATGTACTATAGTTCTTGTACTCATATCCTGTACTTTACATTCTTGTACTATATCTCCTGTACTCAGTTCCTGTACTAATTCCCTGTATTTACCTGTTCATTCTTGTATACCTTTTACCTGTACCTTGTACCCATTTCATGTTCATGTTCATTACCTAGAATTGTACTTTGCTCCGCTCCTGACTGGATAAGTTACAGGTGAGTTGGAGGCTATTTGCGACACCTTCTATGGACGGGATGTTGCCATTATTGCTGAGCCAGCTGGAGCTGTGTTGGACCCAGAGGCCGCAGAGGCTTAGTACTTTCCCTTTATGTCATTTTACTATTTTGAGATTTAGTCAGACATTTGACATTTCTGGATGAATGTAATAAAACATATAGACTTGTACTATTTCTGGGATTTCATTTATAGATGCTGTGATGTTATCTTACTTTCATGATTACTTGTTAGTTTTCCCTAGTATTGGTACAGCTTACTTCGTCGTGTCCAACGACGAAGGCTGGACGTGTCCGGCTCGTGTCCGATTATTCGGGAGCGGGTCTTGACAGGCATCACCGGCAGCATCACCAATTAGGGAAGATATAGCAGTTGTAGAGAAAATGAAGAAAGTTGCAGAAAATTCAAAAGAGATGGCAGATAACCACGGAAACGGAGAACTAAGAAAGTTTCACATAAGGAAAAGAGAAACGATACTAAACAACAAGAAGTGCAAAAAAAGGTATAACTTTAAGTTATGTTCATGATTTTGTATAAAAACACGGGAACTGGCATCCTCTGCGTTAAAAAGCATGAGAATGCCATTATCCGTGTAATTTAAATAAAGAATGTCATTCTTCGTTTTAAATTACACGGAGAATGGCATTCTCAGTTTGAGAATATTCATTCTCCGTGTTAAATTACACGGAGGATGGCATCCTCCGTGTAGTTTAAAACGGAGAATGACATTCTCCGTGTTAAAATTACGGAGAATGGCATCCTCCGTGTTTTAACACATGAGGATGCCATTTCCGTGTTAAATTACACGGAGAATGGCATTCTCATGCGTTAAAACGCATAAGAATGATCATTCTCTGTCATAAATTACACGGAGAAAGCCATTCTCCGTGTAATTTAACACGAAGAATGATTTAAATTACATGGAGGATGTCATTCTTCGTGTATAAAAAATACGAAGAATGTCATTCTCCTTGTTAAATTACACGGATAATAAAATTCTATGTGTTAAAACGCATGAGAATGACTATTCTTCGTGTAGTTTAACACGGAGAATATCATTCTCCTTGTTAAATTACACGGAGGATGCCATTCTCCGTGTATAAAAACATGGAGAATATCATTCTCCTTGTTCAATTACACGGATAATAATATCCTCCATGTTAAAATGCATAAGAATGAATATTCTCCTTGTAATTTAACACGAAGAATGTCATTCTCCGTCTTAAATTACACGGAGAATGGTCATTCTCAGTGTTAAAAAGCATTAGAATGACCATTCTCCGTTTTAAATTACACGTTTAATGGCATTCTCCGTGTATAAAAATACGAAGAATTACCATTCTCCCTCTTAAATTACACGGAGGATGTTATTCTCCGTGTAATTTAACACGGAGGATACCATTCTCTCCGTGTTAAATTACACGGAGAATGGCATCCTCATGCATTAAACGCATGAGAATGACCATTCTCAGTCTTAAATTACACGGAGTAAGTCATTCTTCGTGTTAAATTACACGGAGAATGGCATCCTCTGTGTTAAATTGCATGGAGAATGGTCATTCTCATGCGTGACCATTCTCCGTCATAAATTATACGGAGAAAGTCATTCTCCGTATTATTTAACACGAAGAATGATTTAAATTACACGGAGGATGCCATTCTCCGTGTATAAAAACACGGAGAATGTCATTCTTCTTATTAAATTATACGGATAAGGGAATTCTATGTGTTAAAACGCATGAGAATGACTATTCTCCATGTAGTTTAACACGGAGAATATCATTCTCCATGTTAAATTACACGGAGGATGCTATTCTCCGTGTATAAAAATACGGAGAATGCCATTCTTCGTTTTAAATTACACGGAGAATGGTCATTCCCAATGTTAAAATACATGAGAATGACCATTCTTCGTTTTAAATTACACGTTTAATGGCATTCTCCGTGTATAAAAACACGAAGAATGTCATTCTCCGTTTTAAGTTACACGGAGAATGGCTTTCTCAGTGTTAACGCATGAGAATGTTCATTCTCCGTGTAATTTAAAATGGAGAATGGCATAGGGAATATCATTCTCCGTCATTCTCCGTGTTAAGTTACACGGAGAATGACATTTCCAGTGTTAGAACGCATGAGAATGGCATTATCCGTGTAATTTAACACGGAGAATGGCTATTCTCCGTGTCAAAATGACAGAGAATGGCTATTCTTCGTGTTATATCGAGGGAGAACAGTTGACAGAAACCTAAATTTTTGTTTTGTCTTGTTTTAGAAAAGAATCTGTCAGGAATAAGAAATCAAGAGTTTCCGTTATACTTTCAAAACAATGCTAAATCTTATGGAGGATGTCAATATAGATGACGACCGTTTACCTGAGCCAGTTATTGATTCTTTAAAGAATACCGGTTTCTGGAATTTTGTCGAGGTATTCTACAAAAACAGAGTTCAGGTTCATGAATTGGCCAAGGTAACGGAAGGTCTTGGGAATTTGATTGCAACTTACAAAGCAGACAAAGATGGCATCGGGTACTTTCAATTGAGCACCACTGTTAAAATCGTGCCAAGCATCGATGATATGGCAGTCATCTTCGGTCTACCGGTGAAGGAAGAAAGCGAGAATGATGTTATTTACAGAAAATTGATCATGGAAAAACAACAACAGCCCCCACAACTAGAATCTTTTAGCCTGTGTAGAGATCATTTTAGAAGATTGTTGTCTAAATCCAAGGGTCCAGACTCAAAAGTCACTAATAAGGAAGTGAAAGAGAAGTTCCTTGAATTGTTGCAGCAGCTTCGTCGCGGAGATAAAGATGTTAATCCAGATGATTTGGCCAAGATAATAATCTTCAACTTGTGCCAAACTGCATTCTTTACAAAGATTGCGGTTCATATTTGTCATACAAATTATTCGCCTTGGTAGACAGCGTGGAAGTTATCAAAAGTATATGCTGGCCAAGGTTAATCTTGGAGTATGTCATGGAGAGCATCAAGAGGACTACAAGTAAAACTAAAGGGGGGATTACTCCAGTGCTTACTCCAAAATGGAAGGTTGCACAATATACTTCCTCTATTGGTTTGCAGAATATAGTACGTTTGTGAAAAGGAAGTTCGACCCAATTCCTGATTACCCAAGATTTTTCACATGGGATGGGTACGCAATCTCAAACTTCCTGAGGATCGAATATCACAACAATTTAAACTCCAAAATGGTATTCAAAGATCTGGTTATATCTGTTGGAAAAGAAGAAGGACACAAAGAAGATGAGCCAACTATACAAAAGAAGTTGAAAAAGAGGGAGAGGGACACCACCAAATAGGTGGAGATGAGTTTGCTGAACAAGAGATACCACAACATGATGAAATGAACGCTGTGATGGAGGGTTCAGCGCAGGAACTGGAGGATTTGAGAAGACAGAATTCTGGTATTCTTGTGCAGAACGAGAAACTCCAAGAAAAGCTGAAAGAGCTAGAGGCACAAGAAGCACAATTACATTCAGTCAACGCACAAAACGAAGAACTGCAAGAAAAGCTGAAAGAGCTAAAGGCACAAGAAGCGGAATTACATGCAGCCAACGTGAAGAACGAGGAACTCCACGAAAAGCTGAAAGAGCTAGAGGCACAAGAAACGCAACAACGTGCAGCCAACGTTGTGATGGAGGGCTTGGTGCATGATTTGGAGGATTTGAGAAAACAGAATTCTGTTATTCTTGCTGAAAATGAACAGCTTATCAACAAGGTTAAGAGCTACAGGCACAAGGTAAAATCTTTTCTTTTTTAAATTTCTGATTTATAATTCTCTGTGTTATATTTCAGAAGAATGACCATTCTCCGTGTATAAAAACACGAAGAATGACATTCTCCGTGTTAAATGACACGAAGAATGGTCATTTCCAATGTTAAAACGCAGAAGAATGACCATTCTTCGTGTAATTTAGTACGGGAAATGGCATTCTGTGTTAAATAATACGGAGAATGGCATTCTCCGTTTTAAATAATACGAAGAATGTCATTCTCCGTTTTAAATTACATAGAGAATGGTCATTAACAGTGTTAAAATGCATGAGGATGGCCATTCTCCGTGTTCAAAACACGGAGAATTCCATTCTCCGTGTAACTATCACGGAGAATGGTCATTCCAGTGTTAAAACGCACGAGTATGACCATTCTCCGTGCTAAAATGTAGGAGAAAGGCCATTCTCCGTGTTAAATAACACGGAGAATGGTCATTCACAGTGTTATAATGCATTAGATGACCATTCTCCGTGTTAGATAACACGGAGAATGGTCATTAACAGTGTTAAAACGCATGAGGATGACCATTCCCCGTATTAAATTACACGAAGAATGATATTTTTTTTTCTCCTTTTTTTGTTGACATTTTCCCTTTAATTGATGTTTGTTTAATATCAGTACAAATAACAGAGCAGCTCAAAAAAGCAAATAAAAGCTCGTTAATGAGAAAAGTGAGCTTCAAGGGAAAGTTGAATTGTTGAATAAAGAAGTCACTGAAAAGGATGCAAAAATTGCTGATCTTAATGCCATAATTGAAGTATTGAAGCTTAAAGAGCCTCAACAAGCTGCTGAACAACAATCTGCTGAACTTGATGATCAAGCAGTAACCAATAAAAGAGGAGGGAGGCAAAAGAGGTTGGTAAAACCATCAGCAGTAATAGCCGATAAAGATTTTACTCCCATGGGTAAGAGAACATTAACAGATGCTAATAAAAAGCGAAAGATTAATGTTGATCCGAAACAAAAAAAACTCAGCCCAACACCAGATTCAGAAAAAACAATGAGAAGGCAGATTCGAAAGCCAAAGAAGATGGCAGAATGGCTGAACTAATAAAGAACGGTGATATACTAAGGGAATGCGAGGACCTCATGCTTTGGAATGCTGCAGATGAAGAGCGCAGAAGCTTTACAAGGAAATCGTATTCCCAAAAAAGATGACTCCATTGTATGTATTCTGAACTCGACCAATCTCCGTTCAATTCATAACGGAGAATGGTCATTCTCCGTGGTGGTTGGCTGGAGAATGGCCATTCTCCGTGACAGTTGGACAGCTGATGACTCTCTTTTTTTCTAGTCTTTTTCACAATTATTTCTGACAAATTTTTATTAATTTAATCTAAACTAAATTTATGTGCAGTGATGTTGTATATGCGGCTACGAAAGATCAATAAGGAGTTGAAATCATCTTGACAGCAATGGACGTACAAGATATTCTCCATTATCAAGATATTGAGGCTGGAATACTCAACATATTAATAAGCAATATGAAACAAATTCAAGCCAATGCAAGAAGGGGAGTACAGTCAAGTTCACAGGAGGTACAATATAAGTGGTCTGCATTCATGATGCCCCACACATTGGTAAGAATCAAAACTAAAAAATTCTTATTCATGTGTACAATGATGAAACTAACTCATGATATTGTGTTTCGTTTTTGACAAACAGTCCATCATTGCACAAGCTCATGAAGCAGACGTAACAGCCGGCGCCCTTAACACTTTCAAAACAGATGTAGAAAACTTCATCATGGATTTATAGGAAGACATAGAGTGGATATTCATTCCACTCTTTAATAAATCCAACAAACACTATACGCTGCTCACATTCAACTTGAGCTCCTACGTGTGGGCACACTACAACTCCTTGGTGTCCAACACGTACGACAAGGGCAAGGAAGATGCAGAATCTGTGAGGACGGTCTTAGAGCCTATCGTAAGGAGAAAAGTTGAGATGATGAGGGAAAGATGTAAGGCTATGATGGAGTATGAGAGCACACAGACGATTTTTCATACAAAATGCCCACAACAGAAAGCACCCAACTGCCTCTTATACAAGGCGTACTATATGAAGTACTTGATGAATTCTCCCTTCACAGTACCAAAAGGAAATGATGATAAAATTCACCAGAAAATTACAATTGTTAGGTTGGCATGGGTTAAGAGGTTGCTTCAAAGTGAAAATGTATCACCCAAAAACATTATAAAAATTACAACGTAAATGGACTAATAACTTCTTTCTATTATCTTACATTTGACTTTTATTCTTCTGTGTATGCATCTTTTGTTACATCTGCTCTGTCTTTTACATTATTCTATATATATTATTTTTTGAATGGTCAGTCCCAGTGTTAAATGACGAACGAGAATGACCATTCTTCGTGTAATTTAAAACGGAAAATGACATTCTCCATGTTAAATGACACGTAGAATGGTCAGTCCCAGTGTTAAAACATATGGTAATGTTCATTCTCCATGTAATTTAAAATGGAGAATGACATTCTTCGAGTTAAATTACACAGAGAATGATCATTCCCAGTGTTAAAACGCTTGGAAATGTTCATTCTCCGTGTTAAAACACATTAGAATGCCATTCTCCAATGTTAAAACGCATGAGAATGGCATTCTCCGTTTTAAATTACACGAAGAATGGTCAGTCCCAGTGTTAAAACGCATGGGAATGTTCATTCTCCGTGTAATTTAAGACGCATTAGAATGCCATTCTCAGTGTTAAAACGCATTAGAATGCCATTCTCCAATGTTAAAACGCATGAGAATGTCATTCTTTGTGTAATTTTACATGGAGAATGGCATTCTTAGTGTTAAAACACATGAGAATGGCCATTCTCCGTGTTAAATAACATGAAGAATGTCATTCTTCGTGTTAAATTACACAGAGAATGGATATTCCTAGTGTTAAAACGCATGAGAATGTTCATTCTTCGTATAGTTTAACACGGAGAATGTCATTCTCCGTTTTAAATTATACGGAGAATGGTATTTCCAGTGTTAAAACGAATGAGAATGTCATTCTCCGTGTTAAATAACACGGAGAATGACCATTTTCCGTGTAAGAATGACGGAGAATTGCTATTATGCAGTTAAAAAACTATGAAACATAGATATAACAGACTTCAAAATAGCACAATTGATATCAAAAATGTAATAAATGTATTTTAAAAACAATTATATAAAAGAAAGAAGGATTTTATATGTATTAACGAGGGGGCGCTGCCCCTTCGACCCCCGTAGAAGCACGTGGGGGGAGAGGGCAAGTGGTGCGATTATGATTACCTAATTCAAGGCAATTCTGGCACCTCATCTTCCTCTTCTCTTTTCCCTTGTTCTCATAATTGCTCTTATAACGGTGCGCCTTTGGTCGAGCGGGGCCACGTTTCGGAACAGGTGGTAGAACCAAATCAGTTGGATTATTTTCAAACTGTTTTTCACAATCTGGAGTTGGACGAATTGCACATGAATGTAGCTTCTTGTAGAAATCTAATGTCCAATACTGCTCCACAAAATCATAAACGGATTTGCCCGAACCAAATATGATGCATTGGATTGCATGGCTGCATGGGAATCCATATACCTTCCATCTGTGATAACTACAATGCCAATCAAGAAGATTCACCAGGTGTGAGGAAGTATCTGCCATCACCTCAAACTCAAAATCACCAGACCGATATACCTTATAAGACATGCCATCATCTGTAAGCTGCTTCACCATATTCTCGACATATGGAGTCAATTTGCTATTTAAATCAATTGCATTCTTGTGGCGATCCGAAATCATCTTCATCGTCTTCACTCTGATAACGTTTACAAGTGCTAAAATAGGTATTTTCTTCTCAGCCTTTATCCATGCATTGAATGACTCCGTACAACTAGAAGCAACCTCGTCGTATCTACATCCGGGGAAGAATGCATTTGACCAATGTTCAGTTTTTGTTTATCCATCCAATTCACAACATGACTACAATTCAGATCATATATCTTCTTAACTGCTTGTTTATAACCACCTTTATACAAGAAAAAAAGAAATTAATTAAGAAGGAAGTTAAGGCATAAGCACATAAAAAAATGGACCATTCTCCGTATTAAAAATACAGAGAATGGTCATTCTCTGTTCAAAACTAACGGTATGCATATTCTCCTTGCTAAGGAACACGGAGAATGCCATTCACCGTGACATGTAAACGGAGAATGGCCTTTCTCCGTGAGATTTACACGGAGAATGGCCATTCTTCTTGTTAAAATAACAGAGAATGCACATAAAAGCTCTATATATATATATATATCTGATTTACACACCTGGCGTTAGAGCATATACTGCTTGCCTCCAAGCTTCAAGTACATGCGGATACTTGCTTTCATTTCCTTTCTCCTTTAGCGGTATGTTATTCTTCATGTGATAATAGCAATAACTATGGTAAGCAGTAGGGAACACTTCAGAAACTTCAGAAACTAAATCGGTGACTTGATCCGAAAGAAAAATGATACGCCTACTACATCCAACAACATTCTTGAGATTTTTAAGGAACCATTCCCAATTGTCGCCATCTTCGCCCGAAACTATACCGTAGGCAAGAGGGTAGAACTATTGGTCATCGCTGTAGCAGACATCAAACATCCTCTAAACCTCCTTGTAAGGAAAGTCGCATCCAAATATAGCATCTGACGACAATATTGAAATCCTTCGACGTAAGCCCCATATGAAAGAAAAAGCCGCTAAAACCTCATTGATGTATCATCTTTCTGAAACTCGATAACGGAACCAATATTGGCTTCCTTTACCTTGTCGACATACCAACACAAGTCGCTGTAAGCTCTAACATCATCTCTATACATTTCTTGGTGCACCAGCCTAATGCCGTGGTATGCCTGCCCGTAGATAAGAGATAAACCGTAGTCAACCTTGAAATCATCGACAACTGATTTTGTCGACTTTTTAGGATCCATCCGAACAATACCACTAACCAAACTTTTCATAAACTTTGTTGGAACAACTAGATTACCTTTATCTATATTGCCAGCTCCACAATTGTATTCTCCCACATACCTCTTCACCTCAAAAATTTGATTATCTTCCGAAATAGATATAGCATGGAAGCTCCACAAACAAGCATGGGTCTTGTAATTCTTGCAGCAAACAGTGTACCTCCCCGACTCAGATTTTCAAAAATGGAATGGATGACAAGATTCAAAACATACCTTCCTAACAGCGTGCCTAACTTCTTCAACACCATTTAGAAAAATCTGACCAACGCCGGTAATTGATCCAGGCCATATATCTGATTTCCTCTTCTTTACTATCTCAACTGAGCCCTCAAAAAATTCTACTACTCGTTTATCCGTTACAGTAGGAGAACATCTACTCAAAGAACTAACAGAGGAAGACGAAGGTCCCATGGGAGTGCTTTAACAAGGAAAAGATGTCGATAAAGAACATAGAGGGTATACTAGCTCCACAAATAAATCAAAGCTCACGTCATGGGTACCATGGAAACCCCCAACCAATGACCGAAGCCAAAAATCACTGTCAACGTACAGTTCAATCCCATCGGAATGCAAAAACTTGAAACGAAAGGAAATTGGATCCAAATAAGTCCATCGATCGCACACTTGATACTTTAAAAATTCCACGGTACTTTCATATGTGAAACGGTAGGAAACTAGGTCTCCCTTGAATGTTAGATTAGTATCGGTATCGACCGTGTCAGATTAGTATCGGCCTATCGGTTCGGTATCGGCCGTATCGGATTGGTATTGGCATTATCGAATTGGTATCGTTATATCCGATAGGCATCAGCCGTATAGGATTGGTATTGGCCGTATAGGATTGGTATTGGCCGTATAAGATTGGTATCAACCTTATCGGATTAGTATCTGCTGTATCATATCTGTATCGGATATCCAATTCCAATTTCACGAATTTTGAATAATTTACGAAAGTCCAAAACCCTAGCTATTCCCATGATTCCAAAACCATATCTCCATTGTGTTTGTTCCGTGTCCAAAACCATAGCTAATGTTTACATATGTATCTTTAACCGTGTCCAAAATTGAAAATATAAAAACACTAAAAAAACATATGCAAAGAGGTGATTTACCGAAGATGAAGGAGGAGGGGGCATGCAGAGAGGGGGTCTGACCGGAGCACCGAGGAGGGGGGCTGTAGAGCGGGCCGGAGAGGGGGGAGTGGGGGTCGAGGAGGGGGCGCAGAGGGTGGGGAGGGGGGCTGTAGAGGGGGCAGAAAAGGGGAGGGGTGATGTAGGAGGGGAGCGGAGAGGCAGGTCGGAGGGAAGTTGAGGGGCGGAGAGGAGTAGGGGGTCGGAAGGAGGGGGTCGGAAGGAGGAAAGGGGAACGGAGGGGGGCTGTAAAGGGGGCGGAGAGGAGGGGGTCGGGAGGAGGAGGACGGAGAACAGAGGGGGAGGTCGTCGAGGAGGAGGGGAGTCGAGGGGGAGGTCGCCGAGGAGGAGTAGGTGGTCGCAGGTGGAGGAGGTCGGAGGAGGAGAGGGGAACGGAGGAGGGAAAAAATTGGGGGGGGGGGGGAATTTTTAGGGGTAAAAATTTGAGAATGGGGAAAGAAAGGTTGTGTCTAACTTTTTACAGTAGCTCATCGACCGAATTTTTCGTCGCTAATGCGTCGCTAGTCCTTTAGCGACTAACTACCGACGAATTTAGCGGCATTTAGTTATACTGTAATTTTCATAATAAATCAGTCGCTAGTTAGTCGGTATTCCATCGCTAAATAGCGACATTTTGACTGCCGTCGGTAAAATCAGTCGTTAAATTACAGTATTTTTGTAGTGACACGGAGGATGCCATTCTCCGTGTATAAAAATACGGAGAATGTCATTCTCCTTGTTAAATTACACGGATAATAGAATTCTATGTGTTAAAACGCATGAGAATGACTATTCTCCGTGTAGTTTATCACGGAGAATATCGTTCTCTGTATTAAATTATACGGAGGATGCCATTCTCTGTGTATAAAAATACGAAGAATGTTATTCTGCTTGTTAAATTACACGGATAATAGAATTCTATGTGTTAAAATGCACGAGAATAACTATTCTCCGTGTAGTTTATCTCTGTGTTAAATTACACGGAGGATGCCATTCTCCGTGTATAAAAACACGGAGAATGTCATTCTCCTTGTTCAATTACACGGATAATGCCATTCTCTGTGTTAAATTACACGGAGAATAGTCATTCCAATGTTTTAAGGCATGAGAATGACCATTCTCCGTTTCATTTAAAACGGAGAATGACATTCTCCGTATTAAATTACATGGATAATGGCATTCGCATGCGTTAAAACGTATGCGAATGACCATTCTCCGTCTTAAATTACACGGAGGATGCCATTCTTCGTATTAAATTATACGGAGAATGGCATTCCCAGTGTTAAAATGCATGAGAATTGTCATTCTCCGTATAATTTAATACGGAGAATGCCATTCTCCGCTTTAAATTATACGGAGAATGACATTCCCAGTGTTAAAACTCATGAGAATGATCATTCTCCGTTTAAAACTCACGAAGAATGATCATTCCCAAGGGAATTGGCCATTCTCCATCCAAAACTAACAGAGAATGTTCATTCTCCGTCTAAATATAATGGAGAATGCTCTTTCTCTGTGACAAGTGAACGGAGGATGACCATTCCAGTCATATTAGCACAACGAATATCATTCGCCTTCATATTCGCACAAAAGAACGAGATTAAAGATCTCTCTACTTGTTTCTCAGTTATAAATCTTCATAACAAATTCAAATTCAGCAAAAATTTTGAGATATGCGAAGATGGTGAATGAATTTCTATATATCTGAACTCTCACCTTGTTTTAAGATCTATAAAAAGTCAAGAAGAAGATCTTCTCTCCACAATTAATCTAATCGCCGAAAAATTTCAAATCTCTCCACGAAGATGATGATGAGCTATGATGGTGAGCGTGATCAAAGTTCGACTGAAGCAAATCATAGTGAACTACGAACGATCTTTACGATCTCTGCTGAAGATGAGAGCAATGGAATTCAGATCTCTCGTGAAGAAGAAGACGAAAATCGCAATTCAAATCTGAGTTTTTAATTCAAAATCATATATATGACCAAATTTGCGCGGAGGGGCATTTTTGGTACTGTGAAAATGTCAATTTTGTAAATACATAGCATCTAAAGAGAATCTTGGAATATTTAACGTGGAATTATATAATTCTGGGCATTTCATAAAAGCCATCCTGCGGGTGGGTTTTTCATATAAACCAACCCCGAAATTGGGTTTCTCAGCAATTTCCATATATATATATATATATATATATATATATATGGAAAATTCTACAATACATCCATCCATTTTGGATGTATCGATACATCCGAAATCTGGACCGTTGGATGTTAATCCAACGGTCCAGATTAAATTCAGATAAAATAATGCAGGAGACATCATTTAATACTAATTTAGACTTTTGACCTGTTGGTAACTTGCTTAAGCAGGTCATTTTTCACTTTAATTTTTTTAATCAACACCCTAAATTAACTCATATTTACTCTCTCTTTCGTCCATCCAATTTAATCTGAACCTTTTTTTTTGGTTACAGGCCATGGTAGTCGTGGTGGTGCTGGTGGTGGTGGAAAGAGAAACGGAGATGAAGAAGGAAATAATAATCGGTTCGGATCACGTCGAACGTCGTCGAGCCCTCCTAGAATAACGAGGAGTACCAGCTGCGCCGAGAAGAATCGGTCTGCTTCGCGTCGGACGTCATCGAGACCTCCTCGAACAAGTTGAAGTACCAGCGACGCCGTTCTAATTTTACTGCCCATGCCATTGTCAGAAATTTTATTTTTTATTTAATAATTTAATATTTTGTTAATAAAGCTACATGTCATGGTGGTGGTGGTGAACTGAGGAAACCTGCTTCTGAGGTCGGGCAGATTATTTTTTAACTTTTTTAAAGATAATATTTTCGATGAAAATATTTTTTGTACGGAGAATGGCCATTCTCTTTGCTTTTAACACGGAGAATGGCCATTCTTTTTGCTTTTTATACGGTGAATGGACGGAGAATGGTACATTTAGGACGGAGAATGGTACATTTAGGACAGAGAGTGGACGGAGAATACGGCGAATGGCCATTCTCTTTGCTTTTAATATGGCGAATGGACGGTGAATACGGCGAATGGACGGAGAATGGCCATTCTCTTTGCTTTTAATACGGCGAATGGACGGAGAATTGTAACACCCAGTTTTTCCAAATGAGGGTAATTTTGAATTTTTATAATTATAATCATTTAATAATGATATTTAAATCATGTTATGATTTTTGATGATTTTTAATTATTTTAAAACTATTTAAAAAGTTGAATTATGATTTTGATGGTTAACTAGTTAAACTCTAGTTTTGCTAAGCCTAGAGACTAACCATGACCAAGGGAGCCTAGTCATGTGATTAGGATGACTAATTACAACTTTTTAGCCTAGGGGTATTTTGGTCATTTTGACTTTTTGGTGCTTTTGAATTTTTATTATTTAAATATGTGCTAATTGTTGGTTTGAGTCTTGACCTAGAAACTTAGCCTAATCTAGATTAGCCTTGAATGGTTAGGTTAACTAGTCATGAGATAATTACTAATATCTAGATATTATAGGAAGATATTTTTACTCTAAGATATTATGGAAAGTTAGCCTATGACATTTGAACCAATAGGAATGCCTAGAATTTGTTGGACAATCCTTAGCCACTCATCAAGACCTAAAACCTAGCCCTAATAAATCTATGGCAGCCATTAAACACCCCCTCCCCCTTCCTATAAAACAATCCTATTAAAAACTTTAGCCTCTCTTTACACCCCTTTAGAACCCTAATAGTTCTTCACAATTTTTCCTTCCCTAATATCCAAATCAAGCCCAAATCGATTCAAATCAATTGCAACATCACCCTCTACAGTAGTGGGGGCTAGTTGGGGCTTGCTAGCTAGGGTTTGAAGTGCTTGGGTGGATTGAAGTTCAAGAAGAACCCTCAACCTCACATCCTTTTCATTGAGATTCAATCTCAATAGGTAAACCCCATGAAACCCTAGTAAATTGTGTTTTAATTCCATAGATGCATGCATATAGGTATACCCTAGCTGTAGGAATGGTTTGGTACTAGTTAGTGTCCATTTCGTGTCCGTATCGGACACGTATCAAGGGTTTTAAGAAAGTGTTTGATGAATGGTCTCTGTGAATTAAATGTTATTGTTTTCAAAAACAAATTGCACAATCTTCTAGCCCTATAGGTGTAGATCACAGAACCCTAACTCTGAGCACGAATCCGTGCTGTTTTCGTGTCGAAAATCGACACGGACACGCAGCACGACACCGCGTGCGGCTGTCCTGCTACTCGACCCTAATTCCGGACACGACACGCCATGAGGACACGTGAAAATTGACACAGAGGAGGGGGACATCACTGACAGACCCCCCTTAAGTTTTACGACACGTCGTGTCGTGTCGGACGCGAAATCACAATCGTACTGATTTTACACTGAACTGTGCACACGGGAAAATCCGCACTGATACGCTGTGATTTCTCTCGACATGACTCACTTGGACACGTTTCAGGCACTTGAGTGTGTAGCCCTACTCTGGGCGAACACCGGGACACGTGCACGAGGACACTGGTGTCGTGTGTCGTGTCCTGGGTCGACCGATACCCGTGCACGAGGATTGCTGTGTAGTTTACTGATATTTATACTTCTTCTGTTTCTGACACTTCGTGTCCTAACTTCAGGATACGTGGACACCCTCCACATGTGCACACACATGTTGGACACCTCTGTACACGACTAATTTTTGGTTTTGAATTGTTTTGATGTTCGAATTTCCAACTCCCCATTTTTCATGATACTCCCTTAAACTGTATTGCTTTGTTCCTGAGTTAATCCATTTTTCTGAGTTTGTGATTTCTTAAAATGTTGATTTAGATCACCTACATGTTTATTAGATTTCTGCAATGATTGGGTACTGACTAGTGTAGGGCTTTTAGATTCGAAATTGTTTTTGGAATGTTGAATGATATGTATATAAACTGTCAGTTTTATGAACCCAATTTCCTGAAATTTAAATGCTAGATTAGTTTAGAATCTAGGTTGCATATGGATATGTGTGACTGCTATTTAACATGATTTACACTGTTTAAATATCTGGGATTTCACTGCTAGTGTAAATCCTGAGATTCACTGTTAAAGTTAAATGAATAGATTGATGAGTCTTTTAAACTAATATTGAATGTGTATTCCTGAGTTTAGATTGTTTTTTTTATCACCTGAGATTAGTTAGGAATTAAATCTGAAATGTTGTTTACTGTTAATAATAGTTTAAGTTTGTGTTTGAGATTTTAGTTTTTCGATTCAGTTTTGGATATCTTTGTAAACTGTCATGTATCTTTTGATTCACTGATTTGAACTGTTGTTTTTTTTTCTGATATTTTAAATCGGGCTAAAACAGAGAAATGGTTTTCCTGATATTAAAAACCTGTTATGCACAACTGAATTTGATGTTTAACATGCATATTATCTGAAGACTAAGGTTGATTGTTATGTGAATGAGGTTGGGTTGATTGATACAAGGGAGAAATGTTGTACCATAAAGTATTAGGAAGTTGGTTTCCCTAGTGTCAGTTAGCTCCTGGTATGGTGTCCTGCAATATGGGGATTTATGTTGTGAAGGGGATTGGATTTCGAAATTTGTTTGGATTAATATTGAATGGTAGAACTGAGATTCATATGTGAATGACTGAGTTTCAACTGAAAACTGTCACGTTGTTCCCAGTTAAACAAACTGAGGACATGGTTCCTCCTCTACACTCCTTCACACATATCTCCTCAACCCTCACTGTTTACACACATTAATGATACCCTATAGCTACATGTGTCACACACACACACACACACACACTCAAATCTGTGAACACTGTCACATAGTACACTGTTTTTTTTCCTTCACTTCCTTTGCATTACCATATGTCACATAGCCCTTTTCTATATCTATATATGCAATATAATATAATATGTATGTATATGTAAGATAGATAATAAAAGTATGAATGAAATATATGCACAAATGTCATGAATATAGACTAACTCCATACATGTACACCATGCTATGCACACACACAAACACCCTATATAAATAGGTACATGGTATGTTTATTGAGCCAATGTATGTATATATGCAATGTGTAGATTCTATGTGGCCCATGTGTTTGTGTATTTTGTTAGATATATTTTCTAGGAGCGTAAAAAGTGCTTCACAAGAAGGGTCAAAGTGATAGATCAGTCTACTCAAATTGATCCCCTTTATGCCAAGGAGAGGCTAATCACTTTACGCCTGAAGCAGGCTGGTTATTTTACGCTCGGATCTACATCCATCGTTTTACGCCCAGGACAAGCTAGCCACTTTTACGCTGGACAAAGCTGTCAAGTCTTGCATTTAATACAAACTCTGACATGAAGATATTAATGATGGCATATCACAGAATTTAAAGGGATTTGTTTTATACAGAGACCAATGTTGTCGTTTAGTATGTGAATTGAGCTACTTTACGCTCACACTATGGCTTCTTTTACGCACGAGGACGATACGAGCTTTTACGCTCAACAGTTGACGTGTGCGTAAAGTCTATTTGAGCTATTTTTACGCTCAAGGTTATTTAACAACCACTTTATGCGGGAAGTCTACGTCAAAGCTACTTTACGCTCAATCTATTGCTTTACGCTCAGAGCACATTGAGGCTATGTTTACGCCCTGTTCTTTCTGATCAATTTGGAACGTGGTTTGCCTACATGGCCTTTATGCTACACATCCCGAAGAACGTGTGTACGTGCATCCAATTCTTACTGAATTGATGGGACACGTGTCAACGTATATAGAGGATGACTTTGATCGTGGGTGGCGGTTGTTAGCGTAAAAGCGAAACTTTTGCTGAGTTTTTACGCACCAGAGCCCAAGTCTATAAATAGACTTATTTTTCTCATAAGACAGACGGAGAGACAGGAGAGAATATAGAGATCAGAACTTCGAGATTTTGATTCTCCGGAGCATTCTTCTTCAATTTTCTTTCAGAACAGAGTGAAGCAATGCAGAAAAGCATTCGGCCTCGCCATCAGTGCCCAAGTACGTCGATACCTTTCTGGTGACTTAGTTCTTCCAAATTGTTCTACTTCAAGCAGTGATCTTCATCATCATCATATGGTCCAAGGAACAAAGTGATCATTTACAGATCAGACTTCCATAGCAATACTTTCCCAGAATCAAATTTGTACTTCTTGTACTTTTTCTCGTTTTATTTTCAAAATCCAACTTTTGTTTGGCATTTTTGTTAAGTGAAACAAAATGGCGACTCTGCTGGGGACGACCTTCTCCTCTAATGAGGAGGTGATTGCTCAATATGATGATGTTTCGGTCGGTTCGACCAAGAAGACTCTGGTTGTGCACTTCGACCAGACTGCCTATGAAGAAATGCTCCGAACTGGGGGTGGTTCTCGCCACTCCAATGTTCAAAAGTCTCGCAAAGCACGAAAAGTTTGGATTCCCAAATCCAAAGTTGTTTCTGATCTCTCTGTTGCTTCTGATGACAAGGGAATTCTTCCCACTCCTGTCGTAAGGGCTTCCGTTCGTAACGAGGCAGTCCTTACTTCAGAGTTGCACTCAAAGTGTGACGATTTATCTCCCGTTTGTAACGGTGAAGATAATCAGGTTTCACGCCCACTGCATAAGAATCAAGTTTTACACTCAGTGGGTAAGAACCAAATTTTACGCTCAGTACATAAGAATGAATCTTCCATTCATAATGGGGCAGACTCTAAAGTTTATGCTTCTGAGTGTAAGAATCAGTCTCCCGTCGGTGACGTGGTAGGCCCAAATAAATTACGCTCCTCGCGTAAAGCAAAATCTCCCGTCTGTGATGTGGTAGATAATCAATTTTTACGCTCCACGCGTAAAGGTAAGTCTCATGTCTTTGACAGTGTAGATAAAATTCATAACGATGTTTGCACATCTAATGTGAATGTACCTAAACGTGTGCAGCGTAAAAATATCGTTGGTAAAGCTTCTGTCCTACACCAACAACCTTCTTATACTGCTTTACGCAAAGTACCAAACTTACAATTACACGCCATGAAAATGGAGTCCTTCGTGCTAAATCTCAAGATTTACGCACACAACTCCAAACGCATAAAAATGTACAGTTTGGTTCTGCGAATGCAGCCAGTAATCTTCTTTATACACAAGGGACTAAACATTTTTCTACCCCAAATGTAATAAAGAAGAATACTCCATTTGTTCCTTCTGATTTACGTGAATTGCTAATGCAAAAACGTAAGAACAGACAATCTCTGGTAATATTCCCCCAAGAAAAATATCATTGTGAATATCACCAAGTTGTGATCAACTGTTGTTGTTCGGCTTCAAAACGGTCAGTTTTTGATCGTTTAAGTTTTAACTCGCCTCAACATCAAGCTGAAGACCAAGAACATGAGCTGTCATATGTGTCAGTCAATATGGCATCTCATACTAACAGAGGACGACATCCAAGACGGAATATGTCCCATACCCCAGGTCAACAACAGTTCAACAGGCTTCTTGATTCCTTTGAAGGAGTATATCAGAATACTCGATCAAGAAGACAGACAATTGCAGACTTCTGATTCAGAAGCTGGGGGTACTCAATCTTTTGAGTCTGATACCGATAGTGTGGATTCATACTTCTATACTAATCCCTCTATATCTTCAAGAGAGGTTGAATCCTACGCTGTTGGAGATGAACCAGAGACGTCATCTGCTAATACGGAACAACGTCTCACTGCCGTGGAGCAATCATTGAAAGACATGCTTAACATGGTGCAAAGCATGTATCAGATAATTTTGAATCAGCAAACTGCTCAACCTACAGTAATAACTCCGGTACCAGTAGCAGCACAAACTCAAGATAGTCAAGGGGCTGATATACCTTTGAATATTCAAGAGCCTGCTGTTAATCAAAATTCTGCATCTCCAGATCCTATCATTCCAGAAGATGTACCACCTCCAGTGGGGGTTACGGTACATCCAACGACTATTCAATCAAATGTGCTTCCTCAAACCAGTGAAGCCATTCAAGCAGTGCGTGAACTCAAAGCACAGTTTGAAGTTTTGAGGCACAAAGATCAGCTCCAGAGGTTAGGGATTAAGCAACCTTATCCTCCTCATTGGAATGATGTACCCTTTCCACCGAAGTTCAAGCCAAAATCCATAGTTTTATTCGATAGAAAAGCATCTCCCAGTCAATATATCAATTACTTTGATATTATGACTGTACACTAGCAGAAAAATGATGCTCTTCTCACTCGAGTGTTCATCGGGTGCCTGACGGGTTCAGCTTACGACTGGTATCGTAGCTTACCCGATAACTCTATTTCGTCTTTTGACGAATTCAAGGCAATGTTTCTCTCCCGCTTCTATGAAGGAGGTATGGATATGAACATGTCCTCCTTGATAGAAATCAAACAAAAGGAGAAAGAAGATACTCGGACGTTCATTGAACGTTTCCGACAGGCTACTCTAAAGATGCCTCCTGGTATGCCAGATTCAGCGTTGATTGATACATGCAAGATGAATCTACGACCATCCATTGCTATCTTTACAGGTTTCCAATTCACAGATTAGGCTTCGTTTATCATAGCAGCAGTTTCTGCCGAGACCAATGGTAGGTTGGCTCGTGAACACGGGATGATTTTCGCTTCAGAAGATAAAAGGAAGAAAAGTAATCCTGGTAATAATCCTGGCAATCGTAATGTGAAAGGAAAAGATACTCTTATGGTCAATCTTTCCAAGAACAAAATGACGTCAAATAATCAAGAATCTTCCAGGCCAAAGGAAGAATACTCTTTTGACGAAAGTGATATCCCAGGGATATTTCAATGTCTGGTGAAAAGTGGTAAACTTCAGATTTCAGAGCCAAAAAGGCCTAATGAGGTGAATCTGACTGACAATCCCAAATATTGTATCTATCATAGATACATTAATCATCCTACCAGTGCTTGCTATGTCTTGAAAAAGAAGATCCAAGAGCTGATAAATGGTGGCGCTATCGCTTTAACCAATGATGACCATACGGTTACGACCAATATGGTTTCTCTTCAGTTCGGGGATTTTTCTCCACAGCAAGTCCCAGATGGAATTATCCCAATTCCGAAGGCGACGATGAAGATCGTGAATATCCTGCCTGCCAGGGAAGAAAATACAGGATTGCTGCCGCTCACATTAAAGAATGGTGAAATCATGTGGGTACATCCTGACTTAGTACCTGAGTTGGAAAATGAAGGTAAAACTTTAAAATCCAAGAAAGGTAAGAAAGTCAAAACCTGCAACATGATTTCTCATGTTATTCCAAATCCTGATGACTTAGATCATCTATGGGATGGCCTTCCTCTAGAAGATAGACTGAAAGGACTAAACATCTGTCCTCCAAGTCTAGCTCCTCCTACCAAGCTCAAGCTTACTCATCAGCAGTGGCTAGCCATGAATAGTATTCCTTTATACCGGGCACAACAAGTCTTTGCTGCTTATGAAAAAGCTCCAACATGGATTTCTCCTCGTATCCCGAATCCTTCTCCTCCCTTAACTACAGAGACGTCTATGCTTCATTCTCCTGTAGTTGCAGAGGTTTCTTCCTCTTCCTGTGCTGAAACACCTATCCAAAGTTCACTGCCTATCCACTTGTATAGTCAGTAATCTGTCCTTCTCATGAGGAAGATGGGTTACGACTTTCAAAAGGCAGAAGGTTTGAATTATGATAAAGGAATACGTCTTCCTTTACAAATTCAAAATCAAAATTCCACTGCTGGATTGGGTTCTGAAGTTCCTCGTAACAACCCTCACAAGAAGAAGGCTAAGGAAAGAAAGACTAAATCCTATAATATGGTACTTTGTTCTCCTGAGTCTGAAGAAGAAACTTTTGCTGGTACAAGATCTGGAAAAGAGTACCACAAAGACCATGAGGGATCCTCCAAAGAAACAGAAGATGTAGTGGAAACTCTACCAGTTCAACCTTCTCATGTTCCTGTTAAACCATCTGTGGTTGAAAAGGGAAAATAGAAGGCAGTACGCTTTGATATCCCATTGAAGACTGCTTTCAATCAGGGGGTGGTGATGAAGCCTTACAAGTTTGACATTCTAGCTCAGTTAGCCAATACTCCGGCTAGACTATCTATATTTGAACTGCTTCGCCTTTCCAGAGAAAGCAGAGAGACTTTGAGCGAAGCTTTACTTCAAGCAGATTCATGCTTGGCTCAACTCATGACTCCTGATAATATACCAGTGTCAAGTCCGCAATGTCATAGTGTGATGGAAGCAATTTCCGACATCACCTTTACACAAGAGGATATGCTATTGAAATACAACAAGCATGATAGGCCTCTGTGCTACACTGGATATATCGGATCCACTGAAATTGACAGGATTTACATTGATCCTGGGTCTTCAATTAGTATAATTCTTCAGAGTATGCTAAGACCCCTGAGGATTCCTACTAGTGAGCTGACTTACACTAGTACTATGATAGTCGGTTTTAACTCTGGTAAGAGCAAACCACTGGGGAAGATTCGTCTCCAAATTCAGATTGGTGATCTTCGAACTATGGTAACTTTCTATGTTATCAACTCGGACGTATCCTACAATATTCTTCTTGGAAGACCGTGGATTCATGAGCACAATATTGTGCCTTCAACTCTTCACCAATATTTCAAATATGTGGACTCCCAAGGAGTTGTGAAAACTGAGTTTGCTGATATTAATCCGTTCAAGGGTGTCGAAGCCTACTTCTCTGATTTAAGGCTTTATAAACAAGAGCATGTGAAAGATATATCAGACATGGCTGAAGATCAATCATCATCTGAGGATCAGTCTATTAATGAAGATCCGCCAGAGGAGCAACCTTTGAAGATCATAGTCAAGGGACGAATCCAATCCCAACCTATCAATGATCAACCTTTGATAATCAAGGTTAAAGGAAGAACTCAAACTTCATCTGAGGGATCAATAAATATTCCTGCTAAGAGCCAAGTTCAACCTTTTATGATCAAGGTTAAAGGGCGTACCTCTTGTACGAATGATCCAGAATCACCATTGATTGTCAATCTTGGCAAATCTACGCAGAAGACGGATGATGGTCCACTGTTGATTAATCCGAAGCGTAGCAATCAGATTGTAAATGATGTAAATATTGATCATTCTGTACTTTTTGATATCAATGAAGATTTTCTGTTCGAGTATATGGCTGTCAAGTTTATTGAGAGAATGACTTTATCTTCTGATAATCAAAGTCATCAATATAAAGACAACATAGAACCGGAAGAAACTTTATACATTGATCATAAGGAGAATTCTTTTCCTTCTCATGTCGATGTCGGACCTTATGCTCAAAAGTTCTTGACATCTTCTCCCTATCTGCTTCCTGTAGTCGCTTCATCACGAGCTTGCGTAACTTTCAGACGTCACAAAGAATCCTATTTCGTGGTTCCGTCTGATAAGAAAAAATAAGCGTCAAATTGTGTTTGGCCTGGCTAGAAATATCCCTGTTACTTAGATAGATAATCTGAAGGATAAAGATAAAGGAAGAATCCGAATTGACAACAGTCAACAATCTATCAAGATCATCCAGAACATGGGGTATGATTTGAAGACTATGCAAGGTCTCAATCAGGGTAAGGGCAAACGACTACCATTATATGGTGATCCGTTTTACCAAAAGACTCGTCATGGGTTGGGATATGATCCGTCCCACATGTTTAATGACGATATACAAGAAGAATTATCTTTTAGCTCTTCGCAATCATCAGATTCGGAAGAAATTCTATTCATCGAATCCGATATGTCTCGTTCCTCATATTGTGAATCTGGGCAAATATTCTCAGTCAATATGGTTCAAGCCGATGATGAATCAGAGCCATTTGAGAATGATCCTTGGGCTCAACAGATGGTACTCAATGGGAACTTCGTTTTGAACAGCGACAGCCACCTACAGAAGATGAGGTTATCCAGATTGATGTTGGAGATGGAATTACGTCCAAACCAATATTCATCAGTAAGCATCTTTCTGAAGATGAAAAGGAAGAGCTGATAAAACTTATCAAAGATTACATTGACATCTTTACATGGAGTTATGAGGATATGCCAGGGCTAGATCCTAAAGTTGCTACTCATAAACTCAATATTTTGCCTAATGTCAAGCCTATAAAACAACAGCAACGGCGCTTTAGACCAGATATGATGGATGCAATTGAAGCAGAAGTCAAAAAGCTGATTACATGTGGCTTTGTTCGTGAAGAACAACACCCAGATTGGGTGGCCAATATTGTTCCTGTTATGAAGAAGAACAGAAAAGTCCGAGTTTGTATAGATTACCGAGATCTTAATACGGCTTGTCCAAAGGACGAATTTCCACTTCCCATTACTGATGTCATGATAGACAATACATGCGGTTTTGAACGTATGTCTTTCATGGACGGATTATCAGGATACAATCAGATCAAGATGCATCCAGAAGATGAGAAGCATACATCTTTTCGAACACCCCTTGGGGTTTACTGCTATACGGTTATGTCGTTTGGTCTTAAAAACGCCGGTGCCACATATCAACGGGCTATGAGCAATATCTTTCAAGAACATCTACGAAAAATAGTTGAATGCCACGTAGATGACATTGCTGTTAAAAGTCGGTCAAAGAATGATCACATTCAGGACTTGAAGACAGTATTTGAATTGATGCGCCAACATCAATTGAAAATGAACCCTACTAAGTCTTTCTTAGGGGTTTCTAGTGGCAAGTTTCTAGGATTTGTCATTAGCTCTCAAGGTATCCATGTTGATCCTGATAAGGTTAAAGCAATTCTTGAAATGCGTCCTCCTCGTAATCTGAAAGAACTCCGTGGCTTTCAGGGCCGTATTGCTTATATCAGAAGATTTATATCTAATCTTTCTGGGAGATGTCAACCTTTCTCCCGTCTATTAAAGAAAGGGGTATCTTTCGTCTGGGATGAAGCGTGTCAAAAAGCCTTCAATGACATTAAGCAATATCTTACAAACCCGCCTGTTCTGGTACCTCCGGTGATAGGAAGACCATTTTTGCTATATGTTCGAGCCTTGGATCATTCACTTGGCGCTCTTCTGGTACAGAAAAGTGATATGGGTCATGAACAAGCAATATATTATCTGAGCAGAATGATGGTCGAAGCTGAACACAGATATACTCCTGTGGAAAAGGAATGTCTAGCTTTGGTTTTTGCCGTCCAAAAGACAAGGCATTATGTCACTGGACAGACTATTCATGTCATCTCCAGAATAAATCCCATTCGGGTATTGATGAGAAAACCGAGCATTCTTAATTCCAGGTTAGCTACCTGGGCGATGTTGCTCACTCCTTATGACATGATTTATGTGCCTCAAAAATCAGTGAAGGGCCAAGCGTTAGCTGATTTCTTAGCTGCTCATCCTATACCTGAAACTTCGAAGTTATATAAAGACATTCCAGACGAAGTAGTGGATTGTAACATGACTTTGAAGAATGATATATGGCAATTATATTTTGATGGAGCATCACGAGTGGGACCTAAAGGCAATATTATATCTGGGGTAGGAATTGTCTTGGTTTCTCCTGACAAAATGGTCATATACCGTGCCTATTCTCTTAATGAGCCATGCTCTAACAATATAGCAGAATATAATGCTCTATTGATTGGTCTCCAAGTAGCAAAACAATTGGATATTGAATTCTTAGAGGCTTATGGAGATTCTCAATTGATCGTTAATCAAGTTAGAGGGACTTATGAAGTCAGAAATCCTGATCTCATCCCCTATCATCAAGTGGTAGTCGAGTTGGTCCTATCATTCAAAGGATTCTTCATCGAATTTGTACCACGTTCTCAGAATATGGAGGCTGATGCTCTTGCCAGCTTAGCTGCAGACTTGGCTGTCCCAATCCGAAGGCAAAATACAATTACTTTATTGGACCGAGACTTGTTCTGTGTGAAGAGTAATCTGCATATTGAACAAAGTTATGTTACAGAGGCAAGTTCCCAGCAGAAAGCTTGGAGAACTCCATTCATTGATTATGCAGTTCATGGGATTTTGCCTGAAGATCCTAAAGAAGCTGCATCAATTAAGAGACGATCGTTTCGATTCTATTATGATTCGTCTTTACATATGCTATATCGTCGTTCATATGACGGACCCTTGCTGCGCTGTCTCTCAGAAAGTGAAGCCAAACAAACACTGCGTGAGGCTCATAATGGTGTCTGTGGTGCTCATCAACCGGGTCCAAAGTTGCAAGATCGCATTCGAAGAATGGGGTATTATTGGCCCTCTATGATAGCAGATGCTGTAGACTATACCAGAAGATGTAAAGCATGTCAGATTCATGCTAATTTTATTCATCAGCCGTCTGAATTTTTACATCCTACAGCAGCCTCCTGGCCCTTCGAAGCTTGGGATATGGACATCATTGGTCCTATTAACCCTCCTTCTGTCAAAGGATATCGGTTTATACTAGCTATAACCGATTACTTTTCGAAGTGGGCAGAAGCAGTTTCTCTTACTGAAGTGAAAACATCTAATATAATCAGCTTCAATAAACATCATGTCATTTATCGCTTCGGGATTCCTCGACGAATAATTCATGATAATGGGCCACAATTTGCCAGTCAGGTATTTTATCGGTTCTGTGACAAAAATCGAATTCAAAATCTGGCTTCTACGGCTTATAATCCAGCTGCTAATAGTTTAGTTGAAGCTTTCAATAAGACAATCATTAAACTTCTCAAAAAGTTTGTCTCTTCTAATAAACGTGATTGGAATGAAAAACTTGGAGAATGTTTATGGGCTTATCGAACAACAGTCCGGACTCCTACTGGTTTTATACCATTCTCATTGGTTTATGGATACGAAGCTGTTTTCTCCCATTGGAAATCCAGATCCCTTCTCTACGAATAGCCATTGCTAATGAGCTAACTACAGAGAATAATGATCGCTTACGACTCCAGTAACTTGAAGGATTGGATGAGAAACGGCTTCAAGCACAATAGCACATTGAACTATATCAAGCCCGCATATCTCGAACTTTTAATCGTAAAGTTAAAGAGAGGGTATTCAAAGTTGGCGAACTTGTATTAGCTGTTCGAAGACCGATGGTAATGACTCATAAAAGTAAAGAAAAATTCCTAGCGAAATGGGAAGGCCCGTATGTAATTGAGTCCGTGTTCTCCAATGGTGCCTATCGGTTGTCAAAACCCAATGGAGTTCTACTCATGCTGCCGATCAATGGCAAATTTCTTAAGAAATACTATATATAAAAAGAGAAGACAGAACAAAAATAAAACTTCTTTTATTATTATTTTTGTTCAAGATAAAAGATTAAGGACGAGGGCCACTCCCTTCCTTATTGAATACATAATCAGCCAATGCATAGAAGGCATCGTTTCCTGAACCCATAAAATTTTTACAGACGGTCATCCTCAATGCTTCTTCTTCAGGAGTTTTTCCTGGTTCTACTAAGAAAGCAAGGATGTCTTGGGGTGGTTTGGGCGTAGAAGAACTGTTGTCTACTTCGGTCGGACCCGTCACTATTGGCTCAGCAGGGCATGTCTCAATGATGTCCTCAATGTTCCTGAAGACTTCATTCTTTTGCTGTACATCCTCGGAAGACATTTCCAATAGAGGAGTAGAAATAAGAATGAAATGATTACAGAGAATTCTCACCTATTTATAGAGGAGGATTACTAATGAACTAGTCTCTGAAATTGAAAATGACTTTTCATTTCCGAAAAGACTCGTCCGTTCATGTTACCAGGTTCATCCATTTAATTATGGAATTGAATCGTCCTTTCTGTTCCCAAGAAATATGTTGATTCGTCCACCGTTTTGACGTATATGCTCACAATATCTGTCTTCTTATTCCCCAGCTACCAAGGTTTGGTTAAGCTGACTTCTTGTCTCTTGGGAGAGGGATTTTAAATCTTCTATCAATTGATTAAAAAGTAGAATTCGTTATTTATCATGTTTTCATAACCTCTGGATAAATGCTAAATCTACCTACTTATCTATTATTTTCCATTTGACCTCTGCATAGAAATTAATCTAATTTTCTTTTGAGTTCTCACACACTGTCATGTCCATATTACCTCTGATAGTATTGTGTACTCTAAATCAGAAAAGAAGGTTTCATTATCTATCATGTCCATATTACATCCAGATAGATATAAATTATTGAGCATAGAAGAATTATTATTTCCACTCTCATGTTACCATAAAAGTCTATTACATTTCTTAGACTTTTCTTTACAATGGAAATCTACTATATCTAGGATTTTCATTCTATACACACAACGATAACCTAATGGAGATTTATTTCTTCTTCGGATCTTCTTTGACGGGTTCGTTGTTGGTGGCAATTCCTGACTGTCTGAGCTCTAGTGGCAACCAGAACAGCAAGAATCAAACTCTGGTCTTCTCTCTCAGACGAGAGGAGAACCCCAGAGTATGGCAGCCCGAAGGCGTGTTGCTGCCAATACAACTGGTGGATTAAGGGCGGCCTTCCAAAGGAGATAGGAATGTATCCAGCATTGGGATACAATTCTTAGTTCTGCCGTGAAAGGGACTCTACTACCCGATTTCTCGGGGTAGAGTTGACTCCACCATCCAACTCTCCGTGTATAAAGGCTCTTCCTACCAAAAGAAGAAGACCCTTCTATCCCATGAAGAGTTCTGAGTTGTCTGACTTGCGCGTCAAAAGTGCATGAGCTCCCCGATGTTGATGTCAGAAGAACGCTCTTCACAGCGTCAAAGTCACCAATGCCAGTTCTGAAAAAGCTCTTCAGCCAAGCTTCTGCAGAAAACAACGAAGAAAAAGTGTTTTAGACAGAAGTATCATCAGATGCGTATTAAACGCTAACTAAAAACAGATAGCAAGGCTTTCACGCCAGTGCTTCAACAAGGCTTTTACGCCATTGCTTCAGCAAGGCTTTTACGCCGGCGCTTCACAAAGGCTTTTACGCTAGTGATAAGACAAGGCTTTTACGCCATTGCTTCAGCAAGACTTTTATGTCGGTGCTTCACAAAGGCTTTTACGCCATTTGCTTCAGCAAGACTTTTTACGCCGGTGCTTCAGCAAGATTTTTACGCCAGTGCTTCAGCAAGGCTTTACGCTCGTAAAATAGCTGTTTTCAAATAAAAAATTCGAAGACAGATATTTGCTTACGATCAGACTTACCATTTGAGTCGAATGGTTGGGCTCTAATGGTGGTTGAATCTGCGTCTAATGACTGGGCATACAAAGGAACGCCGTTGGAAAGCTTCGCTATTGTTATTTGTTGAAGAACAACATCGCAGAAAGTTATCTTCAAAGGAATAAGTACGAGAGTATATGAAACATTCTCGGCTATCTATAAAGACTAAAAAAAAACTATTGGGATAAGTCTATTTCGGGAGAAGATCCTATTTAAAGGCTCTCGTAACCACAAGACAAATGCCACGTGTTGGTTTGTTTCATAGGAATTAACAACCACAGAAGCAGTCAAAAGAAGTGCATAAACAAGTACGCGTCAATAAATGAGGTCAACAGCAAAATTTTATTTATAAAGGGGGAAAGTGGACCCCTATAGATAAAAGTTCCGTAATACATAAAAACGTCATTTTTTCTCTCCTTCGTTGGGCTGACGAAGGGAGACACCTAGTTCATGCATATTGTGAATCCCGGAGCGGCGCATCAGATTAAGAAACGCTTTGGCATCTCCTGGCCCTTCGTACGCAGTTGGGGGACCACCATCAATGCGACTAAAGACTGCAGGAGTCACTCCAAAACACTCTAAAAGGTTGCACGCTCGCTCGAAATCAAGCCTGGAGCTTGAAGCCTCTTTGTTGGTAATCTCGTTCTTCGGCGCCATGACAAAACAAGGATGAATGTCAAGAATAAAGAATTTGTCCTTATTTATACAAACCAAAGCAACTCTTCACATTCCTCGTTGGAAACTGCTTACTCGGGAAGATGAAGAGACATTCAAAAGTTTCGAGAAAGAAATTTATTGTGACGGTTAAGTATCGACCGACATTAATTTTCTTTTGAAGAATACGCCGACTGTTGGATATCCCCGCTTTTACGCGGATGGCTGTTGCGTATCCCGAATTTTACGCTGACTGGTCAAATCTCAATTTTTACGCTTCTGTTCAAAGTGTTTCAAATTTTGGAGATATTTGAAAACTTTGAAGGGGGTCTTGTAGGAGCGTAAAAAGTGCTTCACAAGAAGGGTCAAAGTGATAGATCAGTCTACTCAAATTGATCCCCTTTATGCCAAGGAGAGGCTAATCACTTTACGCCTGAAGCAGGCTGGTTATTTTACGCTCGGATCTACATCCATCGTTTTACGCCCAGGACAAGCTAGCCACTTTTATGCTGGACAAAGCTGTCAAGTCTTGCATTTAATGCAAACTCTGACATGAAGATATTAATGATGGCATATATCACAGAATTTAAAGGGATTTGTTTTATACAGAGACCAATGTTGTCGTTTAGTATGTGAATTGAGCTACTTTACGCTCACATTATGGCTTCTTTTACGCACGAGGACTATACGAGCTTTTACGCTCAACAGTTGACGTGTGCGTAAAGTCTATTTGAGCTATTTTTACGCTCAAGGTTATTTAACAACCACTTTACGCGGGAAGTCTACGTCAAAGCTACTTTACGCTCAATCTATTGCTTTACGCTCAGAGTACATTGAGGCTATTTTTACGCCCTGTTCTTTCTGATCAATTTGGAACGTGGTTTGCCTACAAGGCCTTTATGCCACACATCCCGAAGAACGTGTGTACGTGCATCCTATTCTTACTGAATTGATGGGACACGTGTCAACGTATATAGAGGATGACTTTGATCGTGGGTGGCAGTTGTTAGCGTAAAAGCGAAACTTTTGCTGAGTTTTTACGCACCAGAGCCCAAGTCTATAAATAGACTTATTTTTCTCATAAGACAGACGGAGAGACAGGAGAGAATACAGAGATCAGAACTTCAAGATTTTGATTCTCCGGAGCATTCTTCTTCAACTTTTCTTTCAGAACAGAGTGAAGCAAAGCAGAAAAGCATTCGGCCTCGCCATCAGTGCCCAAGTGCATCGATACCTTTCTGGTGACTTAGTTCTTCCAAATTGTTCTACTTCAAGCAATGATCTTCATCATCATCATATGGTCCAAGGAACAAAGTGATCATTTACAGATCAGACTTCCATAGCAATACTTTCCCAGAATCAAATTTGTACTTCTTGTACTTTTTCTCGTTTTATTTTCAAAATCCAACTTTTGTTTGGCATTTTTGTTAAGTGAAACATATTTTAATGTGTGAAGTAGAACACATGGTTTATGGCATATGCTTATGGTTCCTAATAGGGTATATATTTTAGATATAGACCTAAGGTAGAATATGATATAAATGCTACATGTTAGCACTCACACTATAGCCTATGTGGCCATACCCTAATTATTGACTAATTAAATCAAGGATGACTTAGAGTTGACTAGAGCTTGACCAAAAACCCTAGAATGGCCAAGTTGACCAAATAGTTTAGGATTGACTTAGTTAGTCTAAGTTGACCTAGTTGACTAGATGTTGACCATTGTGACCATAGTTGACTGGTCCTAGACAGTTGACCAGTTGACCCAGAGTTGACCTGTCTCGACTTGGACCTAGTTTGACCTAGACAGTTGACCAGGTTTGACTTAGAGTTGACTTTGACCTAAATTGGCCTAGAAATCATGTAGATTGCATTGTAGCTTTCATTTTCCCTGTATTGAACATGTCATAACCTGTACTGCTCTATTTAGGACATTGTGACTCCGGTGCAGACATCTGATATTACATTACTCTTTTCAGAGTATCAGGCGAGTACATTCTCTGATAGTTCTTTCATTTACTTGTCAATTACTGTACTTTATTTCTAGTTAGCTGTATGTGATTCTCTGTTACAAATACGTATTATTATTTCTGAATCCATGTATGCGACACACATACTTACTCGTCTTACCTCTATTATTCGAATTACCATACGAATCACTATTCGAATCACCCTATTCATATCTTCATATGCTGGTTGGACTTGTATTCGTCTTATGGGTTGGATTATGGATTCATTTGTATTAGACTGGGCGGAGAAATACTTGATTAGACATGTGAACATTCCCACTATTCGAACCACCCCTGTGAATATATTCGAACGATAGCCATTCCACACCCGGCCAGGTGTGTGATGTGCCGGATTTACCCTTAGCCGTTTACATGTCTATCTAAGTATTTTAAAACACACTTAGAGAATTTATTCGAATCATTATTAGAACATCATGTGAATCACTATTCGTATCACCTTATTCGTATCACCTTATTAGAATAATGATTAGAATTACATTCGACTCATCTTATATTAGACTCACATTGGGATTACACTCGACTTATATTGTACCATCTGAACTCATTATGTTACTCTAGTTCAGCTAGATCTTATTTTTACAGTCTTCTTTGCTATGTTTCTCTTCTTGTTTAGTTACTTACTTTCTTTGTACTTTATATGTCTCTCTATACCATCACCTGAAAATTAAACTGCCATATTCATCAATACAACTGTCTATAACTGCTTTATAGTTCTCTGTCATTTACTTGGAATTTCTTGATAAAATGTACTCGTTCCTGTCCTGACTGGACCTGTTGAAAATATTACAGATTACTGCCCTGAGGACGTTTGCCCTACTTACTTTGGAGCAGGAGATGACTTAGCTACATATGGCCCCGACACTCAGGAGTGATCGGGAGACTAGCTAGTAGACTTGGTTTAGTTTTCATGTTTTAGAATTTGAATTGTAATAACTTGAGATACGAGTTTGTATTTGAGTTTGTTTGAGATATTATTATTTAGTAGTTTTTAAATGTTGTTGTTAGTCTTTAGTTATAAACTTCTGTGTTATCTTATCGTTCTTAGACTGTGATTGAGATTCATTATATCTATACTTGTCCTCCGTTCGGAGTTGAGATTTGACAAGTATATTATATAATTACGTGAGTTGTTGATTAGATAGTATCCTAGGACAGCGTTCTACCGCCGACACTGCGACGTAGGCTGGACGTACCCACTTTTCGTGCCCTTACTCTAGGGTGCGGGTCGTGATACGTTTTTAGTGGTGGCCCATGCAGGTCGAGTTTATGTAGTGGTATTCGAACTAGAGTATCACTACAGCCTGCGATAGGAACTAAGGAATAGGCTTTAGTTGAGAGAGTACTCAATCACAGTTAGGACTACTTGAGAAGATTCCTGGATGACCCTTGAGAATCTCATTTAAACTATCTCGAAATTCGATTCTGACAGTATCTGTCCATCTTCCTTGATTCATCGTTGAATTTGATTCTTGGTATTCCTTATTGACTTGATTTTCTACCAAGATAACATTATGGGCTAGGTTGCCTCTGTCATGGAATCTAGAGTCTTTTACAGCCATATCAGCTGGTTGGGCGATGAGATAGAGTCTGATTTTGGATATATTTCTCGGGTGTGGGAATTTAAAGTTTTTGCAGCCAAGCTAGCGGCAATGCGAAAATTTTAAAATACCATGATTCTAGAGGTATATACATTAGTTGTGGACTCTATGGATTATCGCAGCCATACTTACTGGTGTGACGAGGATTCTGGTAACATGGTTCTGGATAGACGGGTATGATTATCAGATTACAGAATAGATACCATATAGATGGTGCCCTAGTATAATTGAGTGGAATATTAGGATGGATGTTACTTGAGTATCATGGATTAGATAGAGGGAGCTAGGCCACCTATAGCGCAGCACCGTGTCCCGCACCATCAGAGGGATATACCCCGGAGTGGCAGGGCTTTTGTGCTGACAGTCGAGTAGACCGACGCTATGGGTGACGGGTTAGCAGGTCTGTCTTTCATGTCATTCTTTTCACCTTCATGTGTGATTTCCATTAGTACCTGCCAGGATATGTTGTGATATGCTAGATAGCGTAGTTACCCTGTTCGAGACTGTAGAATCACGACCAGTAGGACTATGATTGCATGTTATCTTTCGACCTTGTTTGATTGGGGCTTTGACCTAGGAGTAGTACGATCATCTTAATTTCGAGGACAAAATTCTTCTAAGGGGGGGTAGACTTGTAACACCCAGTTTTTCCAAATGAGGGTAATTTTGAATTTTTATAATTATAATCATTTAATAATGATATTTAAATCATGTTACGATTTTTGATAATTTTTAATTATTTTAAAACTATTTAAAAAGTTGAATTGTGATTTTGATGGTTAACTAGTTAAACTCTAGTTTTGCTAAGCCTAGAGACTAACTATGACCAAGGGAGCCTAGTCATGTGATTAGGATGACTAATTACAACTTTTTAGCCTAGGGATATTTTGGTCATTTTGACTTTTTTGTGCTTTTGAATTTTTATTATTTAAATATGTGCTAATTGTTGGTTTGAGTCTTGACCTAGAAACTTAGCCTAATCTAGATTAGCCTTGAATGGTTAGGTTAACTAGTCATGAGATAATTACTAATATCTAGATATTAGAGGAAGATATTTTTACTCTAAGATATTATGGAAAGTTAGCCTATGACATTTGAACCAATAGGAATGCCTAGAATTTGTTGGACAATCCTTAGCCACTCATCAAGACCTAAAACCTAGACCTAATAAATCTATGGCAGCCATTAAACACCCCCTCCCCCTTCCTATAAAACAATCCTATTAAAAACTTTAGCCTCTCTTTACACCACTTTAGAACCCTAATAGTTCTTCACAATTTTTCCTTCCCTAATATCCAAATCAAGCCCAAATTGATTCAAGTCAATTGCAACATCACCCTCTACAGTAGTGGGGGCTAGTTGGGGCTTGCTAGCTAGGGTTTGAAGTGCTTGGGTGGATTGAAGTTCAAGAAGAACCCTCAACCTCACATCCTTTTCATTGAGATTCAATCTCAATAGGTAAACCCCATGAAACCCTAGTAAATTGTGTTTTAATTCCATAGATGCATGCATATAGGTATACCCTAGCTGTAGGAATGGTTTGGTACTAGTTAGTGTCCATTTCGTGTCCGTATCGGACACGTATCAAGGGTTTTAAGAAAGTATCTGATGAATGGTCTCTGTGAAATAAATGTTATTGTTTTCGAAAACAAATTGCACAATCTTCTAGTCCTATAGGTGTAGATCACAGAACCCTAACTCTGAGCACGAATCCGTGTTGTTTTAGTGTCGAAAATCGACACGGACACGCAGCACGACGCCGCGTGCGGCTGTCCTGCTACTCGACCCTAATTCCGGACACGACACGCCATGATGACACGTGAAAATTGACACAGAGGAGGGGGCCATTACTGACAGACCCCCCCTCAAGTTTCACGACACGTCGTGTCGTGTCTGACGCGAAATCACAATCGCACCGATTTTACACTGAACTGTGCACACGGGAAAATCCGCACTGATACGCTATGATTTCTCTCGACACGACTCACTTGGACACGTTTCAGGCACTTGAGTGTGTAGCCCTACTCTGGGCGAACACCGGGACACGTGCACGAGGACACTGGTGTCGTGTGTTGTGTCCTGGGTCGACCGACACTCGTGTACGAGGATTGCTGTGTAGTTTACTGATATTTATACTTCTTCTGTTTCTGACACTTCGTGTCCTAACTTCAGGACACGTGGACACCCTCCACATGTGCACACACATGTTGGACACCTCTGTACACGACTAATTTTTGGTTTTGAATTGTTTTGATGTTCGAATTTCCAACTCCCCATTTTTCCTGATACTCCCTTAAACTGTATTGCTTTGTTCCTGAGTTAATCCATTTTTCTGAGTTTATGATTTCTTAAAATGTTGATTTAGATCACCTACATGTTTATTAGATTTCTGCAATGATTGGGTACTGACTAGTGTAGGGCTTTTAGATTCGAAATTGTTTTTGGAATGTTGAATGATATGTATATAAACTGTCAGTTTTATGAACCCAATTTCCTGAAATTTAAATGCTAGATTAGTTTAGAATCTAGGTTGCATATGGATATGTGTGACTGCTATTTAACCTGATTTACACTGTTTAAATATCTGGGATTTCACTGCTAGTGTAAATCCTGAGATTCACTGTTAAAGTTAAATGAATAGATTGATGAGTCTTTTAAACTAATATTGAATGTGTATTCCTGAGTTTAGATTGTTTTTTTTATCACCTGAGATTAGTTAGGAATTAAATCTGAAATGTTATTTACTGTTAATAATGGTTTAAGTTTGTGTTTGAAATTTTAGTTTTTCGATTCAGTTTTGGATATCTTTGTAAACTGTCATGTATCTTTTGATTCACTGATTTGAACTGTTGTTTTTTTCCTGAGATTTTAAATCGGGCTAAAATAGAGAAATGGTTTTCCTGATATTAAAAACCTGTTATGCACAACTGAATTTGATGTTTAACATGCATATTATCTGAAGACTAAGGTTGATTGTTATGTGAATGAGGTTGGGTTGATTGATACAAGGGAGAAATGTTATACCATAAAGTATTAGGAAGTTGGTTTCCCTAGTGTCAGTTAGCTCCTGGTATGGTGTCCTGCAATATGGGGATTTATGTTTGTGAAGGGGATTGGATTTTGAAATTTGTTTGGATTAATATTGCATGGTAGAACTGAGATTCATATGTGAATGACTGAGTTTCAACTGAAAACTGTCACATTGTTCCCAGTTAAACAAACTGAGAACATGGTTCCTCCTCTACACTCCTTCACACACATCTCCTCAACCCTCACTGTTTACACACATTAATGATACCCTACAGCTACATGTGTCACACACACACACACACACTCAAATCTGTGAACACTGTCACATAGTATACTATTTTTTTTCCTTCACTTCCTTTGCATTACCATATGTCACATAGCCCTTTTCTATATCTATATATGCAATATAATATAATATGTATGTATATGTAAGATAGATAATAAAAGTATGAATGAAATATATGCACAAATGTCATGAATATAGACTAACTCCATACATGTACACCATGCTATGCACACACACAAACACCCTATATAAATAGGTACATGGTATGTATATTGAGCCAATGTATGTATATATGCAATGTGTAGATTCTATATGGCCCATGTGTTTGTGTATTTTGTTAGATATATTTTAATGTGTGAAGTAGACCACATGGTTTATGGCATATGCCTATGGTTCCTAATGGGGTATATATTTTAGATATAGACCTAAGGTAGAATATGATATAAATGCTACATGTTAGCACTCACACTATAGCCTATGTGGCCATACCCTAATTATTGACTAATTAAATCAAGGATGACTTAGAGTTGACTAGAGCTTGACCAAAAACCCTAGAATGGCCAAGTTGACCAAATAGTTTAGGATTGACTTAGTTAGTCTAAGTTGACCTAGTTGACTAGATGTTGACCATTGTGACCAGAGTTGACTGGTCCTAGACAGTTGACCAGTTGACCCTGAGTTGACCTGTCTCGACTTGGACCTAGTTTGACCTAGACAGTTGACCAGGTTTGACTTAGAGTTGACTTTGACCTAGATTGGCCTAGAAATCATGTAGATTGCATTGTAGCTTTTATTTTCCCTGTATTGAACATGTCATAACCTGTACTGCTCTATTTAGGACATTATGACTCCGGTGCAGACATCTTATATTACATTACTCTTTTCAGAGTATCAGGCGAGTACATTCTCTGATAATTCTTTCATTTACTTGTCAATTACTGTACTTCAGTTCTAGTTACCTGTATGTGATTCTCTGTTACAAACACGTATTATTATTTCTGAATCCATGTATGCGACACACATACTTAATCGTCTTACCTCTATTATTCGAATCACCATACGAATCACCATACGAATCACTATTCGAATTACCCTATTTGTATCTTCATATGCTGGTTGGACTTGCGTCTTATGTGTTGGATTATGGATTCATTTGTATTAGACTGGGCGGGGAAATACTTGATTAGACATGTGAACATTCCCACTATTCGAACCACCCCCTGTGAATATATTCGAACGATAGCCATTCAACACCCGGCCAGGTGTGTGAAGTGCCGAATTTACCCTTAGCCGTTTACATGTCTATCTAAGTATTTTAAAACACACTTGGAGAATTTATTCGAATTATTATTAGAACATCATGTGAATCACTATTCGTATTACCTTATTCGTATCACCTTATTCGATTCACCTTATTAGAATAATGATTAGAATTACATTCGACTCATCTTATATTAGACTCATATTGGGATTACACTCGACTTATATTGTACCATCTGAACTCATTATGTTACTCTAGTTCAGCTAGATCTTATTTTTACAGTCTTCTTTGCTATGTTTCTCTTCTTGTTTAGTTACTTACTTTCTTTGTACTTTATCTGTCTCTCTATACCATCACCTGAAAATTAAACTGCCATATTAATCAATACAACTGTCTATAACTGCTTTATAGTTCTCTGTCATTTACTTGGAATTTCTTGATGAAATGTACTCGTTCCTGTCCTAACTGGACCTGTTGAAAATATTATAGATGACTGCCCTGAGGACGTTTGCCCTACTTGCCTTGGAGTAGGAGATGACTTAGCTACCTATGGCCCCGACACTCAGGAGTGATCGGGAGACTAGCTAGTAGACTTGGTTTAGTTTTCATGTTTTAGAATTTGAATTGTAATAACTTGAGATACGAGTTTGTATTTGAGTTTGTTTGAGATATTATTATTTAGTAGTTTTTAAATGTTGTTGTTAGTCTTTAGTTATAAACTTCTGTGTTATCTTATCGTTCTTAGACTGTGATTGAGATTCATTATATCTATACTTGTCCTCCGTTCGGAGTTGAGATTTGACAAGTACATTATATAATTGCGTGAGTTGTTGATTAGATAGTAACCTAGGACAGCGTTCTACCGCCGACACTGCGGCGTAGGCTGGACGTACCCACTTCTCGTGCCCTTACTTTAGGGTGCGGGTCGTGACAAGAATGGTACATTTATAACGGAGAATGGTACATTTAGGACGGAGAATGGACGGAGAATACGGCGAATGGCCATTCTCTTTGCTTTTAATACGGCAAATGGACGGTGAATACGGCGAATGGACGGAGAATGGCCATTCTCTTTGCTTTTAACACGGAGAATGGCCATTCTCTTTGCTTTTAATACGGCGAATGGACGGAGAATGGTACATTTAGGACGGAGAATGGTACATTTAGAACGGAGAATGGTACATTTAGGACGGAGAATGGTACATTTAGGAAGCCGACAAAAGCTCGTTCTCTCAAATCTCTTCTTTGTGTAAATTAAATCCAACGAGGACACAATACCTAATTTTAGTTATTGCTTAGCAGAGTCTGCTTAGTTGTTGTAAAATTGTGGTGTTGCTTCTGTGACACTTTCATCTTTAATCTCATGTTTTCTATGAATATGTGTTCTGTTTGATTTTGATTTAGTAATCTTTCCGTAATTAGTTTTTTTTGTTTCATCTAACAATTTAATATTTTTGTTTTAAAGCTACAGGGCATGTTGGTGGTGGTGGAAGGAGAAACGGAGATGAAGAAGAAAAGAAGAAGAAGTTCCGGTTCGCGACGGACTTCGTCGAGTTCCTCAATCAAGCGAAATTAATCCTCTTATAGAGTTCCTTAATTGAAGTTGATCACGATAACCTTTTGTATTTTTCAAACGGATAGTAGAATCTTCCTCGAGCCCTCCTCAATCAAACGGCTAGTAGAATCTTCCTCGAGCCCTCCTCAATCAAACGGCTAGTAGATTGTTTGCTAGTCTCAAAATTTATTTGTCTTTCCATCTTTCTCACTTTTTGTACTTCTCTCTTGCTATATATACAATAGTTTTCTTGTTTCATAGTACTATTATTCATTCTGAAATATATATAATAGTTTTCTGAAATACAATAGTTTTCTTGTTCTCAAGATGTCTACTCGTGTGCGGGAAAATGTAGAAGACATAGAAGATTGGTTGCCAACTCCAAATGAAACCTTCATTCCACGTATGTTGTACAGGATTGAACAACAACTGTCGAAGATTTCAGCTGATGTTACATCGATCAATTCTTTGCTTGGTTCAATATAATTTGAACAAATGAATTTATCTCGTCGTTTGGAGAAGATTGAAGAATCTCCAGCTTTGAAGAAGGCATCTTCATCTGGAGTATTTAATAATGTGAAGGTGGTTTTCGTTGTATCTTCTTCCGATGAGGAGGACGTGGAGCTACAGTCTCGTAGTAAACCATTGGACCTAATGCTCGCATTGTCCCCTACAGAAGAAACTGACTTTAGCAGTTCTTCTAAAAGAATGCGTGGAAATTTACATCTGGTCACACTATCGAAAAATTTAATAAGGGGTTCAACCTCGAAGCCTAGCAATTGTACTAGTGGTTCTTCGAGACATTACGACTATATTTTTGCCGATAATAGACCTAACGAGTAAGTAATATGAGTTTTGATTTAATTCCAATAGTTTTTGTCTCCTAATTTATTCGTTTCTTTTCTTAGAGAAATAATATCATCTTGCAACAAAAACTATGTGTCTTGGTTTGAGATGAAGACCTTAGCTCCTTTAACGAAAATTAGCAATGGGGTATGTATAAATAGTATATTTCTTCTTAGATGCCATCTATGTTTACTTCGATTCCATCGCTGACATTTTTAATGATTTATTCAGATTATAGGTATTGTCTCTGCTCTTCTCACCGCGAAGGAACGGAAAAGAACCTCCAATAAAGCTAATGTATGATTTTTACCAATAAGGATATCGGTGAGTGAGCATTTTATTCTTCAATGCATATGCATTAACAATTTTCTCGTTTATTTGTCCTTCGTTATGTATTAATTGATGTGTATGTAGAAAGCAACGTTACCTCCATCTAACAAAAAGCCTCATGAAATATGAAAGAAGTTTAAATATTTTCAGGATTACATGGGATCTTTAAGCACTTGTAACGAGGTATTAATGTATTTATGTTTAAATATTAATCCTAATTTTCTAAAAATTTACTAATTTGTTTTACCTAATTATCCTGATTCAGATATACATACCCATTCATTTGGGTGAACACTATACTCTTGCAAGAGTTATGGTTAAAAAAAGGACTGTTGAAATTTGGGACTCACTTGCATCTAAAGATGATCTGATTCAAAGCAAAACAGTCATAAAAGAAATAGTAAGCTCATATTCATCAATTTTTATGAATTGAGGACAAGATACGCGGTATACTAATACATATTGTATTCTGGTAATTGTAGCTTTCAAATTTGGATCTCTTTCCCCAAGAAGAGATTTTGAAGTTGAGAGATGCTAGGCTCAGCTTTTCTACTTTTGCAATAAAACGTCCTTCTTATGTTCCCCGCCAAGGCAATTCTGTTGATTGTGGGATTTTTGTAATATCATTCATGAAAGACCGATGTAGTCGAGACTACCGTTCTCTCGATGTAAGTCTGAAAATATGTCGTCAAAAACTTCAACTTTTTAGAGCAATATTTTTGATGTTATGTATGTTATATGCAGTTTGATGCGCGAAAGGAAAGACGCAAAGCTGCTGAATGGATTACAACTTCATAGCACAATGAAGAGCTAAAAAGAAGTCCAATCTGAAATGATTGAATATGGAAGACGATGATTTTTTTTCTTCTTCTTTTATATCTAATGTATGGAAACCCCTAATGTATTATGTTCATTTGTTTTGTTGAGTTGTAATGACATTTTTGCCAAACAGCTTCGATTCTTTTTGATTAAGCAGAATCATTTTTGCCCTTCAAATTAATATAATTAAGCAGAAAGGAGTCTTTTGCCCTTCCATCGAATGACATTTTTGCCCTTCTAATTAATTCAAAACACCCCCGAACCCTTTTATTAAAAAAAAAGAAAAAAGAAAACCGTTTCGAAGCTTCCTCTTCTTCCATACTCCACTTTGTACTCAAACCTAGGTCA